>CM035155.1:112076135-112400284 GCA_020205615.1 Panax quinquefolius
GGTTAGCGAGGATACTATCGGAGATTCATCCAGATTTTTCAAGATAGCTACTCAGTTGACTAATTTGACAAGGAAGGCGGTGAAATACGCATGGACCGATAAATGCGAGGACAGTTTTCAGAGCGAAGAAGAGGTTGAGTCGCGGCACTGTTTTGTCATTACCCGATGACACAGGAAATTTCATAGTTTATAGCGATGCTTCTCATAAAGGACTTGGTTGCGTGCTCATACAGCATGGCAAGGTCATTGCGTATGCATCAAGGCAGTTGAAGGATTATGAGAAAGTTTACCCTACTCATGATCTGGAACTGGCTGCAGTAGTTTTTGCCTTAAAGATATGGAGACATTATCTTTACGGAGAGAAATGTGAGATATATACGGACCATAAGAGTCTAAAATATATCTACACATAGAAGGAGTTGAATATGAGATAGAGGAGATGGCTAGAGTTGATAAAGGATTACGACTGTGAAATCCTGTATCACCCTGGAAAAACTAATGTAGTTGTCGATGCCTTAAGTAGAAAGGGTCGGGAGAAGTTGTCTATGTTAACGGCTCAAACTGAGTTAATAATAGAAATGGATAGGATGGAAATAGAAGTGAAGTTGCTGAGTGAATCAGGACAGAGACTATTTGTGACAGAGATTCAATCTACCATTGTAGAGAGAGTCAAGGAGGTGTAGCTCAAACCTGATGAGTGTGACCGTATAAAAGAGCGGTTAACCAATGAAAAAGATATTAAGTATAGTCTTGATAACAAGGGGTTATTAAGATTTGAAGGAAGAATTTGGGTTCCGAATGAGACCGAATTAAAGGAGCAAGTATTACATGAGGCTCATAGCTCGAGGTTCTCGGTTCTCGGTTCATCCTAGGAGTACTAAGATGTATCAAGACCTTTGACAGAGTTTTTGGTGGCCGAACATGAAAAGAGAAATAGCAAAGTATGTAAGTAGGTGCTTAACTTGTCAGAAAGTTAAGGCCAAACATCAATGACCAAGTGGCTTGTTACAGTCATTGGAGATTCTGGAGTGGAAGTGGGAGCATATCATGATGGACTTTGTGGTGGGACTTTCGATTACAACGAAAGGGTATGATGCAATTTGGGTAATAGTGGACCGGTTGACGAAGTCGGCTCACTTTTTTCCAATTAGGGTCAAGTATAACTTGGACCAGTTAGCTAAACTTTATGTTAAGGAAATAATTTCCAGACATGGAGTACCGGTATCGATTGTGTCAAATCGTGATCCACGATTCACATCGAACTTTTGGAGGAGTCTGTAGGAGTAGTTGGGAACGCAGTTGAAGCTGAGTACGGCGTATCATCCACAAACTGATAGACAGAGCGAGAGAACAATTCAGACGTTAGAAGATATATTAAGATCTTGCATCATGGATTTCAAGGGTAGTTGGGATGATCATCTACCATTAGTAGAGTTTGCGTATAACAATAGTTATCATACAAGCATAGGTATACCGCCTTACAAAGCTTTATACGAAAGAAAGTGCAGAACACCATTATGTTGGGACGAAGTGGGAGAACGCCGGATGCTAGGGCTAGAACTGGTGCAGCAAATAGCGGATGTGGTGAAGTTGATACAAATTAGTCTCGTAGCAGCTCAAGATAGACAGAAGAAGTATGCGAACTCGAATCGAGAAAATAGGGAGTTTGAAGCAGGCTCTTATGTGTTTCTAAAGGTATCTCCATGGAAAGGAAAGATACGCTTTGAAAAAAAAAAGAAAAGTTAAGTCCAAGGTTTATAGGACCTTTTGAAGTATTAAAACGGGTAAGTGAGGTAGCTTATATGATAGCATTACCTCCAGACTTAGAACGAATACATAATGTGTTTCACGTATCTGTGTCACGCCCTTATAAGCCGGATTATAAGCACGTAATAGAGTATGAGCCTATTCTTATCGAGAAGAACTTAACATATAAAGAGATGTCGATTCAAATTATTGATAGAAAAGAGCAAGTTCTGCGGAACAAAGTCATACCTTCCGTGAAGGTGTTATGGAAGAACCACGATGAAGAAGAGGCAACGTGGGAATTGGAAGAAAAGATAAGGAAGGATTACCCTCAATTATTTGCGTAATATGAGTCGAGATTCTGGGGACAAAATCTTTATAAGGGGGGAAGAATGTAACGACCGAGAAATTCGGATCTTTTGTAAAATAATTTTATTTAATAAAACAAAGAATAAAATTATATTACTTGTTATTATTACGTGTTAGTAAGATGAATGTCGTTCTATAACCTATAAACGTCGAAACTTAGTAGTATTTTGACTACGTGAGAGAATTAAAGTGTTTGAATTTCCAAGATGAAAATAAAAATTTTCTGAGAAATTTTCTGAAAAACACTATTCATCCATTTTTGCTCGGGAATTATTTTTGAACTTCCGAGAAATACGTAACGATAGAATATCGAAGTGAATTGGATTATGTAATAATAATTTTATGAAAAACGTAATTTTTTGCATGCGGACTTAATTCGAGAATGTTAAGGAAAATAAAGCGTTAAGGAAGTGAATGCAATGATCGTATGATACGTATGTATTGTACGAGATAACGAATACGAGTATGACACGGTGTATGATATGAGTATGTATGAAGAATGTGATATCGTATATTATGAATGAGTATACGAGTTAGAATACAAGAATAATACATAAACAATATGTATTAAGGCTTTTAGCCAATTGAAATGGAATTATGGGATTGTTTAGCAATTTGTAGAGTCCAATGGAATATAATGTGCAAGCCCAAGTGGGAGAAATGTTAAACCCAAAAGCTTAAGTTAAGTTAATTAATCTAAGCCCAAGCTATGATCCAATGGGTTAGGGTGGTTCATGGGGCAACCCATGAACATGTGGTTATTCTTGGTGACCAAGACAATTATGTGATGACAAAGATATTAGTGTGATGGCCAAGTATTTAATTTGGTGGGCAAGTTAACTTAGTACATAAGTAATGAATAGGAAGGAGGTGGGATTGGAGTATTGTCTAAAATACCCCAACTTAGCAAATCCTATAAATAATAAGCTTTGGATTTCATATGTTGCTTGTTCTTTTTCATCCAACACTTTTCTATTTATTGGTTAGAGAGATTAAGCAAGAATAAGTTAAATCTCCATTGTTAGAAAAGAAGAAAAAAAGTTAGTTCAACAAAGGTAATGATCTTATGTCATTAGTTTTCCATCTCTACCACTATAGGTTGATAAGAGAAGTGTGGATTAATGATCATGTATGCTAAGAATGATAGGAATGAATAAAATAAGGACTTAAGTCCTAATAAGCCAAGAATACGCACTTTGTTCATAGATAAGCTGTGAATTAATTAAGAACTTGTAAGAATTGTATCATGTTTACATGAATGAATTTGGTATGTTAAAAGTATGTAAGAATGATGGATAGAAGACTTAAACTATCATAAGTCATGAGAATTGAACTATATGTAGTTTATACTATGATAAGTTATAAACTCATGAAAAATAAGCCATAACTTATCATGAAAATAAGTTGATATAATATATAGGTTGAAATGTCAATATGATGGATAGAGATCATTTGAAATGATAATCAAATCATAAGTAACGAAGCTACGCCGGAATTTTCACGATTGGACGATAATCGTTAAATTCGTGAAATTCTCGGATTAGAAGTCAAATTTTGATATTGAGCTCGGAAATATTGGTTTTCGATGGGAACAAGTCTTATTTGGCTTTATAGAGTTGCGGACTCAAAAATGGCCGAATTCTGACTTAGAACGAAGAAACGAGCATTGAACGTTCACGGACGTTTATTATTTTCATTAAAAATGAACTAATAAGTGAATTTTTAGTTAACGAAGTCAAAAATATAAAATTATTGCATGTACACGTAGAGTATGTGATTTGTGAGCTAATGGCTCTTGAACGAGCCAATTTGGACTTAAAATAATCAAATTTGGAGTCAGAGAAGTTCGTTGTGCAAATCAAAACTGTCAATTATCTGGTGCACAGAGCTAAGATCATGGCGCAAATTTCAAGGCTAAAAAGGTGGTATTTAACAGCCACGCGGGTGCCATGCCCAGACCTCTCATCAGAGTCATATGGTAGCCAAATGAAATATGTGTGGAAATGTAGGCCAAGGCCTTGCTCGCAATCGCTAACCTGCTGCCGCAATGCGAGTTGTATATAGATGACTGGTGCCGCAGTTCCAGCCTTAAGGAATGCATAGTAAGGAAGGGTTACAAGTATAGCAAGAATGGTAGTTATTTAACAATGAAGTAAAAGATTAATTATAACATTATAAGGCATTGTTAAACCTTAATTATGATACATAAAGGTTAAAGATAAGTAATCAAACATGAACGTAATGACAATGTGAACTATAAACGGAAAGCTGGAACCAATAGTAACAAGTCTAATACATGATTAGATTGAGAAGAAGGGTAAGATTCTTTAGGAACCATGTATGTTATTCATGATCTAATGTGTCATGTGATGTGATTATCTACTGTAGAGACCTTAAAGACTTAAAGTGAACGTGTAATAACCAATAGCAGACGTTGAAGGCAAGTATTCTAACCCTTGTCTATGTTCAATCTAGACAAGTTTTGTGGTTCATGTATTCTTACGCATGAATTTTTGTATGATGAAGACAAAGCCAATTCTTTCGGCTGGACTTAAGATGTTTGGATTTCATAGAATCTATTGATGTATGGTTAATGTTTTACCAAGCTATATTGGTGTGGTTTTCAAACGAAAACTGAGTATGCTAAAAATGTTTTATCGTCAAAATGACAGGCACGTGAGGTTTCCACAACTTAAACGTACATACGTTTAATGAATGTAGTGTTGATCAACATAGAGTACTATAGGCTGATCACCTAGACGTTCTCGTAAGAAATGTTGGACTTACGGATTTTGTGCCGGGATGTCCTTTTTAAAGAAAGTATGAAATGATTAAGGTCTTGGACCGGAATTGATGTTTTACTGAATATTATCATTGTAAAACGTTTTAAAGAAAAGAAAAGTGCTATTTTGAATTATCGATAGTACTTCATAACTATTGTTCAGTTATTGAAGATATATGATTTGTATGATTCAAGCATATTGTTAATAAAAATTTTGTACTTGCTGAGCTAGTCATTCTTACTCTTGCTTGAACCATATGAATGCAGCTAAGACTGAACAGACCGAAAGATCCGGCAAGGATAAAGGAAAGGCGAAGACGAACCTATAGATTTACCTATGTAATAGTATAGGTTTGTAATGATAATATTTGATATCATGATAAGAACAATTGTAACGGTTATAAAGAACCTGGAGAATGGTAATATTGATTTGCAATATATATAAGACATATTCATTCTTTTAAGGCTTTTCGATTGAATATTTGTGTAAACTGTAGCATCGTGGAACACCATCTGTCGGGTTGGAAGATACCCAAATTTGGGGGCGTCACAAACTTTTTTTATTAAATCAATTTACATTACTCCTTTACGCAGCCCATAACAGTTATCAAAATTTAAAAAGAATAAATGACTAAAATTATTGTCAATTAATTCACCTCTATTAATTTATTAATTAACCAATCCTTTTGTTTTTGCGCAATTGAAAATAGTAAAAAACAATAGAATTGATGAGAAGATGGTGGGCTCATATGCTATGATTTCATTAGAATCTAGTCTACCATTCATGAATAATATATAAGGCATATGGTATGGAAGAAGGAGTAATAATACTACCTTAATTGCAGGAAATTTCCTCTTTTTCTTTATTGTTCTTCCACAGCTGATGCTTCCTCTCTTTCTCTCTTCCTCTGTTCTTTTACGTATCAAAACTAATGACCAATAGAATTAGGTTTTACTTATCTATTTATTTATTAAAATATCTTATAAATTTTCTTAATTATAATAGAATTTAATATTACCCAAATATGAATTAAAACTCAATTAATTTTAAGGCCCAATTTAATGAAATTCCTTACTTAGTCCACATAAACTAAATACGATTTGACTCAAATAAAAACAAAGTCTAATTAATATATTTTAAAACAAAACAATTTTTATTATTAAATTTTTATTTATTTATTTATTTTACTGAGTATTACAAAAATAATACTATGCTAACCATAAAATAAAATTAAAAAAAATATTATATATATAGGGTTCCATACAAGAATAGGTTTGTTTGTGGAGCAACCCTTTTTTAGCATATTGAAATTTCGGGCTTGAAAAAAAAAAAATTCAACAGGTAAAAAAGGCGTTCCACAAAGAATCGATTGTTTGTCATGAAACCCATATATATATATATATATATATATATATATATATATATATATAAGTATATGAGGTTTTAGTAAATGTCCTCCAAACAGGTAAAAAGGGTGGATTTGGGGATTTACTCAAGGAAATGGTCTTGTCATGCAACTCATACAAGGAACAGTCTTCCTCTTATTGTTGAAACACATTTATAATTTTGATTTGGGATTTATCAGGCAAAACTATAACAGCTATATAGGCCTCTCCAAGTCTTGCACACTTTCCCTATAATGCACCAACATAGTATCTTCTTAATTTCTTTCACATGTTGCTCCCTCAATCCAATAATAATTAATTGTCCTTTTAACATTATAAACATAAATTAAGAAAATTATTTAATAATTAAAATTTGTGTAAAATTTTATCATTACCCTTTTATTAGAAGTTGAGAACTAATAATACAAAAGAGGCTTTCTTGAAAAAAATAAAAGAATTTAGGGATAAACATATCAAGATAATATAGTAGACTGATGAACATTAAGCCTATATAGCAAAGTAAATAATATTTTATTGTCTTAGAAAATTACAAACGACATGCACATAAATTAGAACAAATTTTACTTTCTAAATTAAATAGAATATTATTATGAAATAGAAAGAGTATTATTATTATCAGTAAAAAGGAATATACCGTGGATGGTATCTAACTAGTATACCACATGGTTGATACGTTCATTTTAGGGTTTTCTAGATAAATTCAACCATGCGGATTAAAATAACACAACAAAATATTTGAACGTAGGAATTTTCATATGATTTAATAATTTTATTATTGACTTTATGGACATGAAAGTTCAACTAATTTTAGTAGTCAAAAAATATATTTATTTTATAATATTATAATAATAATATTACATAACCTCAAATTAAATAAAATTTACGTTTATTCATACTTTTACATGATCTATCCACGCATAAAGTTAAATTTTACTAAAAATCTTGTGATAAACTCAATTTATAAAATTAAGGTATACGACTTATATACCATAGGGTATCTCCCGCAAGTTATTATTATTATTGTTATTATTATTATTATTATTATTAAAACAGTTGTATCTATCTTCTCTTAAACTAGTAAAACTTGAATTAGGGTTGATTGGGGTCACTCTTTTCGAGGTTTTTTTTAAATACCTTTCAAGGTTGTCGATAGTACAAGCATCAAGCACATCATCACAATATTATTATACTTCAGTTCTACAAGTTTTATATCTAGACTTCTAACACCTTGAAATTATATATTTAATTAACTATATCAATTAATGCATGATTTTTTCAAACCCTACAAATTGTCTAGTGAGACTTATATATACTAGGGGTAAGGTTGATTTTGGGTGACAAGCTCGACATATCTGGATCTTGATGTCCTTTTTTGTTCCTATGTGCATCAAAAACTGACATTAATTAAAGCATAATTTTTTTAGTATATGTTTAAAAAATATTGAAACTTTTTTAACCATCCATTAACGTTTAAAATTGTTCTTGATCATACATTAATATTCTCTATATTCTACAAAAAAGTTTAACACATTAAAATTGTGTTTGCATTTCATGTTTACCCTTAAAATTAATATGTTGTTAGCTTATTAGTGGTGACATTATAATAAAATTGATGACAAATTCGAGAATATTCGGTCATTTTATATTACTATAAAAATAAAATCTTTTTATAAAAATATAAATAAATTGACAAATGAGACTCTTATATATAAACAAGGGAGTATAATATTTGATTTTTTAATAAAGTAAATACATGCACTTATATTGATGAAGATATTTGTTCTTTCTTCTTTTTCTTTACATTTATTTTAGCTTTTAATTTTCTTTCTTTTTATAAAATACCAATTTAGAGATTATATGCCAGTCTTCTGTTCTATACGGAAACAGTCAATTATGAGGAAAAGATGATATTGTCCCAAATTAACTCTACTCTATTGTCTCTGTATATCCATTATCCAGTTTGTTCTCTCCTTTTCTATCTTCTGCCGTGCCCCGACAAAGTAATTATATCATCCCGGTTGATGTTATGTTAAAAACAGGCAACCCTTTTTACTGCTTTCAATTAAAAGCACCAACCAAACATTACTATAACTTATGAGAGCACAATGCGCCTCATGCCAAACATATCTTCAAAATCTGTTGTGGCATGGTCCAAAAATTATAAATTATATATTTAGAAAATAATAGGATAAAAAAAATATATGTCATGTTGAGCTAAGTATCTCGCAATCGATTAATTAATGACACTTCATAAGAATAAATGCGATTTTATTATTTTAAGAGCCTGTTTGGAAAAGTTTTTGGGTGAGTTATAAGTATTTCTTTAGTAAAAATAGAAATGCTTCCGAAATTACTTTCAAAGAGTTTTAGATTTGTGTTTTAAAGTATTTTTGACGGAAGTAAAAATTTGTGCATTTATCTATCACGCAATTACCTTACATTTGGCATTAATATTTTTAAAAGTACTTTCTCAATTATGTAATCAAACACTATTTTAACATTTTCCTAAATGTACTTTTATTTTAAATTTGATACATGTCTACATACAAGCGGTGTTAGGAATATAACACATCATTAAAATAAAAATAATTTTGTTCAACATAAGTACATTATTAATGATATTTCATAATTATCTAAACATTAATTGTTGGTATATACACTGACAGTATCGGTCCGAATCTTAATCTCACTCATTCTCTAGTTCACCTTGCTCACCCCCCTTTAGCGACGGACCAAGCGACAATTCGGTTCGTCACTATATGTTCGGTCTGTCGCTAAATGTTGTCCGTCGCTAAAAGTTAAGACGACGATTTTATAAATAGCGACGGACCGAATCGTCACTCGGTCTATCGCTAAAGGGGAGTGAACAAGATGAGCTAAATAAGAGGTGAGCTTAAGATCCAGACCGCTCACAGTATATTAAGTTTTAACTCTATGAAAGCTCTAAATTTTGAAGTGTTTAAATCACACTGCTCCGCCAAACGATCGAACACCTGTATGTTTCACTCAACTTAAAATTACAGGTCACTTTTTGTAGTTTTTAGAATTATAGGTGTTCACATGGAATTTTGGGTAAAGTTGACATGCATGGTAAATTGCATGTTACTAGTACAAGCATGGTATCCCTGCACGGACAAATTTATAAAATAGTTGGTAAAATAATAGAATTCACTTTTCAACAACTAAGAATATAATTGAACTATCAATTTCATTCATCATGTTTCAAAAAATCAATATTATCAATTATTCTAAAAAAAGATAATATTTTTTTTTACCTGTTAGCGTGTAGTTTGCACCACTACCTCTTTTGAAGAAGATTTTTAATGCAAAATGAGAAGACAATGTGCCATAAGTAGTACTATAACAATTCTCTTGGTCACACCAACTAATACTCCCTGTTTTTTTTCTTCTCTAGATAAGCTTTGTAGTACGACTCTGGATGCTAATTTTGCATATCAATTCCGGCCCAAAATATATCAATTCTCTTGTACATATAAATATTAGTGGTCGAGGAGAAAAGATTGTTGATAAATTTTAGAAAAAAACAAAAAATTAACAGCACTATTATTTTTATATTGACATGAAAACATGTTGATAAACACATTCATGCGCTTAGAATTTTAATCATAATAAATACATAGATCCAAGACAATAAATGAGAATATGAAAGTCTTTAGATTATGAAGGCTCACAACTCTTCGATTTTATCATCCAAATTGGAAATTATAACTCTTACAAAACAAAATTAACTCAGTTAATTTTTACGTAATTGAACGTATGACAAACTCAAATTGGTTTATCATAAATAAATACATAGATCTAAGATAATAAATAACAATATGAAAGTCTTTATTATGAAGGATCATAACTCTTTAATTTTATAATTCAAATTAGAGATTATAACTCGTACAAAACTAAATCGATTTATTTTATATATAACTCCATAAAATATATAAATCGTACTAATGAAGTTGACTCTAATTAATCAAGACTCGACTTAAATTGAGATCTCCACTTATTATAGACAAGCATAGCTAGATTGATATCCATTATCAAATATTGGTCTTAGAAGCTATTTTTGGTCTATAATAGGAGCAATTAACTTGAGTTCAAAGCATGCAGATTATTGGGAATAGTAAACATTCATAAAAGATATGAAAATGCATAGAATTTAGGATCAATCATGCATTATTCCAAGGTAAATGAAGTTATTAATAATTGTTAACGCCAAGATCTTTCTCTATGTCCCAATCATCAAGACGTTATTCGATATCCCGCATGATTCAACAAGTCAACACCAAAAGTTTTGACTACCGACGATCGAGGTGGGGATAGCTCCCGGCGTGAGAGTCAGTATCGGCGATCACAAGGTCAACAATGGAGAGAAAAATAATGTCTAATGTCTGAGAGAGAATAATAATATGATTGTGTGTGTTACTTACCTTCTTATGTGATCTTAGCCCCATACATACTCCGGTCCGGCCATCGTGCCACTCATCATTTTCGACACCTTTTCCCCACTTCCCATTCATTTCAAATAGAAAGTATGCAAACTTACTTCCACACTTGCTACCACTGTTTGCCACCGCCGGTCATCTGAGTCCCATCCTCATTAATGCCATGCAGAAAGGTGGCAGACACAGTAGTCAACTATCACTTGGTATAATGATTACCGGTCAAAGTTGGATTAAGTGACAATTTGTATAATGGGCTAATTCAATGACTAAGCCCAAATAACGAAAATGACCCCAACGACCGGATCCAACCGAAAGGACCCAATGAAATAATCAAGTAACTGGGCCCAAACCATTCGGACCAACCAGGACTAGCATAACATAATCCAAGGGAGGAGTCCATTAAGTCTGGCCCAATAAGGAAAAGGATTATGGCCCAACATTGCCCCCTAGTCTTATATTAAACAGGATGTTTAATGAAAGACTATAAACAGTATAGGCCCGGGACATAACAAATTATGATAAGTCACAAGAGATCCAAAGTGAAACTCACCAAAGCCCATCAAAATCGGTCCAAATTGATATCGTGAATAGAAGTGGGAAGCCCAATAGACTTGAAGCCCACTCTGGTGAAGATATTTAGACCCAAAACGGATGAAACCTCTTCCCATTCATCATCATTGCAAATGAATTAAATGTGCGCCCTCGACATCAGATAATCACAAGATAAAAGGTAAACTTTACCAATTCTGACGGTTTTACCTGCTAATTTGAAATTCGAACCTTTGAGTTTTCTTCTCCTCTGCAGAACTTCTTCCTCTGATTCACGAAATCTCAAAAATGGTGACTGTGAATTCCAGCCATAACTCTCCCAACCCAAACCCTAACCAAGAGGGTTCAAGTTCCAACCCCCAATCTTCAACAACCATGGGGGGAAATCCACATCTGACCCCCTCTGCATCTGCTTCTGACTTTTTCAAGGACGGGGAACAGTTTCCCCATGCCAACATCCCTTCCTCCGTCACTTTAATCAAATATGTATCCTCGGGACTCGCTATCGATTCTCGACATGTACGCCTATAATGGCTCCTCGCCTCAAGAAGAGCGTATGTACCAGCGACCAGACGGTTGGGTCGCCATGCCTATCACCTTTCTGGAAAAGGGGGTTCGCCTACCTCTCCATGCTTTTATCGTTACCATCCTAGGGTTCATAGGAGTGGGCTTTGCTCAGTTAGTGCCCAACTCCTACATCCATATCCTCGCATTCATTGCCTTTTGTCATGAATTAGGGATTTCTCCCTCCATTGACATCTTCTTCACCCTATTCTCTGCCGAAAAGTCTCGAGAACGAGGCTTCAAAATGTTGAGCAAGCAGTCTCCCCGACCCAACACCAGATTCGAGAGGAGACTCGATGGATACCCCTTCCAAAGAACAAGGGTTGGCACGAGAAGTGGTTTTTGTCACGGACCCGAGATCTCTTCTCTTCCAGATTGGACTACCTCTGATCGGGTCTCTACTGACTTTGGAGACATCTCCGAAGAGCGTGTGAGGGAGATGGCAGACTTTTTGAAGAAGATTCCTCCAAAAGAATGGAGTTTTACACTTCTGACCAAACAAGCCTGGCTATATGACCACAAGTGTAAGTTTCGAACAATTTTGTAATATAATTGTTGAGATATATAAGTGATACGGGTTCTGATACATGATTTTTTTGCAGTGTCTCTGATCAAACAGACTTCTTTGGAAGTGAGAGACCTGGAAGATTTTTTGGCAGGGAAGAATACGGATGCAAGTGAAGAGCATCCGGCTGAAGAATCTTCCCGGGTTGATCCCCCTACCATCGATCCACCAACTACTTCCCTTCAAAATGATGAACCTCAAACCGACAAACCCAACATACCCAAAGAAAACCTCAGACCTCGCCGAAGAAAAAGATCCGCCAAAAGATCCAAATCCACCCAACCAGAAACAAACCCCGAAAGTGATCCGTAAACACTTCCAAGCAACCCCATAAAAAACCCTCTCTCAATCGACCCCAATCCTACATCTTCGAACCTACCCCGGTGAGGAGGAGCTCGCTTCGACATTCCTTTGCACGATCGGGCTAAGGTCCTTCGTGTAAAGAAAATAAGGACTAAGATAACCCCCCTGACTGCCGAAGAGCTCCGAGTTCCCACATCTTCGGCTGTCATTCCTCCGATTACTTCCACAGAAATTCAAGTGCCTGACGATGAACCGACCGGATCTGTCCCCACTCCATCCCGAAAAAGAAAACATCCATCAGACAGCCACCCCGGTACATCTTCTGCACCTTCGCCGACTCCCGAACCCACTCCTGCTCGGTCTCCCTCTCTTGAAACCATTCATGTGGACTCCTCGCCAGTTCGCAATCAACCCCCACCTTCTCCTGCAAGAGAAACAACTACCGAATTCCAGCAGGACGCCATGGCCTCTCCAACGATGTGGCCCCGATTCAATGCCCATTTTCCCTTTCAACTGTTCAACACCTTCGTTTGCGAAACCGATGATCATCGGTTCGGGAACAGTTCGAATGGGGATTTACTCAGCGAAGGCATGAGCTACTTGGCGAAGGTAAACGATTCTCCCCTTTATTTCTGATTTTATCTTCATACTTATACAACTGAAAACTGATTAAATAATATTGGAAACGCATAGGCAAATGTCAGTGTTCAAGGCTCTGCGTCCCGAGGTCCCTCGAAGCCGAATCTGAGGAAGAGGCCCTGAGGAAGGAGAATGCCCTTCTGAAGTCTGCCTTGGCTAAGGAAAAGACTCAACGTGAATGCATTCTTCATACAAATGAAGGGCTTCAAAAAGAGTTAGCTCAAGCCAAGGGAGATGTGAAGGCCTCCAATGAAGAACTAAAGTCAATCAAAGCACAAAGACGAGGAGATCGCCAAAATGAACATTGACTTGGTTCAGAGGAGCGAGATAAGGATGGAGAAGATCGAGGAATTAAAGGCTGATGCTAAAATCCTGGACCAGGACCATCCACAAACAGAGGCAGCAGAGACTCGTTATCCGAATAAAGTACCAAGCTCAAGAAGAAACCGAGAACTCAAGACTCTTCGGGACCTTGGGCCTCCTTTAACCGATGACCTTCGCAAACAAATATGTGAAGAAAATTTAACCTGGACGAAATCAATGGGGAGATAATGAAGATATATTCTGAGAGTTACGAGCTCTGCCGGAGTCGTGGCAAGGAGAAGCTGATTGCAGCCAACTTGGATCCATCCTTACTCGATTCTTCAGATGATGAAGATGGGGCGCTCAAGTCGATGTTCTTGCTTTTTGTTATTTTTCTTTCTTTAATTTATAGGACTTGTAAAAATTATATAATATTGTGATTAAATTGAATATCAATGAAAAATGGCTTCATTCCTTATGACTTCGGTGTATTTATTTTCTGTCAATACTCCAATATTAATTTAACTGGAAAGATGCACAAACTCTTTCATGGATCGAACCCGAATCGTTAAGTAACAACTAAACATGTCATATAACAGATAAGATGAAATTAAAGAATGAGGCATTCCGAACTCAACACTTAGAAAAAATTCAGGCAATAAAGTAAAGGGATACTTATTAGTTACCGAAGTGTGAGAAAGATATGCTTCATTAGGAATTTGTTTACCCCGAAAGGCCTAACAAAATCAAAAGATGACATTTGCCTACCACGAAGGGCCTGACAAAGTCTAAGTGATAACACTCGCCTACCACGAAGGGCCTGACAAGGTCTGAAGGATGACATTTGCCTACCACGAAGGGCCTGACAAAGTCTGAAGGATGACATTTGCCTACCACGAAGGGCCTGACAAAGTCTGAAGGATGACATTTGCCTACCACGAAGGGCCTGACAAACTCATAAGGACCACCTGCCGAAAAGGCTCCCATCGGATGGCCAGCGAGTCCACCCGAACCTCCTAACACCAATGACGTTTGCCTACCACGAAGGGCCTGACAAACTCATAAGGACCACCTACCGAAAAGGCTGCCATCGGATGGCCAGCGAGTCCACCCGAACCTCCTAACACCAATGACGTTTGCCTACCACGAAGGGCCTGACAAACTCATAAGGACCACCTGCCGAAAAGGCTGCCATCGGATGGCCAGCGAGTCCACCCGAACCTCCTAACACCAATGACGTGATCAGCAACGAAGACAAGATTTGTTTGAGAAAAAAGGGAACTTTTATTGATGATGACATAAATATTTACAGACTTCCAATGTACTGACATCTTTTTACTGAAAGTACTTCCTAAGCCTGCCAGCGTGCCAAGTATTCTTAATTGCTGACCCATCTAATGCCTTCAACCGATAAGTTCCCGGCTTCGGCACTTCAGTGATTTCATACGGTCCTTCCCAGTTTGGCATCAGCTTTCCCAGATTCTGAGGTGTAGATGCTTCGGCTTCTCTGAGGATGAAATCTCCTACTTCGAACCTTCGAAACTTTACCCCCTTGTTATAATGCTTGGCCACTCTTGACGATAGTCGCCAATTTGACTAAGGTCGCTTTCTCTTACTTCCTCTAGCAAATCAAGATTGGCCTTAAGCCCTTCCTCATCAGAGATCTCTCTGAAATGATCGACTCAAGACTTGAGATCCAATTTCAACTGGGACTAAGGCATAAGTACCATAGGCCAATCTGAAAGGTGAATCCCGTTGTAGTCCCCTGAGTAGTTCGATAAGCCCATAACACGCTAAGTAGCTCCTCCGCCATCTCGCCCGCTTCATCCAATCTGCGCTTGATCCCATTCAAAGCAGCTGCTCATTGGTGGTCTTCAACTTGTCCATTTGATCGTGGATGAGCCATGAAGTCTTTCTCGTCTTTGAATCCCCAGCTTCTTTCAAAAATGCTTCAAATTTCGATCCCACAAACCGACGTCCATTTTTCGATATTACCACCTTAGGAATCCTCAAACGAAATACTATCGATTCTTTCAAAATTTCAAGCATTCTGTTTCGTTATTAACCTAAGTGGCTTTTGCTTCTACCCACTTAGTCATATAGTCGATGGCAACTATAACAAAACTGACTTGACCTTTTGCCTT
Organism: Panax quinquefolius; assembly: GCA_020205615.1. Lineage (NCBI taxonomy): Eukaryota > Viridiplantae > Streptophyta > Magnoliopsida > Apiales > Araliaceae > Panax > Panax quinquefolius. The sequence goes on from CM035155.1 coordinate 112,091,964, forward strand.
CGGTAGTGGACCCGAAGATATCAACCCCCAGGCAATGAAGGGTATACGAGATAAGATCGAGTATAGCTCTTCTGGTGGCTGATGTGGGATCGGACTGTTGAGTTGACACTTCTCGCACTTCTTGACGTATTCAGTCGCTTCTTTGAAGATGGTAGGCCAGTAGTACCCTTGTCGAAGTACTTTATAAGCTAATGACTTAGCCGCCATATGGTCGCCACAGATGCCTTCATGTATTTCCCGGAGAGCATATTCAGCTTCAGATGGAGTCAGGCATTTCAGTAGTGGAGACGAGAAAGCCCTTCGGAATAGATCCCCATCAATCAGAACAAAATTAGCACTCTTATACTTGATTTTCTTGGCTAGCATCCGATCCGAAGGTAAAACGCCATCTGCCAGATACTCTATATATGGAGTCAACCAGCAGTTGGTTCGGTCAATGCACATCACCGATTCATAATGGACACTAGGATGTTGCAAAATTTCTAAGTAAACCGACCCATCAAAGACGTTAACATCCGTAGTGGCTAATTTGGAGAGTGCATCAGCAATGGAATTGTTATTACGCTCGACCCCCTGAAACTCATAGGATTGGAAATGTTGAAGTTGTTCCTTCAATTCTGCTAGATATTTGATCATTTTTGGGCCTCGAGCTTCGTATTCCCCAGAAAGTTGCTTAACGACTAACTGAGAATCACTGAAGATGATTATTCTTTGCACTTCAAGACTCTTTGCCAGTCGTAACCCTGCAAGTACCGCCTCATACTCAGCTTCGTTGTTTGTCGCTTTGAACTGAAATCTGATGGCCTTCTGCACCTTGAATCCCTCCGGACTCGTAAGAATAATCCCTACTCCACTGAAGTCTGAAGGATGACATTTGCCTACCACGACGGGGGCCGACAAAGTCGAAGGATGACATTTGCCTACCACGAAGGGCCTGACAAACTCATAAGGACCACCTGCCGAAAAGGCTCCCATCGGATGGCCGGCCGAGTCCACCGAACCTCCTAACACCAATGGCGTTTGCCTACCACGAAGGGCCCGACAAACTCATAAGGACCACCTAGAAAAGTCGCCATCGGATGGCGGCGAGTCCACCGAACCTCCTAACACCAATGACGTTTGCCTACCACGAAGGGCCCGACAAACTCATAAGGACCACCTCTTTGAAAAGGTACGCCATCGGATGGCCAAATGAGTCCACCCGAACCTCCCAACACCAATGACGTGATCAAGAACGAAGACAAGATTTGTTTGAGAAAAAGGGAACTTTATTGATGATGACATAAATATTTGAGACTTCCAATGTAATCGACATCTTTTTTTGAAAGTACTTCCTAAGCTTCGCCGGTGACGTGCCAAGTATTCTTAATTGTCGACCCATCTAATGCCTTCAACCGATAAGTTCCGCCTTGCACTTGGTGATTTCATACGGTCCTTCCCGGTTTGGCATCAGCTTTCCAGATTCTCGAGGTGTAGATGCTTGGCTTCTCCGAGGATGAAATCTCCTACTTGAACCTTGAACTTTACCCCCTTGTTATAATGCTTGGCCACTCTTCACGATAGGTCGCCAATTTGACTAAAGGTCATTTCTCTTACTTCTCTCTAGCAAATCAAGATTGGCCTTAAGCCCTTCCTCATTGTAGATCTCTCTCGAAATGATCGACTCAAGACTTGGAGATCCAATTTCAACTGGACTAAGGCATCGCACCATAGGCCAATCTGAAAGGTGAATCCCGTTGTAGTCCTCGGAGTAGTTCGATAAGCCCATAACACGCTAAGTAGCTCCTCCGCCATCTCGCCTTCGGCCGTCCAATCTGCGCTTGATCCCATTCAAGCAGATGCTCGTTGGTCACTTCAACTTGTCCATTTGACCGTGGATGAGCCCTTTGAAGTCTTTTCTGTCTTTGAATCCCCGATTCTTTCAAAAATGCTTCAAATTTCGATCCCACAAACCGACGTCCATTTTTCGATATTACCACCTTAGGAATCAAACGAAATACTACCGATTCTTTCAAAATTTCAAGCATTCTGTTGCTCGTTATTAACCTAAGTGGCTTTGCTTCTACCCACTTAGTCATATAGTCGATGGCAACTATAACAAAACCGGCTTCGACCTTTTGCCTTCGTAGAGTGGACCCAAAGATATCAACCCCCCAGACAAATGAAGGGTATACGAGATAAGATCGAGTATAGCTCTTCCAGTGGTGATGTGGGATCGATCGTTGAGTTGACACTTCTCGCACTTCTTGGCGTATTCAAATCGCTTCTTTGAAGATGGTAGGCCAAGAGTACCCTTTGTCAAGTACTTTATAAGCTAATGACTTAGCCGCCATATGGTCGCCACAGATGCCTTCATGTATTTCCGAGAGCATATTCAATTTTCGATGGAGTCGCATTTCAAAGATGGAGACGAGAAAGCCCCGGAATAGATCCCCATCAATCGAACAAAATTAGCACTCTTATACTTGATTTTCTTGGCTAGCATCCGATCCAGAAGGTAAAAACGCCATCGCCGGATACTCTATATATGGAGTCAACCAGCAGTTGGTTCGGTCAATGCACATCACCGATTCATAATGGACACTAGGATGTTGCAAAATTTCTAAGTAAACCGACCCATCAAAGACGTTAACATCCGTAGTGGCTAATTTGGAGAGTGCATCAGCAATGGAATTGTTATTACGCTCGAATTTGAAACTCATAGGATTGGAAATGTTGAAGTTGTTCCTTCAATTCTGCTAGATATTTGATCATTTTTGGGCCTCGAGCTTCGTATTCCCCAGAAAGTTGCTTAACGACTAACTGAGAATCACTGAAGATGATTATTCTTTGCACTTCAAGACTCTTTGCCAGTCGTAACCCTGCAAGTACCGCCTCATACTCAGCTTCGTTGTTTGTCGCTTTGAACTGAAATCTGATGGCCTTCTGCACCTTGAATCCCTCCGGACTCGTAAGAATAATCCCTACTCCACTGAAGTCTGAAGGATGACATTTGCCTACCACGAAGGGCCTGACAAAGTCTGAAGGATGACATTTGCCTACCACGAAGGGCCTGACAAACTCATAAGGACCACCTGCCGAAAAGGCTCCCATCGGATGGCCAGCGAGTCCACCCGAACCTCCTAACACCAATGACGTTTGCCTACCACGAAGGGCCTGACAAACTCATAAGGACCACCTACCGAAAAGGCTGCCATCGGATGGCCAGCGAGTCCACCCGAACCTCCTAACACCAATGACGTTTGCCTACCACGAAGGGCCTGACAAACTCATAAGGACCACCTGCCGAAAAGGCTGCCATCGGATGGCCAGCGAGTCCACCCGAACCTCCTAACACCAATGACGTGATCAGCAACGAAGACAAGATTTGTTTGAGAAAAAAGGGAACTTTTATTGATGATGACATAAATATTTTCTGAGACTTCCAATGTAATCGACATCTTTTCTTGAAAGTACTTCCTAAGCCTGCCAGCGTGCCAAAGTATTCTTAATTCCTGACCCATCTAATGCCTTCAACCGATAAGTTCCCGGCTTGGCACTTCAATGATTTCATACGGTCCTTCCCAGTTTGGCATCAGCTTTCCCAGATTCTGAGGTGTAGATGCTTCGGCTTCTCTGAGGATGAAATCTCCTACTTCGAACCTTCGAAACTTTACCCCCTTGTTATAATGCTTGGCCACTCTTCGCTGATAGGCTGCCAATTTGACTAAGGCTGTTTCTCTTACTTCCTCTAGCAAATCAAGATTGGCCTTAAGCCCTTCCTCATTGTAGATCTCTCTGAAATGACTGACTCGAAGACTTGGAGATCCAATTTCAACTGGGACTAAGGCATCAGTACCATAGGCCAATCTGAAAGGTGAATCCCCCGTTGTAGTCCTCGGAGTAGTTCGATAAGCCCATAACACGCTAAGTAGCTCCTCTGGCCATCTGCCCTTGGCTTCGTCCAATCTGCGCTTGATCCCATTCAGCAGCGTTCTGTTGGTCACTTCAACTTGTCCATTTGACTGTGGATGAGCCACTGAAGTCTTTCTGTGCTGAATCCCCAGTTCTTTCAAAAATGCTTCAAATTTCGATCCCACAAACTGACGTCCATTTTTCGATATTACCACCTTAGGAATCCAAACGAAATACTCATCGATTCTTTCAAAAATTTCAAGCATTCTCGTTTCGTTATTAACCTAAGTGGCTTTGCTTCTACCCACTTAGTCATATAGTCGATGGCAACTATAACAAAACCCGACTTGACCTTTTGCCTTCGGTAGTGGACCCAAAGATATCAACCCCCAGCAATGAAGGGTATACGAGATAAGATCGAGTATAGCTCTTCAGTGGTGATAATGGGATCGACCGTTGAGTTGACACTTCTCGCACTTCTTGACGTATTCGGCCGCTTCTTTGAAGATGGTAGCCAAGATAGTACCCTTTGTCAAGTACTTTATAAGCTAATGACTTAGCCGCCATATGGTCGCCACAGATGCCTTCATGTATTTCCGGAGAGCATATTCACGGATGGAGTCGAGGCATTTCAAAGAGGAGAGCGAGAAAGCCCTTCGGAATAGATCCCCATCAATCGTAACAAAATTAGCACTCTTATACTTGATTTTCTTGGCTAGCATCCGATCCAGAAGGTAAAACGCCATCGCCGGATACTCTATATATATGGAGTCAACCGTTAGGTTGTTTGATCAATGCACATCACCGATTCATAATGGACACTAGGATGTTGCAAAATTTCTAAGTAAAACCAACCCATCAAAGACGTTAACATCCGTAGTGGCTAATTTGGAGAGTGCATCGACAATGGAATTGTTATTACGCTCGACCCACGAAACTCATAGGATTGGAAATGTTGAAGTTGTTCCTTCAATTTCGCTAGATATTTGATCATTTTTGGGCCTCGAGCTTCAGATTCCCGTAAAGTTGCTTAACGACTAAGCGAGAATCATGAAGATGATTATTCTTTGCACTTCAAGACTCTTTGCGGTCGTAACCTCGCCGCAAGTACCGCCTCATACTCAGCTTCGTTGTTTGTCGCTTTGAACTGAAATCTGATGGCCTGCTGCACCTTGAATCCCTCCGGACTCGTAAGAATAATCCCTACTCCACTGACGTCCGTGGTAGAAGACCCATCTGCATACAACGTCCACGAACTCGCTTCTCATGAAGAATCAAGAATCGCTCGTTCAGATCCTTCAAACTTCGCCACAACTTCATCGACTTCGTAAACGAGCTTTAACTACAAAATCAGCCAAGGCTTGCCCTTTGATGGCGGTTCGGGGATGATATTCAATGAAAAATTGGGACAACTCCATCGTCCATGCAGCTAATCTCCCTGATACCTCAGGTTTGCCCATAATCTTCTTCAAAGGCTGATCTGTATATACTATTACCAATCTACCCTGGAAGTATTGCCTAAGCTTTCGACTAGCAGTTATTAAAGCAAAAGCAAACTTTTCAATGTTCGGGTACCTTGTTTCAGCATCCCGAAGGACATGACTTACATAATAAACGGGGTCTTGCTACCCCAACTTCACGCACCAAAACTGCTCCTACTGCCAACGAACTAGCTGCTAAGTACAAATATAGGGGTTCAAAGCGAGAGCGGGTTTCACCAACAAAGGTGCCGAAGATAGGTAGGACTTGATGCTCGAAGGCGTCCTCACACTCTCAAGTCCATTGAAACGTCTTTGCATTCTTCCCTTTCAATGTATCAAAGAACGGTAAACATCTTTTCGTCGACTTGGACATGAACCTCCTTAAAGTCGCAATCCTTCCAAATGACGTTGAACATCTTTAAATGATCGAGGAGTCTTCATGTTCGGGATCGCTTGAATCTTCTCTCGGATTGGCTTCAATTCTCTCTCTCGGTCGACAAGATAACCCGTAAATTTGCGCCCCCTAGACCGAAGGTGCACTTAGTGGGGTTAAATCTCAAATTGTGATGACGAATTTTCTGAAAGCATTCTTCTAAATCATCCAGATGTTTATGCACCAACATGCTTTTGACAATCATGTCGTCCACGTACACCTCCACATTCCTGCCCAGCTGATATCTGAAGACATGGTCCATCATCCTCTGGTATGTGGCTCCGGCATTGATGAGGCCGAAAGTCATTTTCTTATAGGCATATACCGAACGATGCGTAATGAACGCCGTCTTCGGTATATCCTCCTTGTACATGGAAATTTGATGATATCCAGAGAATGCGTCCATGAAACTTAACAAAGCATACCCCGAAGTGGCATCGATGAGTTGGTCGATGTGGGGTAGCGGGTAGAAATCCTTCGGACAAGCTTTATTTAGGTCAGTGTAGTCGATGCAAACTCGCCATTTACCATTTTGCTTCTGGTCCAGCACCACATTCGCCATCCATTGTGGGTAGTCGATCTCGAAGATGAAGTCAGCTGCCAACAACTTTGCAATCTCTTCATCAATGATTCGCTGACGTTCAGGTGCAAAGATCCTCCTCTTCTATCGGACTGGTTTCTTTGACGGGTCTACCTCCAGCCGATGCTCAGCGATATCCCTGCTTACTCCTGGCATATCCTGAGGTTCCCATGCGAAAATGTCAACATAGCATTGCAGGAGCTCCACAAGGTTCGTTCGGAGAGGTTCTGGCAGACCCGAACCTATTTGCACCGTCTTGTTCTCTTTGCCCGGGATGAGCTCTATCTCCTCCGTTTCTTCAGCTGGCATGACCAACGGTTCGGAACTACTCTCTGTGAAGGGTTCGATCTCTATCGCCATGGTCCATACGCTTCGATACTCCCACTCCAAGTGATCACAAAGATTCTATAACACCTTCTAGCAGATCCAAATCCCTTTCACCTCATGAACCCCATGAGTAGTAGGAAATTTGATTTTGAAATGAGGAATTGAGGTCACGACTTTGCAAAGCAATTAAAGTAGGCCTTCCCAAAATAGCATTATAAGCGTAATCTACATGCACAACATAAAATTTGCAAATAATTTCTACCATTGGGGGCCATTCAAGATGATTTGGTAGTTCAATGGTTCCGACCACCTTGACCGGGTCGTTACTAAAACCATATAAAGGAGCCTCTCCGTCCTATCTCCATCTTTCGCCCATCTAAGTGCATCCTCCGATAAGCGTGGGCATCTGTAATATCTCTGAAGACCCATTATCTACCATCATCCGCTTCTTATATCCACCGAACCCACTTGTGCGGTCGGGACCAATGATCCTCGTGTTGGTTCGATGACTTTCGAAGGTAATCTTCATCGAAAGGAGATTACCAGTACTCGAATAAGGTCTATCGGTCTTCTTGGAGGGTACCGCCGCCCATCGACATGACCGAATCCAAGTAACCGGGCGCTTCTTTCTAACGAGTTTGCCAGAAGTACCCCAGTGATGACATCTACCACGTGCCTTCGCAGTCATTAGGAGCCGGCAACGCTTCTTTGAACCGGTTAAGTTGTCTTTGGAACAGACCCTCTATCCTGCTGTTGATTAGTTCTGGCAGCCACATACTGAATTAAAGCTCCGCCTTGTACCTTTCTTTCAATAAAGTCCTTCAAACTAGCACAGTCGTTCGTATCATGACCCGAAGCTTGATGATAATCACAATACTTGCGAGAATTCCCTTTCCCGGGCTTAATGTTATCTCGAGGTGGCTCGAAGATAGGTTGATTTTTAATTTGATCCAAGATAATGTACATGCGTGTTGAGTCTTTGTGTCGTACGCCCTATTCACTCTCTGGGCTAGAGCGAATAACGTCCTCCACCCTATCTCAATTGTTATATTTCTTGACCCGCCGTCAGTAGCGGTCTTTATTCCCTTCATTCTTTTTTTGGTCTCTATCGGTTTTGTCCCGATCTGTCTCCTTAAGCCAGTTTGAAGAAGGACGTTTGAGGCTGTCCATGGCTTCCTCCACCACGATATAGCCTTCAGCTTTGTCGAAGGCTTCAGCGAGACTCTTCTGGTGATGAAACATTAACTTCTTCACCAACTTCTCTCGATTTGACCAGATCTAACCCATTTCAAAGCAGTCCAACGGCTTGTAGATCGTTCAGTCATCACTTGGCCGATCGCTTCACTTAATCGCTTCACATATCGCCCAAAGACTCATTCGAAAAGCGTCGAACTCGAGCCAACGAACAGTTGGTTTTCCCTTCTTTTGTTGCTCGGCGAGCATGAAATTTCTTGCATATGTCTCGCCCTAGATGAAATTGAATCGAGGGCAAAGTCCCCATCGCTTCGGGCATCCATTCTGAGTGTTGTGACAAAAGTATGACACTTAGCAGCATCGCTAAAGTCATAATAATCCATCAGTCGGTCGAACGCCTGACTGTGGTCATAGGGATCCCCCGATCCATCATAACTCTCGATATGGGGCAACTTCTTGGTGGGGTCAGCTTTTTCTTTAAGAATCTCCGCGGAAAAAGGGGATGCCTTCTTTCCCGAAGTATCCTTCATTTTTTGTACTTCGGCAAGCTGCTTCCGAAGTTCTTTTAACTCTTTAACCAGATACTCCACACCTTCTGGTTGAGATGATGCTTCTTTTTCCGGTGACTCCTTCCTCCTCTGAGTAGACCGGTTTCTTACAATAGAGCCTTCAACTCTAGAAGGGCTTTTACGATGACGAGTGTCCACAGGGTGGTGTACCCTCAGTAGACTCTCGGGAGTACGATCTCTAGATATACTTAGTCTCTGAGCTCGGGCACTATGGCGAGAATATGCAACAATAAGGGCTTTCTTTGTGGTCTCAGGAGTGTGATCTCTGGATCGACCTCTTCGTTCTCTCCGACCTTGCTCCTTAGAATCGACAGGGTGATGTACCCTCTTTGATCTTTGAGGAGTAGGGCTTCGGGATCTTCTTCTTTCTCGAGTTCGGCCCCGAGATTCTCGTCCTGAATGAACAGGTTCTTTCCCACTTCGGTGCCCTCGCTCTTCGGACTGATCATAACTGAGCTCTTCGTCCCTCAACTTTGCCATCCGGGCCATCTGCTCAGCTATATCCTGTCGCTGCTTCACGAGTACTTCCATAGCTCTATCCGCTTCATCTGCCATCTTAGCCAGTCGTGAAGCTTTTTCGTCTTGGTCATCTCGGTATCGAGTTCTAGGCGAGGTGCCTTCTACTCGTTTCGACCATGGCCAGACCCTTTCTCCGTCGGGAAGACTAGCCTACGCTTAGCCTTGCCCACCGCCTTTCTAATCAGAAAATCTTGAAGCGATCGTTTGGACGTTTGTCTTTAGCATGAACACTTATCACGGTCCCAAACGATCCTTGACAGACACTCGTGGTGTCGATTCACTGGCAGCCCTCGACCGCCCTTCGGGTGTAGGTGTTCTACTCTTTACCATAAATACTAATGTAGAACAAACACAGTCTGTGATTGAAAAATACTCAGACACTAGAACTCGGCCCTCCTTCTAGCGCCCAATGTTAGCGCCAAGATCTTTCTCCACGTCCCAATCACCAAGGCGTATCGATATCCCGCGATTCAACAAGTCAACACCAAAAGCTTGCTACCGACGGCCAGAGGGGATAGCTCCGGCGTGAGAGTCGATGTCGGCGATCACAAGGTCAACAATGGAGAGAAAAATAATGTCTAATGTCCGAGAGAGAATAATAATCGATTGTGTGTGTTACTTACCTTCTTATGTGATCTTAGCCCCATACATACTCCGGTCTCTTGCCATCTGTGCCACTCATCATTTTCGACACCTTTTCCCCACTTACGGTCATTTCGGTAGAAAGTATGCAAATTTACTTCCACACTGCTACCCTTTGTTTGCCACCGCCATTCATCCGAGTCCCATCCTCATTAATGCCATGAGAAAGGTGGCGAACGATGAGTCAACTATCACTTGGTATAATGATTACCGGTCAAAGTTGGATTAAGTGACAATTTGTATAATGGGCCAATTCAATAACTAAGCCCAAATAACGAAAATGACCCCAATGACCGGATCCAACCGAAAGGACCCAATGAAATAATCAAGTAACTGGGCCCAAACCATTCGGACCAACCAAGACTAGCATAACATAATCCAAGGGAGGAGTCCATTAAGTCTGGCCCAATAAGGAAAAAGATTATGGCCCAACAATAATCTATATATAGAAAGAGATGTGAAGTATCATTGCTCCTCTTGTACTCTATATATTATATACTCCGTTCGTTCTTTAATGACTTTTTAGAATTATGTATAACTATTAAGAAAATAATTGTATAGTATTAAATATAATATCAAATATCTATATTATTTTTTTATTAGAAAAAGAAATTATTATTTATTGGGCAAAAAATAATGAGAGAACTAAAATTATATTTAATACTTGGGGTGATATTAAAAACTAAGCAATTAATACTTACTTGGAATTCTAAAACGTAATATATTAAGGGACAAAAAAAATTCTCCAAAATGTCTTATATTAAGGGACAGAGGAAGTATTAATTATTTATTGTGACGCCCCCAAGATAGGTATACATAACCCATTCTGAGACGCTAAATACATGGTACAGAAACAACTACAACTTCATTAATACAATTGTCGCGCAAAATACGACAACATATAAACTGTGAGTTTAAATACAAATATTATCTTCTAGACATTATCCACACTCAAATAAGTCCTCATTACAATTATTGATACACTATTTTACAAAAAATAGTGAGGACTGCTAAAACAACTGTCTAGGACCATCACTCTATACTCCGACTGGTTCTGGCTATATTCTCGCTTTCTGAGAAGAAAAATAGAACAAAAAGGAAAAGGGTGAGCTCAACTAGCCTAGTAAAGAATATTATGACTAAGATAATGAAAAACAAATTATCGTTAGCCTTCAACAAATCAGATAAAATATAATGGACAACAAGTTTTAGATCAATATTCGCAGCGGAAATAACAATTCATTAAAAGAATTTAGTAGAGAATGAAATCTACTATCATCTATGAATTTAAAAGTTCATCATCAATAATTTATCCCTGTAACATCAATCAATATACATCTTGAATCAAATATTCATCTTTACACTACGTGCCAAAGATATTCATTTGTATCACCAGTTGGTCATATTCATATCAACACCTGTCCATCTTTGCACTACGGGCCAAAGATATTCATCAGTTAATTATTCATCTTTGCACTACAGGCCAAAGATATTCATCAAGTATCACCATTAAGGACTGAGGATGATGAAAAATATTTTAAAGAACGAATCCAGCGAGATAAAGGACAAAGATTAGAGATTCGTACTTTAGATAGTCCAAGTTTAAAAATGCTCCATAATAAATCATAGTGGAGTAAAATTCAAGAATGGAGATCAAAACATGGATACAATCAAAGATAGTAACCATAATAGACATCTGAGACAAAGAAGAGTAAATTTTATTTTTCGGTGAATAGTACCGTATTTGTGAATAGTGTCGTATACGAGAATAGTGTCGTATACGTGAATAGTAACCCCGACACGAAAAGGTAAAAATTTCACAAGAAAAATCATACTTCGTGAATAGTATCATATTCGTGAATAGTGCCGTATACGTGAATAGTAACCTTAACATGAAAAGATAAAACTTTTATAATAAAATTCATACCAATATTTTGGTATAATGTTATTGAGAGAATGACATCATTTACGAAGAAAATAACATCCCTTACCTCAAAAGAACATTACTTCTGACTAGAATATCGGATGTAATGCTGAAGGAAACTTGCACTGAATAGCAACTCTCAAAGTATCTAAATACTCACAAGAATACGCTCGATAATATAGAGAAAGAAAACTTCATATTCTGGTGTGATTTTCAATTCTAACCTAAGCACCTATTTATAGGAAAATTCCAGAACGCCAAAGTAGACTAAATTAATAAAATAATATTTTTTTCAAAAGTTTTCTACGCCCACCTCTTGGACCAAAATTCAGCCACCACCAGTGGGGCCCACAAAAATTCAAATTTTTTACACCAACCAAAAGTGGGGCCCCACCCATGTTTTAAATAAAAAAAATTTATTTCCGAAGCTTCAATAATTCATAATAAATAGCCCTTTTATCAGAAAAGTACGAATTTTATGTTCATTGCATAGGAAATTAAATTCTCTACAACTTTGTAGAAGAAAGTTTTTCCAAATTCCAAACAAAAAATGTCCGAAATCCACATACAGATGGTTTTTAATACCTCTATTCTGACAAAATACTGATAAAATACTTCAACATTAATTCCTTCATTTATATCCACACAAAATAAATATTTCCCTACCCATCATTTATATCCACATAAAATAAATATTTTCTTATCATATAAATCAATAATTAATTATTCACAAATAATATTACAGAATCATAATTATGACAACCAAGTCGTTCCTAAGAAATAGGGGGCTTTTCGATAAGGATTTCTCCGTACTGGCACGTAATTAGGTAACCAAACCCCTTTTCTAGACAGAACTTCCTTAGACATTACCAATAATGCTATCTAATAATATTATTCAAATAATATGAATTATTGATCTGATAATGAAAATACTGTGTAGTGACAATTATTGAATTAACAATAATATAAAATATCAACGTAGCAATTATTGAATTAATAAAATAAAATATTGAACAGTAATTACTGTAAAAATTATTGAGTAGTGCCTTCTTACGTAAGAATCAATAATCCAACAATATTGTGCAATACCGTGTGCTACTTTGCAACCACGCGTATTACTGTTGTAGACACTCAAAATTTTCTGCCTACCTGTTACTAACATTGCAGGAAGTGCAGAATCTTCTTTCAGAGATAACCTTGGAAGACAGCTCAGCTTAATCCCAAAAATACCACCGGAAGTAAAGTTTCAACCTCGAAAAACACACCGAGAGCATCATTTTCCATCTCGGAGATAACCCTGAGGATAACAGTGCAAATACCGAAAATTTCATCGGAGAAGGTCGATTCATCTTGGAGATAACCCCGAGATGTTCAGTCTCAGTCCTGGAAAAAACATTGGGAAAGACAATATCAATCTTGGAGATAACCCCAAGGATTGCAGTTGCAGTTCCGGAGATAACCCCAGAGATGCTCGTTTCAACCCATGCAGTCAGCTTCAAACCTCGGGACTCACACCGAGGCACTTAATTCACAAACCTGGAGATAACCCCGGGAGGACAGACACACTTCAGAGACAACCCTGAGAGCAGTCAACACTTGCAGTAGCCCAATCTCAGAGATAACCCTGAGCAACATCTGCTTTATCAGCCAAAACTAGAGATAACCTCGGTGAAGGGCAAAGTCATCAAATTGCCACCTCAACCCCACATGGCGCCATCTCAACAAATAACAATCAACATACATTCTACACAAAAATGTCCCACAAGAACCAAGGAGTTGCAATCCCGAGTGACTACTATGCAAGGCAGAACACCGGATAGAATTTGAAGCCTGAAGAGATAGGGCATGGTTCCACCTTCCTGACTTCGAACAACCTCTAATCCCATGTCATTGCGTAGCTCTTGACAACAACAGTCCAAAACAGGTCTTATACACCTCAATCGGATGCTTGGATTGAAGTTCTGCAAGTTTGAGAGGACATCACGTTGCACGCGTGCACGTACTTCGAGACGACAGTACCCACAGAGATTGTGGCACCCCGGGCAGCCGCAGGTGCACCTCCGACTCCACGCTCTATAAATATAAGTCTTAGGGTGGCCATATTAAAGAGAAAAAAGGCGAGGATGCTCTGTCAAATTTGCTCTGTACACACCCTATATTGAATGCTTTCTCATTTTAAACAGTTGTGAGCTCACATATAGCTATATTTTTACCGGCGGGAGCCGAGTGTTCATCCACTTAAATTCATAGAAGTCTTCTTTGGCAGCCCATTGTAAGCCTTCTTACACACCATAAAGTCTTTCTCTTCATCTTTGCACACACTCTTCTTCACATTGAGAGTCGTGTTGTGTGTGTATGCCCGGACTTTGATCCGTGGTTTTCATTTCAGTCTGTATGTATATACTTATATATATATATATATTTATATATATGGACTAACATTATCGAGTTATGTCTCGATTGAGCCTGGACTTATGTTTGGAGCGTTTATTTGCTTATATATATATATATATATATTGTTAGGTTTGTAATATTTAAGAACGCAATCAAATTGCAAAAATTAAGCGGAAGCGTGTAAAATCAGAGTTTAAAATTTTTACAAACCATATACCCGGATCACCCTTTATGCACAATTATTAATTAAACGAAAAGATAAAGAATAAAATCATACCCTTGAAGATCGAGCTTCCTCAGGTACAAGTTCACCTCCAATCCTTTTCGCGTTCAACTTGAATCCACCGGGTTTGGTTCCTTCCTTTGATCAACGTTAGCCACCCATGTGTTTGGCCTCTAGAAGTGATCCACCAAGGAAGAATAGGAATTCAAGAAGATGGGTGTTATGGCTAACCCTAGTTTTCTATCTCTATAGAAAGGGCGTACTCTCCAAAAAATTGGAATTATTACGTTGTAAAAGTCAACAACTCCTACCACCCATAATAAGACTCCTCTTATTTATTGATGTGGGCAACCCTCCTTAACAATTAAGAAATTGGGTTTTATTTAATTAATTAAATTCTTTTAATTAATTAAGCTCCCTAATCTTATTAGGGATAATTAATTAAACTCCTTTAACTAATTTTCCTCCTAATCCTATTAGGAATAAATGAGAGTACTTATATTAAATTAATTCCTAAACTCTTTTAGAAATTAAAATAATAATAATTGTAATAATATTAAAAAGACTCCTCTTATTAATTTATATTTAATATTTCTAAAATATTAAATAATAAATATTAAGCTATTTAATTTATTCTATCACCATAGATTAAATTAAATATACTTAAATATATTATTACGATTATGCCATTAACTTCTTAAATAATTATTCTTCCTTTTATGGTGTGACCCTTTAAGTTCTCCATATTAAAGCTAGGTTGTGAATAAATCAATTAGAACAATTCTAATCTTATTTAAATAAATAAATTAAATAATTAATTTATTTAAATAAATAATATTTATTCTACAATAGGGATAAGCCTCCCTAGCGATCAACGACTTTCCGGATAATATAGATTTCAACATTAATCATTAAAGAACCTTTGAGTAAATAGTTTCTGCACAATTCAATCCTTCCACCATACAATGTCCCAATTAAATATAAGATATGGAATTTTTGTCAAGTCTTATTTTATTTAATTATATGTATTTCGATCCTTAAATGCACAACTCAAATAATGCAAATTAGAAACTCCTTTCTAATTTCATTACGCGCTTTCGCCAAGGACTCTTTGGGTTGTCATTTATCAAATCACATAGGACATTTCTCTTCTTTTATTAGAAGTGGTAGATTCTTTATTGATCATACATTATCTCCATATACAACTTATTATACCCAAGCATACCCCCTTTGATATACCCTAAGGGTCTTAAGGAATAAGTCAAAGTATAACTCATCATACACAAGATACTATGATGATCTCAAGTCCAAGGATTACTTCAGACTACTATCACTACTGAGAATTTCCTATTAATGAGGCAAATAAAACTCCATTAGGTATTCCTTAGCGAGCCACGTTAGGTGAACTTATTCTCTAATAAGCACCCACATACTTGCTTTAGTGTCTCCACACAAATGATCATGAGATCAATCATCCTCATCCAATGAGCAAGCAACGTATGTACCAATCTATCCAGGATTCACTAATCCCCAATTTAGTAATCCAATGATTGGGAACTATTTTAGTTTTAAGCTTTTAAGAATTTAGATCTCATTAGAATGATCATCATCATTATTCTAAAAGCATTGCTTAAAACTATGGGTTTATCACATATTATAATACTGACATTATGTAGATAATTAAAAGCCTTTAATAAATTAATACTTTTTATTAATAAATGAATAAGATTGTTACAAAGTATATGCTTTATCATCAAACATGATTGGCTTGTGTGCATACTACTTTCAATCTCCCACTTGCACTAAAGCCAATCGTCATGGTATCTTATACTCTTCTTCTCTAAGTGGCGATTATCCTGGGCCATTGGATAAGCTTTAGTTAATGGATATGTAATGTTGTTCATGAGAGTCCACTATCTCTATAGTGATTTCCCATCTTTCAATGATGCTAATAATCAAATGAAAGTGCCACAACATATGTTTAGATTCAAGATGAGACTTAGGAACTATTCCTAGTTACGTAATGAACTTTAATCCAAACAATCAACTTATGACTTCATTTATAGCTATATACTTTGTCTTTATCACTAAACCAAAGAACTCTTTCTTTGTTTGGAACCTTTCAATTCAACGCACCACCGATTCAAGGTAACACTTTACCTTAAAGTGGATTTTTCGTCGTCTTCGTGCATCTCGAAAAACTTGAGTCTGTAAATCCCTCTAGTTTTAATTCAGACCCACCATGTATGCTCACATCCTTAGTACCAGTTAAGAACTTTAAGATGTTTTTCACTGTCTTACAGTGATCTTCTCCAGAATATGACTGATCAACATCAGGTCTCGTACATTTCATTGCATACATGATTGTCACTCATGCAATCTCTCTTCTTTGGAGTCTATGGGGACTATTAAGAGATACACTCCACGGCTCATCGACATGAGACATCTCTTGGAGTTTGCCATGCTAAACGACTTTAGCATCAAATGAATATACGTTCCTTGGGTTAAGTCGAGCATCCTCTTAAATCTATCTATATAGATTTATATCCCCAATTAAGATACTCTTCCAAATCATTCATGGAGGAATGTTTAGACAACTTTATCTTTACTGATTGTAGCATTGGTATGTCATTCCTTATCCGTAGTATATCAACATGTAGTACTAGGAATGTCACGATGCTCCCACTGACCCTTTTGTATGTAACTGGATCATCATCTTCTATGATGCGTACCTCATCATCATCATCCATGATGAATCCATACCTCCCAGGTATCTCCGGTAATATTCCAGATTTACGATTCAGTTGTGGTACAATAAGTCCACAAATCGTACATGTCCCACAAATCGTACATGTCAAATCTTGTCCCAAGCTTATCCTTTGAAACCGTTTCACATAAGTTGGACAACCCCTTATCTTAACATACTTAAGATTAGGAATCCTCCACATCCATAACTTTTATGGAGTCTTGGGAAATGGATTTTGAGGTTACCATTTTCGTAGATATGCGACCATTTCTAGGACATTATCCCGGAAGGATCTTTGGAATGTCAATAAAATCATTATATAATCGCGCACCATGTCCAACAAGGTACGATTTTTCATTCAGATACATCAATCAATTATTGCATATCAGGATGTGTCCATTATGAGAAAACTATTTGAGATGATCTAGAAACTTATTGCACAAGTATTTATTCATTGATCTAATCAATGAATCTTAATACTTTGTCAATTTGTTTCACTTATGAATTCTTTGAACTTTTCAAATAATTCACACTTGTATTTCATTAAATACACACATTTAACTCTTTAAATGATCATCTCCTTTTCTTATACTAGTTTGTTCAATTTGTAAAATTATTTTCATGTAAGTCAAGTATACAAAATTTATTAAGTAATATTCGGTTCTATACAAAACATTATTATTATAAATAGAACAACAATTGTTCTTCATTATAATACTAAAGATTTCATTGTCCAACAATAAAATGGAAATAATATTTTAACAAGAAGGCGGAATACAATAACAACTTATTGACTTAATAGATTTGCCGTAGGCATTACTAAACTATAAGTTTCTATGGCTAATCAAACATCCTTTGCTTCATTTCCCACACATAGGATTACTTATCTTGTTTAACTTTCTACTTTCGCTTGGTCCTTCATAAATCTATATTTATGATAACCAAAGTCGGTATCCAATACCCAAGTAGAACCTTGACTTAAAGAAAATTTATTTCAATCATGAACAAAAGCGTAGATATGTAACCAAACTTCACTAAGCTTCTTTGGTTAGCCTCTACAAGATGCTTCTCGCAGATTTCTTTCCAAAGTGTCGAAGCTTATTGCGGTGGAAGCAAACTCCTTTGCTATCCGTATCAGTTTTGTTCTTATTATCCTTTGTTTATGCCTTTCTTTTTACCTTCTTTGAATCGTTCTTCTTTTCAGAAGATCCTTTGGCCTCTACCAGTAAGACTTGATCTTTCTTGGTTGGAAAGTGACTCTCAACATTTTTCAATATGTTAAGCAAATCAGCGAGGCTGATATCTAGCTTGTTCATATGAAAAATTCACAACAATTGTGAAAGGAGTCCGAGAGTGAGTGCAAGATCAAATCTTGGCAAAACCAGTTGTCCTAATTGATCAATCAAATTGATTATGTTAAGAACTTTTTGTCTGTACTATAGTGCCATTGGCCATTCTAGATCGGAAGAGCTCCTTAGATATCTGATATCTATCGGTCCTACTTTCCTCACCATCAACTACTTGATGTGCGGGGAATATAGTAGGAGCATCCATAGTTTCATCTTCGATTTGAAGCTCGTTACTCGTGGATGCGAGCATGATGCATTGAGCCAATGTGCATCATCTTGCCACTTTCTAAAATAGCAATCTCTTCCTCGGAGGCATTATGCGCAACCATTGCGAGGATAGGCGTATTAAGGACATAAGATAGCTTTTTCACTATGAGAACTATTCTCAAAATCCTTAACCAATCCATTTAATTGATGCAGTTAATTTAGCATCTAATATGCTTCATTTGTGATAGTAATTTTAGACATTGTAAAATTACGTAAATGAATTTGTAATTAACAATATTTTAACATACATTCTTTTATTAATTACCAAAATAATTTAGGTCTTGTTTTAAATTGGTATCTCCCACTATTTTCTTCAAACTATATTACCCTCACTTATATAGTTGGCATAATCTAATTAAAGATTTGCTAGTGAGAATAAGGATCCCATTTCAAATGTATATAGCCTTGTGGTGACACAACAAACTATATATAAATAAATAGGTAGACAACTTTTGTCAATTACATCAACTATATCAACTCCTTGTATTTTGCCTCTTAGATTATTTTGATCAGTGGTGGCATATCCGAATCAAAATTATCCAAGTTAAGTCCACCTAGCACTCCATATATTCAAAAAAGAAAAATATCATCCTTGTGGTGACACAACAAAACAATATTGTTCAATTTTCTTTATAAGCATCAAATGTGATAAATTAACATCTTAAATACTTAATACTTGCCTTGTGGTGACACAACAAACTCATATTAAATATTTAATACTCTATTAATTTTATCATGCTAGAAGGCGACGTTCGATATTCCAAATATCTTTGAACGCTTAGGACTTAATATAAAAATTGAGGGGTTTGTTATTAATTTGTCTCATCTTTTTTAGCTGCATGCACGTATATATATATATAAATACGGCGTCATATTAATGAACATGCGAAGCATGTTTGCATAATATATAATATATATAGTATAAGCATGCACATATAGAATACTATATTACTACTCGGATTGATTATGGACTTTTATTCTAGTTTGGTTCACTAGAGCCACCAAGTGAACCAAAAGGTCAAACCCTAGGGTGCAAGAAATAATATTTAAATATAACTATTACATTTAAACCCGGGCTCTATTACAAACGGGTCTTGGCGCTTCTTGTCCCTTGATCTCTAATTCTTCAAAATTAATTCTAAATATTCATATTACAAAACTATTTTAAAATAAATAGAAACCTTGATCGTGATTAAGGGAAATACATAGGAGGAGGTAGAATTTACATTTAGAAAAATTAGAGAAGGCAGTCTGTGAGACCCCATTTAATAAAACCCATACATTCATGCATCCAACTAAAATAAAATCCAATCACATTGGTCAATAGTCCATAATCAATCCCATTTATTATCATACACATCATCATATGCATCAATAAATAACATTCATCTCATGAATAATAAACATTTAATATATATATTGATATCATTTAATGGGCAAATTTAGTTAGTATAAAATCTATTTTTGAATCAAAATAAACTCCTTTATTTTAATCCAAATTTAAATCAAAATAAAACTATTTTATTTTAATTTATCCTATTTTGAATAAAATAAACTATTTTATTTTAATCAAAATCTTTAATCAAAATAAACTCCTTTATTTTAATTAATTATGGAATCCAATTCCATGTAAAAAAAATTTAATTAAAATAAACTCTTTTATTTTAATTAATTATGGAATCCAATTCCATGTAAAAAAATATTAAAGGAAACACGGATTATCTTTCCTATTCACAAATAAACTCCTTTATTTTGAATAATATGAAATCTTATTTCATATTTAAATAAACTCCTTTATTTAAGGAAACATGGATTCTCTTTCTATTCACAAATAAACTCTTTTATTTTGAATAATATGAAATCTTATTTCATATCTAAACAAACTCCTTTATTTAAGGAAAGATGGATTTACTTCCTATTCACAAATAAACTCCTTTATTTTAGGAAAAATAAAATCCAATTTCAACTCCAATTAGTTATTATGGAATCCAATTCCAACTCTAATTAGTTAGCATGAAATTCTAATTTTAAAATTAAAATAAACTCTTTTATTTTAATATTTAAAATAAACTTTTATTTTAAAATTAAAATAAATATTATTTTAATTATAAAATTATTAAGAATATATATATATATATATATATAATATATATAATATATTATAAAATAATATATTAACTTAGAATATATATATATATATATATATATATAAAACCATACTAGTTTTATAATATAATATATATATATATTATATCCATATATATATATCATATATATATATATATAATGCCCAGATTTCATGTTTTCAAGAAAATAAAAAAAATAAAACAGGTTTTGATTTGGATAAACCATGATTGCCTTTTTTTTTTTTTTTTTTATATTCTTTGACTTGATCAAGAGAAATATGACATTCATTTGTATCTCGTAAAGAAATTACTTGGTCGAGAGAAATGACTTGGTCGTATGTTAATTGATTTCGTGCCAAAGATTTCATTTTGTATCTTGCCACGATTTAGTGGATAATTCAAACTCTTTTTTTTTTTTTTTTTAAAAAAAATTTTATACAACAAAATTATGCCCAATTAAATTATTCTAAACACATATCAATATAATATCAAATTAAACAATTAATAATTCACATAAAGGTTTGGCTCTGATGCCACTGTTAGGTTTGTAATATTCAAGAACGCAATCAAATTGCAAAAATTAAGCGGAAGCGTGTAAAATCAGAGTTTAAAATTTTTACAAACCATATACCCGGATCACCCTTTATGCACAATTATTAATTGAACGAAAAGATAAAGAATAAAATCATACCCTTGAAGATCGAGCTTCCTCAGGTACAAGTTCACCTCCAATCCTTTTCGCGTTCAACTTGAATCCACCGGGTTTGGTTCCTTCCTTTGATCAACGTTAGCCACCCATGTGTTTGGCCTCTAGAGGTGATCCACCAAGGAAGAATAGGAATTCAAGAAGATGGGTGTTATGGCTAACCCTAGTTTTCTATCTCTATAGAAAGGGCGTACTCTCCAACAAATTGGAATTATTACGTTGTAAAAGTCAACAACTCCTACCACCCATAATAAGACTCCTCTTATTTATTGATGTGGGCAACCCTCCTTAACAATTAAGAAATTGGGTTTTATTTAATTAATTAAATTCTTTTAATTAATTAAGCTCCCTAATCTTATTAGGGATAATTAATTAAACTCCTTTAACTAATTTTCCCTCCTAATCCTATTAGGAATAAATGAGAGTACTTATATTAAATTAATTCCTAAACTCTTTTAGAAATTAAAATAATAATAATTGTAATAATATTAAAAGACTCCTCTTATTAATTTAAACTTAATATTTCTAAAATATTAAATAATAAATATTAAGCTATTTAATTTATTCTAGCACCATAGATTAAATTAAATATACTTAATATATTATTACGATTATGCCATTAACTTCTTAAATAATTATTCTTCCTTTTATGGTGTGACCCTTTAGGTTCTCCATATTAAACCCAGGTTGTGAATAAATCAATTAGAACAATTCTAATCTTATTTAAATAAATAAATTAAACAATTAATTTATTTAAATAAATAATATGTATTCTGATAGGGATAAGTCTCCCTAGCGATCAGCGACTTTCCGGATAATATAGATTTCAACATTAATCATTAAAGAACCTTTGAGTAAATAGTTCTAAGTACAATTCAATCCTTCCACCATACAATGTCCCAATTAAATATAAGACATGGAATTTACGTCAAGTCTTATTTTATTTAATTATATGTATTTCGATCCTTAAATGCCTGACTCAAATAATGCAAATTAGAAACTCCTTTCTAATTTCATTACGCCTTAACCAAGGACTCTTTGGGTTGTCATTTATCGAATCACATAGGACATTTCTCTTCTTTTATTAGAAGTGGTAGATTCTTTATTGATCATACATTATCTCCATGTACAACTTATTATACCCAAGCATACCCTTTGATATACCCTAAGGGTCTTAAGGAATAAGTCAAAGTATAACTCATCATACACAAGATACTATGATGATCTCAAGTCCGAGGATTACTTGTACTACTATCATTACTGAATTTCTATTGACGAAGCAAATAAAACTCCATTAGGTATTCCTTAGCGAGCCACGTTCAATTGAACTTATTCTCTAATAAGCACCCACATACTTGCTTTAGTGTCTCCACACAAATGATTATGAGATCAATCATCCTCATCCAATGAGCAAACAGCGTATGTACCAATCTATCCAGGATTCACTAATTCCCAATTTAGTAATCCAATGATTGGGAACTATTTTAGTTTTAAGCTTTCTAAGAATTTAGATCTCATTAGAATGATCATCATCATTATTCTAAAAGCATTGCTTAAAACTATGGGTTTATCACATTATATAATACAAGCATTATGTAGATAATTAAAAGCCTTTAATAAATTAATACTTTTTATTAATAAATGAATAAGATTGTTACAAAGTATATACTTTATCATCAAACATGATTGGCTTGTGTGCATACTACTTTCATATATATATATATATTCTTATATATATGAGCTGTTATCGAACTTTGTTCGATGAGCTGATTTTACATATATATAAGAATATATAAAATCCGGGCTCATCGAATAAAGTTCGATAACATATCATATATATAAGAATATATATATATATATATATATGAACTGTTATCGGACTTTGTCCGATGAGCCTGGATTTCATATCCGGTGCGTTTACTGCTTTTATATATATATATATAGCGACAAATCGCTAAAATGATAAACTGAGCCGGGATCAATATATATCATGTGCGTTTATCGCTTATATATATATATATATATATATAAATACATTTATGTCTGGCATGGAGTTTACTTCGTGGCCTTTTACTGCTTTATTTACATTCCGTCCCGCCTGGAGTTTACTTCGTGGCGGTTCATCGTTTTTACTGCTTTCTTTACATTCACTCTCTCCTGGAGTTTACTTCGTGGCGGTTGATCACATTTATTGCTTTATTTACATTTCTGATCCCCCACGGAGGTGCTTCATGGTGGTTGATCATGTCTATATATATATATATATTTACCGCTTTTATATATCTACATTTCTGATCCCCCGTGGAGGTGCTTCGTGGTGGTTGATCATGTCTGTATATATATATTTACAACTTATATATATATAACTGCTTACTACTTTTCATATAAATTACTGCATCATATGAGCCTAGGAATCATGTGATCACAGATTCAGTCTACTGAATCTAGATTTGGTTCCCGTGATGGATATTTTCAGCTGTAAGCAGCTTGTAAATTATTCACGGTGTTTGAATTTCCTTAGACGGCTTTCATGCCCATGAGGAGTTCAACACCGCTATATATTATTTTCTCGAAGATGTTTCGCATCTCGAAAATAAAAGCAATATCAAGCCGAACATTTAATAATAAAATGGAAGTATGAAAAGGTCTCAATTACTATTGAGCACAGGGTTCGAAAAACCTCTTTTACAAAACCTCACTACTATATCATGTTTAAACCTAAATTTTTCATACAAATTCAAACCCTTTGTATATAGGTGTGAACGAGGCCTCGCACTACTTCCAAATAACAGCACATTGACCCACACACACACACACATATTCATATAACAGTTTCTTGAAAAGTTGCGGTCACCGTGGTAACACGGATGTCGAGGGGTGCCTAACACCTTCCCTCCGCATAATTAAGGCCCCAAACCCAAATGAATCTGAGTTTCACAGACCCGTTTAGCAGTGTCACATCACTGGGTCAATATGCAAACCTTTTCTCGGTTGCGTTGGTGCAACCAGTTAAAAACACCAACTGGCAACTCTTACAGTCAAATCGTCGACATATACATGTCGGACCTTTTGCACTTGTTTTTTCAAACAAATCTCACATAACATGAGAACACCAAAGAACAAGAACAGAAAAGGGATATATAAAATTCCCGACGTCGACAGGTGGCGACTCTATTGGGGACACCAGTAAGAGGGCTTGAGCCACTACTATAAGCTTTTCAAAACTGATATACGCTTGTGTGTGAATATTGCATTTACATTTTATGATGAATGTGTACGAATGCATTTTACTTACTGCACTGCAAAATATCTATCTGTGATATTAGTGCTTCACACATGTCATCATTTTCATAAACGGTGAGACACGTTGTATGTGAATATATGTTGTATGGTTCCTCCACTAGGAGGCTATCCTGTCGGTGTTTGATTACTGGACTCGTAGGAAGACTAATTCCAACGAGGCTCGGGAAAGGCACCACCCAGATTCGCTCCAGTTAAAAGACCAGATTAACTTCCCGTCAAGTAGATTGCGATGATCTGGGAACCTTCATGCCAAAAAGCCGCGAGATTAGCCTAAGATAGGTCAGCCTCTGATAAACCAAACGCGGAGGAAAGTCCCTTCATGCTTTCCATTTTTAATTACTTGTAAAGAAAATTACTTGTAATTTTATTCCATGTTCATCTTTATGTAATGGAAAATATGAAGAATATTTGCACATGCATATTAATATATGACATCCTATCAAATGACACCCATTTTGCAGGATAATATTCCTAAAATGGACACATTATGATAGCATGTAAACATTTATACATTCCCTAAGACTAAACTATATAAGTTTTTGTAGGGAAATAATTGGGCCTGTTACCCGCTCAAAATCCAAAAAGGCCACGAGCCTACAGCCAATCATGTCTTCATCTGACCAATCTAATCCTGCTCCTGTCTCTCGAGAAGAGTTTGACGGATTAAGCAAGCAAATTACGGATTTGGTTGTTCTGCTTAATGAATTACACCAATCTACTCAGGGTTCGCAAAAACCCGTACATACAGAATCCACTACACAAGGAGGAGCACAAGGTTCAGATAAAATAAATCTTGAACTGCAGTTGGATACGACCAACAAAACTCTTGAAAACACCCATCTTAAAGAAGATCCAGACACCGGTGATATTAGGAAGAAAGTCCTTCAAATGGAGGAAACCCTCCGTTCTATTAAAGGAATTGGAGCACACGAGAGTGTTTCCTATGCTGATCTTTGTACATTCCCTAGTGTTCAGAGAAGTTCAAAACCCCTGACTTTAAAAAGTATGATGGATTATGGGATCCTTATACACATTTGAAGTTGTTCATTGGAGAACTTGGATCTTATGCAGAGGAGAGAAGCTTAGAATGCAGCTGTTCCAGAAGAGTCTGACTGGAGAAGCCCAATTGTGGTATAGCAGATTAAACAACTCAAAGATCCATAGCTGGGAGGAACTAGCTCATGCCTTCCTCACTCGGTCACGACTTTCAATCTCGGATGGCTCTGGCCGGTGTCAGTTACAAGGTCAAGAAAGCGATCTAATGAGTCTTTCAAAGAGTATGCTCAAAGGTGGAGGCGCATTGCTGCTCAAGTTATTCCTTCCATGACGGAATCAGAAATGGTCATGACCTTCATAGACATACAAGAAGCTCCTTTCTATGAAATAGTCTTAGCTGTCATTGGCAAGACATTTTTTGAAATGATCAAACACGGAGAGATGGCTGAGATGGGATTGAAGTCAGGAAAGATTCAAGACCTAGCCGCTCTTAAAGCAGTTGCTGAGCACATCCAGTCTGGAACTTATGGAAACAACCCCCGTAGGGTCTATAAAAAGAAAGAGGAAGATGTTTCCTTGATACTACAAGGTCAAAAAGGCAGTCAAAATATGCCTATCCAGATGAGAAACTTCCCCCCTTTGCAACCATAGTCTTCAAACCCTCCATTGCCTAAAGGTGGAGAAGTCAGATGCCCCCGAGTGTTCAGACCCTTAGGGGACTCGCTCGAGAATATCCTTACTCTTCTGACTACTCAGAAGAAAATTACACATCTTCTTCCACCAACCAACCCGAATGAGAAGGGTTTCAATGCTACTCGGAAGTGTGCTTATCATGCCGGGGCACCGGGACATGACACTCAGGATTGCTGGGCCTTGAAACACAAGATCCAAGACTTAATTGACAATGAAGAGATTGTCGTGACTAAACCCGACCAACCTCATGTGCAAGACAATCCTCTTCCTCAACACAAAGAAGGAGAGGTCAATATGATTAATTGGAGCAGTGGACAGAGTTCCAATTACGTTGTTGAATCTTCCTAGACCAGCAAAGACGGTGCTGACAGATGGGATTATGCGCAGTTTTAGTTTATGATGGAGCGAAAGATTAAGGCTCTTTGCAAACAAGTAGATCAGTTGGCAAAACTGGTGATTCATCAACACCAAGTCGCACGTTAATTAATCAGTCAGGAGCATGCTAGTCTCTTTCCTTTTGTCATCAATATTCCATCCTCGCCTTCAGAAAGTGAAACACTAGAGGATAAAGTTGCGAAAAGAGCAAGTGCCAAAGCCCGTCGGGATTTTGCCAACAAACGGGAATTTACATATCTTGGCCAACCAATAGAGGAGATATTTCAAATGTTGATCAATGAAGGAAGAATCACATCCCTTCTACATCCAATCAATCCCCGTTCCAGACGGTTTAATTATGAGGGAGTATGCCAATATCACTCCCACTCTCGCGGTCACAGCGCAAAAGAATGTTGGGCACTCCGCCATCTCATTCAGAATTGAATTGACAGTGGTGTCTTGCAAATGGCAGACGATGAAACTTTGTTACTCGAGAGTGGGAACACATCTCCTACAAAATGGAAGGACAACGTAGCAGTTATCTCTGTTGAGGATGATGGGGCTGCTAAACCACCCACAATCCAACTCAAAGGAGCTAACAATCCTTTGAAAGTGGCTACACCAGAGCCAATTAACTTTCTATTTAGACCATAGTATCTTGTTGTCAGCCTACACAAAGTCCCATGGAATTGTGGGCAGAATGAAGGATCTACATCACATACTACTGCTGAAGTGTCGAAGGAGAATCCACTGTATCTTCCCCATCGGGTGATGAAGCCTGCCATCAAATTAAATGGGAAAGTTCCCACGGAGAAGATTGAAGAATTTCTCCGTAAAGTGGGCCATAACGAAGCCAAAGTGGTTTTAAGCTTGAAAGAAGCTCCACAGCAAATTTTCATATTAGACTTGGTTTTTGCTTCCGAAGATCACAGGAAGATATTGCTAAGGGTCTTGGAAGAAGCCCATTACCGAAATCAGTGGATGTGTAAATATTCCAATATCTGGTTGATCACATTTTCAACAACAATGTGATATCTTTCACTGATGACGATATACCCGTTGAAGGGACTGGTCATTGCAAGCTGTTGCATATAGCGGTTTTGTCCTTCAGATACATAGTAAGAGGAGTCTTGATAGATGGAGGTTCATCTCTTAACATCTATCCTTATGTTACCTTGGAAAAGATGAATATCAACCCCAAGAGGATCAAAAGCAGCCATACGGTTATCAAAGCTTTTAATGGGTCCCGATGAAACGCCGTTGGAGTAATTGAATTACCGTGGAGATTGGTCCATATACATTTAGTGTATCCTTTCACGTGCTCAAAATAGCCACGGAATACAACCTGCTGTTGGGAAGACCATGGATTCATATGGCCGGAGCTGTCCCTTTCACCTTTCATCAGCAACTCAAGTACATTATCAACAATAACCTAGTCACTTTGTTAATGCTGAGCCGGAATGTCGGAATAAAGTCATATGCCACTAATCAGCTTCAATTCAGAAATTGAGCCGGTCAGTTTCCACGCCCTGGAGGTGAGCAACACTCATTACCATCCCATTGGGGCGCCACTTCTTACACCGAAGATTTCTTCCAAAGTTATGTCGGCCACTCAAGAGATGATGTCATCGGGTCATCAACCTAGACAAGGGTTGGGCAAAGAGCATCAAGGTATTAAGCACCCAATTCAAGTGTTCAGTCAAATAGGGACAGCTGGATTATGCTATTCTGCTAGCTCCAGTCACAGGAATCCTCATAAGCACAAACAGATTCCTTAAACTTCTGTTATACGACGATTTTCTCCACCTGCAACTCCTGAGCTAATACAGTCTCCGGTAAAGGTGCCAGCCCATATTATGGCTATGTTATTTCCCAAACTAGTACTGGTTAAAGCAAAAGAGGTCCTGATTCCTGATCTCGAAGTGGAAGAGAGGGAATGAAGACATAAACAAGACATCTCCCTTATGATGGCAGGTATACGCATCATTGTCCATGATGAGCATACAAACAGATACACCTCAGACGATGATTGCCCAGATATCATGGTCATCATTAGGGAGAAGGAGGACGATGATAAACCTTCCATCACTGCAGTCCATCAGGACTTTACCCTCGACAATTGGAGCAGCACTCCATGCATTAGTCGACGAGGGTAAAATGGGCAGGAATTCCATCTGTCCTGTAGATAACTTTAACTACTTACTTTTATGTACAATATTAGCAGTTGTTTTATCAGTACATGCTAACACTTTGTATGATTGAACAGTTTCATATATTAAGTGAAAGCATATTTTATTTCAGGACTCTGAATTTAGATGTGCCTGTACTTTCTAATGAGGTGCCTTTTCTCCACAAGGACTGTAACTTTGATGAAAAGTTGGACTCAGACTTGATGGAAGTACAAGAGGACATTGAGATACCTCAGGAGATTAAGGAATGGGTCGAAGAAAAACCTAAACCTAATCTTAATCAAACCACCTCTTTCAATCTCGGAACCTTAGAAAACCCTAAGCTAATCCAGATTGGTTCAGACCTCACTCCAAACCAACGGAATGACATGGTTGCACTATTAACCTAATTCCAGGATGTTTTTGCATGGTCTCATGAAGACATGGTGGGTTTGTCCACTGACATTTTCCTTCATTGCCTTCCCATTAAAGAGGGATTCAAGCCAGTCAAGCAGAAGCTCAGGAGATTGAAACCTAAGTGGAGTTTAAAGGTTAAAGAAGAAATTGTGAAATAATTTCAATCGGGCATCATCATGGTGTCTACATACACTGAGTGGTTATCAAACATAGTCCCCGTGCCTAAACTAGGAGGAAAGGTGCGAGTTTGCGTGGATTATTGGGAGCTGAACAAGCTTACCTTAAGGATAACTTTCTTGTGCCATTTATCCACATTCTCATTAATCAATCAATCTTTGTAATCTTTCGGATTACTTTGCGGGGTTTGCGGATTATAGACCGAGGAGGATCATGAGAAAACTGCTTTCATCACGCCTTGGGAAACCTTTTGTTATAGACGGTTGTCATTTGGCCTAATCAATGCCAGAGCAACCTATTAGCGAGATATGATGGCTCTTTTCCACGACTTAATGCACAAAGAGATAGAGATCTACGTGGATGACATCATTGTCAAATCCCAAAGGGAAGAAGACCACTTAGACCATCTTAGAAAGCTTTTCAATAGGTTGCGTAAATACAACTTGAAGTTGAATCCAGACAAGTGCGCCTTTGGTGTTAAATCAGACAAGTTGCTAGGTTTCCTAGTCAGCCACAAAGGGATTAAGCTGGATTCTACCAAAATCCAGGCCATCAAGGAAATGCTCGTTCCTCAAACAAAGAAGGAAATACGGGGATTTTTGGGAAGAATCAACTTCATTAGCAGGTTTATTTCTAAACTCACAGCAACCTGTGAGCCCATCTTCAAGCTATTAAGGAAGAACTCCTCCATGAAATGGAATGATGAGTGTCAGAAAGCCTTCCTTACAATCAAAGAGCAGTTGGTTAATGCTCCTATTTTGGTACCTCCCAGGGATGATGTTCCCCTGTTCATGTACCTGTCCGTTGATGACAATGCTATGGGATGCATGCTGGGACATAAAGATAATAGAGGCTAAGAGCGAGCTATCTATTACCTCAGTAAAAGATTCAGCAGCAGTGAACACAAGTACACTATGATTGAGAAGACTTGTTGTGCTTTAGCATGGGCTTCCATGAGGTTATAACATTACCTCCATGGTCACACAACCCATCTTATATCCCACGTGGATCCTCTCAAATACATGTTCAACAAACCCATACTGAATTGTCGGCTGTCCAGATGGCAGTTGATTCTGCAACAATTTAACATCGTCTACGTGACGTATAAGTTCATTAAAGGATAAGAAATTGCGGATCAACTGGCCGCCGCACCAGCAGGGAATTACAAACCCTTAGAGACATACTTCCCTGATGAAGGGGTCATGGAAATTCAACAACACCATCAGTACGATGCATGCCATACGTGGAAAATGTATTTTGATGGAGCTGTTAACATGGAAGGTTCTGGAGCTGGAGCAGTTCTAGTATCCGGTACGAGGGAGCAGTATCCCATCACCGTCAAATTGTAATTTGTCAGCACCAACAATATAGCTGAGTATGAAGGCTGTATCATGGGACTCAAACTGGCCCAATCAATGGGTATCAGACGGTTAACTATCTTTGGGGATTCAGAGTTGGTAATCAAACAAACCACGGGAATCTATCAAACCAAAGAGCTACATTTGATGCCTTACCATCGACAAGTTTTACAGATGGCTTCAAAGTTCGAAGAAGTAAACTTCCTCCACATTCCTCGGAGTAGAAATGATTTTACGAATGCGCTAGCAACTTTGGCCTCCTTGATCAACATACATGACAAGGAAAACATGCCAAGCATCCCATTTTCCCTACAGAAGGCTCCAGCTTATGGGAATTACATTGGAGAAGTATCGGATGAGCTACCTCCCATCCAACACCCTTGGTATCAGCATATCAAGGAGTATCTATGAGATGGATCTACACCCGCTGAGGCGAGCCCGACTGAAAAAGGCGGATCCATTGAATGGCTATGAAATTCTACCTGAGCGGAGATGCATTCTACAAAAGAGATGCAAGATTTGGTCTTACAGTTTAGCCTGCACCAGGGATTGAACCTTTCATACGATTTCGGTCTTACAGTTTTGCCTGCACCAAGATTTGGTCTTACAGTTTCACCTCATTTCAAACCTTTCATACGATTTCGGTTATCCCACCAGGGATTGAACCTTTCACACTTACAGTTTGTTCTGAACTTAGGAACAAACTTTTTCACACCTGCAGTTTGTCCCAAACATGGGAACAAACTTTCTTTCCCCCGCAGTTTAGCCTGCATGAGGATTCAGACTTCTCTTTGGCTGCAAATCGTCCTGAGGGGCGAACTACATTGACCTGATCTCCCTGATACCCGGGAGTACGTAGGCAACCATATTCTGTATGGCCTGGTCGCAATAAAAACGACAAAAACATTTAGGCCCTTTCTCTACAAAAACAAAAACATCAAAAACATTCATACACCCTTCTACACCATTCAGCGTTGAACCTTTTACACCAGGTTCGAACTACGCAGACCTGATCTCTTCTTCAATAGGAGTACGTAGGCAGCCATTTTTTGTTTGGTCTAACCCCCTACCAAAACATAAATACTTGTCAATGGTATTAGGATCAAACTTCAATCCGCCACATTTCATCGGCTTCAGACCAAAAGGATGGAACTACCTGACCTCTCCTCACAAATAGGAGATCCGGCGGCTATCTAAGCTACGGTTGTGCCTCAAAGAGCAACACCAATCCATAAGAGATGGAATTAACTAGGCTCCTCTTAAATAGGAGTACTGGCGACCATCTGTGGTGTGGTCAATCTCAGAGAGGAAAAGCCACACTCCTCTCCACATCTACATATAGACACCAGTCCCAAGACACCAAAGATGGTAGGGATACACACAGATCAATGATGTATTCTGAAAGATCCAGTGACGTCTCAATGTCCACACATCAAGAATGAGTTCAGAATGCATCAAGATCACCTGAAGAAACAGGCAAATATCAAGCAAGTATCAAGGCACAACTGAAAGGGAAGTGAATCAAAATATATTTCCCTACCATATATATAATGTTGTTTGATATATACAATATGTGTTGTACATAAAAAAATGGCTAAGCTAGTCTGTGCAGAAAAATACAGGTCTATCTACAGATCTGTATGTGTGCGTACTATTAGATCTAACATAGCATCTCTCTCCGAAGAATGAGGTAACGCTACAAGCTCCTGCCCAATGGTATCTACACGAGCTAGCAGATCCGAGGCTAACTACATGGTGGCATGATGCTCATCAATGTATGTACTCATATCAGCACGGATGCCAGTCGTAAGGGATCTCACTGAAGTACTATCTGTGACGGCCACATCCCGGGCAGATAGGGCAACATCCCTCTCTATAATCAATGCATCTATGGCTGATCTAGCCTTGTCCCTCTCTAATAGAGCGGCGTATCTCCCATCAAGAGCTGCCAACATCAAGGCCCTAACCTGATCTCTCTCAAAGGTCATCAGATGTAGAATCTGCTCCAGATACTATATTGAATGTTAAATCACAGTAACACTCGTAGTGGGAGAATCCATCACAACTACTGGCGAAGTAGACAAATCCTCCTCGATGGGAATATAAGTCTCCTCCATAGGCTCCCCACCGTCGGAATCAATCCCCTGCACTGTGGATACTGCCATAGTCAATGTCGTCTCTATCTCTATCCATGCAGAATACTCTGCAGAACAACCCGGATGGCTGACGGAAAACTCAGCTAGCTCATGCTAATCCCAACAGGCATACAACATGGACCTATCCTCTGCTAATAAGTGGCGAGAAGCTAAATGCTAACTCAATGCCCCCTCAAAAGGATGAAAGTCCTGGAACTGGTCAAACTTACACATCACGACCAGTGGGTGATAAGTAATCATGCCCCTCAAACCAGCTAGAGGGAGATAATCCATGCCCGGAGCATGAGTGATGAAGCTGTAGGGTGAGTTGAGCCCTGAACACAGCAATATATCAAACGGATCTCCGATCCCTGCTAGGAAAATGGACCAAAATGCAGGATCTGTACACTCCACAGGCTGGAAGGAGTATGACATAGCTATATCATGGGTGAAACAATACCCGTGCCGTCTAAAAGTGCCAATCGGTCTCAAGTGTGACATAAACCACACGTATAATATATAGAAATTTGCTGTGAATACCCCTGCGCAGGTAAGTCTTTTGCAATATGTGGCTGACCTTAGCATCTCTGCGATGATCGTCAGTACAATGGTGTGGCCCTCCCTAAGAGCTCTCAATGCCATGATGACACTAATATCTAGCTCATCCATGTACCATGGCATGTATACGTATGACAATACGCACAGTAGCAATACATCTACTTTGGCCGAGTACCAATGATCCTCCGGCGCGGTGAAGTCCCCAGAGTGCCGTGCATAACTATCCTCAGAGCCAAATCATCCATCGAAAATCTTTGGGATACTGATATGATCGGAGAGTCATAGTATGCTATAATAACTGTAATACCCGAGAATTTCCACGTATTATAAAATGAATATATTAATGGAAATACGATTTATATGAAAATAAGTGTTATTGTTTTATGAGTCGGTTAATATAATTGAGTGGTATTAAATCAATGCGTATTAAGAAATGTGAATTGGCAATGAAAAGTGTGAAATGCCTTCTGTGGCATAATGCGAAACGAGAAAATTCATCAAGTGAATTAAAACGGGAATTAGGAGGATTAATCATGTCGATCATGTGATTTTGTATAAGTAATCAATACACTCATATACTCGTAGTAACACTCATGTGGAGATCAATTCATGTCATGTATAACAAGTTAGCATTGAAAACTGGCACGGGCATAAGCTGCACTAGTCTTGGCATTCTTATCGGGCACGGTGGCTTGTTCTTGCCATCTCAACAAGATAAATCTGGTAGCATTTTGCCATCGATCGATTGGAGTTGGTTACTTTCTCATAGAAGAATTGAATTGGGGATATTAATGTGATATGTGTAACATGGATGAAACCGTATGATATGAGTATATTGCAATATGTTATGTCCAACAACGGAATTGTTAATCCATTAATTAATATTAATTAATTGTGGTGGAATATGGGTTACTTGGTAATTAATTCGTAATATATGATTATTATTATTTGCAATATACCTATAAATGTAATGAGAATATTATCAATGAATAATGATTGTGAAAGTCCATAATTACATTAATCAATGGTTGGATTAATTAATATTAGTGTTAATTAATTAAGGAAGAGCATGGTTATTTATTTAACATAATTAAGAGAGTTATTAATATAATAATATTATATTGATAGTTATGTGCATGTGAACAATAATACAAATATAACTATATAGTATGGTGTGACATTTATGTGACTATATATATTAAGTATTATAAAACCAAATTGAATGAAGCCATGTGATTATGCATATTAAAACTATATGTTAAAAATACATTATGAGATGTGTATGTAACCATATGCATGTGGGTAGACATTAACATAAAATGTACATGGATTATATGTATAGTACATAACACCTACTACTTTGAAATGTTAAGTTATAGTGTGACAGTAGGTTATAATATATGATGGATATGTGTAATAAAATGCAACAGAAGGGTGAAAGTGTGTAGGAGTATGCAAGCATGCTGAGATAAATGGGATTGTCCCAAATTGAGAGTCACAATTACTAGTTCCTCAGTCACGTGAAACACATAAAGGCTATGGCCTATTATATTTTATTCCAAGCTTCTAGCTAGTGATCATGGGGGGGGGTAGTGGTGTTCATGATGCAAACCAACCACTAGTTACCAACTCCTCCATAACCTTCATACAATCCTACAATCCATGGGTTTGATTCAATGGAAAATCTGATATACGGTTTTGTGTTCTTACATAAATAGCGGTATACTTCTTCATTTCTTGTTGCTGAGAATTATCTGATAAATTACTAAGTAGTAGAGTGAGAGCATTCTAAGGGATTGAGAGTTCAGTTAGATCAAGTTCATTGCATATTACGAAGGTATAATTCCATTCTTTGCTTTCCATTTTTATTTCTGTTAACAGAGTTCATAAGTGTTGAAATTTTAATTTCTTGAATTCATAGAATTGGATGTTAGTATGGATGAGTAATGTTCACATTGTTGTTATATGACCTTACAAGCATGTTTAGACTGTTATAAGAGTGTTTAGGAATGGTTTCATGAGTAATTTTTGTGTTTGGGCTAAGCAGATTTTGAGGTTTCACTATTCTGATGCGAACAGGACATGTATTATTGCTTGTGGATTAGGATTTATGGCCTTATTGCAATTTGCTTGAAGCCCTGAAATTTGTTTTGAGCTTCTGTTTTGTAGATTGTTGAAGTATTATGTAGGGTACTAGCATGAAAGCATGTTTTAAGGGTATATATAGCTATATGGACCTAATGTGAGTATGTTAGACTAGCATTAGCATGATTAACGAAAGTGTGTAGTTGAAATGAATTTAGAAACTTTAGCAATGAACTTGATGAGTATGAGTGCCATGTTTATGTACTGACCCTCAAGCACGTTGATATGATTTAGACATGCATGATGTATGACTCTAAATTCCTTGTTCATGACCTAAACTTATTAGGATTTGTGTTAAAGAAGTCTTGAAAACTTAGTCTAGCGAGCTAACATGCATGATTCTACATAATGTATATTTTGACTTTAGAAAAGATGATAACATGACTTAGAAATGCATGAATAAAACTTTTAGCTTGTGTATATATGATTAGTAAGGAAAGCATGAATGTATTGAACTAACTAGTAAGCTTTGAAGCGTGAATATTGTCATGCTACCTTGAGGATTAGAATTTGACATTTGTGATCATGTTTGATGACACTCTTAGACTCACTCATATAGTATAAACATATATATATACCATGCTTGTGTATCACATTTCAAGAAAAGCATGAACAAAGCCTATTTTTTCAACTAAAAGCGGTGTTAGTTTCACGTATATGTTATGAATACACCAAGCATGCCTAATATGAGTTTTATAACTATCTTGTATGTTTAGAAAGCAAGCATGCTAGACTTTGTGGTTTCATAACCTTGAATGACCTTAAATTGTTGAAATGATCGAACTTAGAAATATGTTATAAAAAGAGACCTAGATTGATCTAAGAAGCATGAAAAAAGCCTTTTTAACATGACATATACAATAATATGATTGTGTGTTCGAGTTTTGACGAGACAGAACCCACAAAGGTGAATTTGAGTCTTGGCATGGCGGGGAGGGGATGGGTATGACTGCTGTGCAGTCCTAAACTTAACATGCCATGGTAGCATTGCGCGCCGATCTGGAATCAGATAGTGAGTTCGATCTTTTGGACGATAACGATGTGATACTTATGATGCTAAATGTGATCTAAAACCTATTGATATATATATATATATATATATATATGATGCTAGTTAATGTGTTAAGGATGTTGCATTGAAATGAAAAGTCCATGAGTAGGAGGTCTTAACCTTGAGCATTCTTGATTTGCTTATGAAGTAACTAAGTAGTTGATTCATGATGACTTATAAACCGATTTTGTACCGTATATGTGCATACTTGTATCGTGTTGAACTTGATTTAAAAATTGTGTTAGCTAATGAACATCTTGATCACATAATCGTTATAAATAGGATTGAAAGTGTTGATTTATTAAGCGTGGATAAACTACGCTTAAGACAAGTTTCTCTAACCTTACTCAAATTTATGTTGTGCAAGTATCCTAAACCCTTGCATTATTTTATTTGACAAATACTGTAAGCTTATCCCTTTGAATACAAGTTACATTACTTTCTCGTTTAAATGAGCTAGTATGTTAAACCCTTGTGAAAGCTATTATTCATGTTGAAATTGGTATTGTCCTTGAATATTGTGAAAGAGTCGATGCCATTTGATTCGGCTAGACTATATGCATGTTTATAAAAGCTGTCCAAACCAATTGATTGGTGCGGAAATCTTGAAAAATGAGTTGGACAACCCTTTTGGTAAGGGGAGTGTATGTTGTTGGAAACCCCAACACATGAATACATATTATTGTGGTGTTATGCATAACGTAAAGTATTGTGGTGATCATCTATAGTACTTGATATTTTTGGGTTATCGGTTTAATATTGGTAACTCTAGTGGAAGTTCAATAGTCCTTAGTATTGCTTTCAATTATAAATTGTTTATTCGGTTGGATACATTGATAGTCGTTGAATTCATATATATCATTGATTTATATTGAATTATCATTCCTATTCAAAGAATTATTGATATTTCTTATCCATGATGTTATTACGACACTTTGAACTATCCTAGAAATGACCTTTGATATTTCAAACCTTGTGATATTATATCCTACACCCTTGTTGTATATTACTTGTTGGGCAATTTGTGCTCATCCTTGCTTATTTAAAACCTTTTAGTTAAAGGAGGAGCAGGAGGTGTCTCTCGAACAGACAAGGGCAAGGGCAAGGGCAAGGCTCTGAAACTAGCTTTGTCCTTTTATGTTTAAAATCTATTATGATGTATTAAGACTATTTAAGACTATGTTTAAGCTTAAGTAAGATTATGTAATAAGTCTTTATTAGATGATTTTATTATGTAATCTATTAAGCCTTTGTGAGGTTGTGAGACTTGGGGAATAATTATAATAAATCATTGTATATTATTCTAAAGTAGATTTTCCGTTGTGTATGCGTTATTTTAGTTATTATGGTTTTACCATGAGAAGCGTGATGAACCAAATTCGAGTGACCAAGTGGAGGTCCCGAATTTGGGGGCGTCATGAGTTAGTATCAAAGTCGTAGTTATAAACCTTAGAAGCGAGTGTCCTTAGATTATAACTCAAAAGAACTTAGAAGTTAGGAAGGAGATAAAACTCGTATAGAGTTTTCCTTGAGAGACTTAGTGTGTTATGAAATGTAACTTCATTCTATCAATGAACTTATGTTTGTTTAACATTCTAATGGAGTTGTTGTTTGTGTTGTCTTATGTTGGTGATTGTAGGATGACTCGACATGGGAGGACCCTAGAAGAGTAGTAGAGGAGGAGCAGCGTGATATCCACGTAGTATTTGAGACACCCTTGATAGGAGAGCCTATTAGTAGTAGTAGCCTTTTTGATGATGACGATGAGGAAGAGGTGGAGTCGACCTGAAGAGGAGCCTTTGGAGGAGGAGCAGAGCACTGTGGAGGACTCGATGAGGAGGCTACTTTGAGGATCGGATGTTAGGAGAGTATGAGGAGCGAGATATTGGAGTTGGGATGTAGAGTAGAGGAGCTTGAGGGTGAGGCTGGGGAGAGGAGTTTGCGTTCGGAAGTTGAGGGATGAGGACCATCGAGAGGCGACTAGTGATGTGAGGAGATGGAGGTGGAGATTGCTCACCAAAGGAAGCGAGGGATCGGATGGGAGCTTTGTTTCACCTGAAAGCGGTGGCGAGGAATGTTGAGGTGGTAGGGAAAGCTGGAGGAATTAGAAAGAGAAGGTGTTGAGTGAGAGGGCGGAGAAGGAGGCTCTCGAACTCGGTTAGAAATGGAGGTGATGGATAGGATTCACTTTGAGGAGAAGTGGGAAGAAGCCAATGATAGAGGCGGATGATCTAGAGGATGAGGTCTTGGTCAAGAGGAGGAAGATGAACAAGATGGGCTATGCTCTTTGCATGCGACCATGGAGAGATTGATAGATGGGGTACATCATTACCCGGTGAGAAAGGACAGACCGACATACCATAAAGCGAGACATGGTGGTGCACATCACCTGAGAGAAAGGAATATCGAAGCGCAGTTGAGCGTGGGATGTTAGATTGAGTTTAGAGGAAAAGCTCATGAGTGTAGTAGTTTTATTTTGTATTATTTAAATATGTTGTTGTAATCTTAGTCTTTTGTGTAAGATGTGAGATAGTGGTAAACCCCCAAACTTCCGAAAAGTGTTAGAGGGGTAGTAAGTTAGTATGTCCCCGTCTTTTGTGATATTAGGGGATATGTGTTATCATTTATAGTAAAGTATGCTAGAAAAGAACATGTAATGTAACCCTTTGGCATATGAATATAAATGATCTTATTTGAAAGCGTGTTATAAACTTATAGTTCTTTTCTATTGAGAAATGTCTAAGTATTATAACTAGATAATAAAATGAAAATTTTGTGATGTAGAAAATGCCGCCAGACGTAGAATAAGCATCCCGAAGAAAAGTCGAGTTAATGATGAGAGAGTCTGTAGATCCGAATCTGAGAGGTAGTAGATTTATTGGGAGAAGCTCGAGGGGGAAGAAAGCGAACCAACCCGTACCACACCCATTCCCCAAGATGTCCCCAATAAACCTTCAAAGATTTTAAGAGTGTAGGACCCCGAGTTCGCGGGAACCATTTGACCCGATAATTGCAAACCTGGATCAAGGAGATCGAGAAGGCCTTCACTATAGCTCGTGTGGGTGAAGACTAGAAGATAGTATTATTTGCATACATGATGATGGGTGAAGCAAACTATTGGTGGGAAACTAATCGGCAGAGAGCGGGGAAGGAGCGATAACATGGGAGAG
This sequence comes from Panax quinquefolius, assembly GCA_020205615.1. NCBI lineage: Eukaryota > Viridiplantae > Streptophyta > Magnoliopsida > Apiales > Araliaceae > Panax > Panax quinquefolius. Next base: position 112,131,884 of record CM035155.1, read on the forward strand.
GTTTACTACGTTGTTTTTTGAGAATTATTTTTCAAAAAGTATGAAGAGTAGGATGGAAGTAAAATTCCTAGAGTTAAAACAAGGTGATATGGCGGTGGCGTGCGATCTGTGACTAAGTTCAATGAACTAGCGCGTTTTGCGAGAACACCAAGTTATGGATGAGGAGAAGAAGGCGAGACGTTTTGAACAAGGGTTAAAACCGTGGTTGTACAATAAGGTATCGGTCTTTCAGATTGATTCCTTTACGACATTGTTAGAGAAGGTAATCATTGCGAAAGGTGGCAGTGAGGCCTTGAGTCTATATCATAAGGAGAAGAAGAATAAGAACGTTGGTAGTGAACATCGTGGAGGGAGCAGCAGTGGAGGAAGTAACTCCGAAAAAAGGAAATAGGAAAACAATAACAACAACAGAAACAATAACCAAGGTGGGAGTCACCAAGGAAACTTCAAGAAGAGGACCGAAGCTTGTAACAAATGTGGAAGAAGTCATCAGGGAGAATGTTGGAAGAGGAAAAAAACTTGCTATAATTGCGGCCAAGAGGGGCACATATCGCCAAACTGCCCGAAACCAAAGAAAATCAGAGGATGTTTTGCTTGTGGATCAATAGAGCACCAGATAAAGGATTGCCCGAAGAAAGGAAGCGGTGGAGCTGGCGGAAGCCAAGGAAGAGGAAGTAAGTTGATGATTGGTGGACATGTGCAACCCAACCAATCGATCGCTCGAACCTTTAACATGACCGTCCAAGACGTCGTGGGCTGAAAGGGCGTGGTGTCGGGTATAATCCCAATCAATAATATAAATGCTTATGTATTATTTGATTCAGGTGCCACCTGTTTGTTTGTATCTGAGAATTTACTAATAAACTTAGTACACCCCGAGAACGTTTAAAAGATCCTTTAAATATAGAAGTTGCGAATAAGGAAATAATCCTGTATAGAATAAATACATCAAAATTATCGCGCAAACATTAGAGAACATGAAGCGAAGCGTAGACTTGATTCTATTAGACTAGGAGAATTTGACGTATATTGGGGATGGATTGGTTATATAACCATGCAGAAGTGATAATTATTTGTCGAACAAATGTGTGAACCTTCAGACTCCGAGTAAGTCTAAGGTAGTGTTTTATGGTAGCTCATCGCTTAAGCAATTATGTTGCATTACGATGATGCAGGCCAAGAAATTGTTAAAGAAAGGATGTGTAGGTTATTTAGCTTACGTTGTGGATACTCAGAAAAAGGGAGTAGAGATTAATGATATACCCGTAGTGAGTGAATTTCAGGATATGTTTCTGGACGATCTGTCTGGCCTTCCGCCAGACAGAGAAATCGAATTCGTAATAGATTTAGCACCGGGAACGGCACCAATTTCGAAAGCTCCATATCGTATGGCGCCGGTTGAAATGAAGGAATTGATGATACAACTTCAAGAGTTATTGGATAAAGGTTACATTCGACCGAGTGTTCTCCTTGGGGAGCACCTGTGTAATTCGTTAAGAAAAAGGACGGATCGATGAGGCTCTGTATCGATTATCGCGAATTGAATAGAGTAATGATCAAGAACAGATATCCGCTACCGAGGATAGATGACTTATTTGATTAACTGAAAGGAGCGAAATGTTTCTCAAAGATCGACCTGCGTACGGGATATCACCAACTGAAAGTGCGGGATGAGGACATACCAAAGACTGCGTTTAGAACCCGTTATGGACATTACGAGTTTTTGGTAATGTCATTCGGTTTAACTAATGCTCCAACAGCATTCATGGACTTGATGAATCGAGTTTTCAAGCCATATTTGGATAAATTCGTAGTAGTTTTCATCGACGATATTTTAATATACTCGAAGACGGAGGAAGAACACGCCGAACATCTGAAGATTGTTTTGGAGGCACTACGAAAGGAGAAGATGTATACAAAGTTTTCTAAGTGCGAATTTTGGATGAAGAAGGTTCAATTCTTAGGCCACGTGGTGGATGAGAATGGAATCTCGATGAACCAAGAAAAGGTCAAGCGGTGAGTAATTGGGAACAACCAAGGACACCGACGGAGGTGAGAAGTTTCTTAGGGTTATTTGGTACTTATCGAAGATTCATCCAAGATTTTTCTAAGATAGCAACCCCGTTGACTAATTTGACGAGGAAGACGGTGAAATTTGTATGGACCGACAAATGCGAAGAGAGTTTTCAAGAGTTGAAGAAGAGATTAAGTGAGGCGCCTGTATTATCATTACCAGATGATACGGGAGGATTTGTGGTGTACAGTGATGCGTCGCATAGAGGACTTGGTTGTGTGCTTATGCAACACGGCAAGGTCATTGCGTATGCATCACGACAATTGAAGGATTACGAAAAATGATACCCTACTCATGACTTAGAGTTAGCGGCAGTAGTTTTTGCGTTAAAGATATGGAGACATTATTTGTACGGAGAGAAATGTGAGATATACACGGACCACAAAAGTCTAAAATATATCTTCACACAGAAGGAGTTGAATATGCCTTCAGAGGAGGTGGTTAGAATTAATCAAGGATTATGGTGTGAAATTTTTATCACCGGGAAAGGCAAACGTAGTTCTTGGACTCTGGCGAGGAAAGGAAGGAGAAATTGGAGAAATTCGAGGAGGAGTTAATAAGAGATATGGAGAAATTGGAAATAGAAGTGAGGGGGACAGAGAGGTCTGCGAAGAGAAGTTATTTGTAATGGAAGCTTGTCGGACATTGTTGGATAGAGTAAAGGAAGCCCAAGAGAAAGATGGAGAATGTGCGAAAATCAGAAGAAGGATCATGGAAAAAAGGGAAGAAAAATTTCGAATAGATAAAGATGGTATCTTAAGATTTGAAGGGAGAGTGTGGGTACCGGCAGTGGCCGAGTTAAGAGAGGAGATTTTGTATGAGGCTCATAATACGACGTATTCCATTCATCCGGGAGGCACAAAGATGTACCGGGACTTGAAGCAACATTTTTGGTGGCCAAATCTGAAACGAGAAATTGCGGAGTACGTTAGTAGATGTCTTACGTGTCAGCGAGTCAAAGCAGAGCATCAGTGACCGAGTGGTTTATTACAACCGTTGGAAATACTAGAGAGGAAATGGGAGCAAATTACGATGGATTTCGTGGTAGGACTTCCAGTCACACAGAAAGGTTTGGATGCCATTTGGGTTATCGTAGATCGACTTATGAAGACTGCACATTTTCTACCTATCAAGATCTGCTACAGTTTAAATCAAATAGCGAGTCTGTACGTAAAGGAAATCGTTTCACGACATGGAGTGTCGGTGTCGATTATTTCTGATCGAGACCTGCGTTTCACGTCAAAATTCTGGAAAAGCTTGCAAGAGAGGATGGGAACACAGTTGAGGTTGAGTACTGCTTATCATCCTCAGATAGACGGACAAAGTGAGCGAACAATACAAACGCTAGAGGACATGTTTAGGACTTGCGTGATGGACTTTAAGGGAAATTGGGACGACCACCTACCCTTAGTCGAATTTGCGTATAATAATAGTTACCATGCGAGTATCGGCATGCCACCGTATGAAGCTCTTTACGGAAGGAAGTGCAGAACGCCGTTATGTTGGGACGAAGTCGGAGAACGACGAATACTCGGGCCAGAGTTAGTACAATAGACTGCGGATGAGGTGAAAGTGATAAGGGCCAGACTTGTAGCAGCTCAAGATCGCCAGAAGAAGTATGTAGACCTACATCGGCAAGACCGAGACTTTGAAGTCGGCAGTTTTGTATTCTTAAAAGTATCTCCATGGAAAGGAAAAATCTGTTTCGGCGAGAAAGGGAAACTGAGTCCAAGATTCATAGGACCGTTCGAGATACTCAAGCGAGTGGGAGAAGTAGCATACAAAGTTTCACTACCACCTGAGTTGGAGCACATCTATAACGTGTTTCACATATCCGTGTTGCATCCGTACAAGCCTGACTACAAGCACGTGATTTCTTATGAACCCATTCAAGTGGAGAAGAATTTAGCGTATGAAGAAATTCCTGTCCAAATTCTTGATAGGAAAGAGCAAACCTTGAGAAATAAAATTATTTCTTCTGTAAAAGTACTTTGGCGTAACCACGATATCGAGGAGGCTACGTGGGAGTTAGAATATAGGATGATGAGGGATTATCCCCATCTATTTGTGTAATCTTATAGCAATTCCGGGACAAAATTTTTATAAGGGGGGAGGATGTAATACCCGAGAATTTCCACGTATTATAAAATGAATATATTAATGGAAATATGATTTATGTGAAAATAAGTGTTATTGTTTTATGAGTCGATTAATATAATTGATTGGTATTAAATCAATGCGTATTAAGAAATGTGAATTGGCAATGAAAAGTGTGAAATGCCTTCTGCGGCATAATACGAAACGAGAAAATTCAGTAAGTGAATTAAAACAGGAATTAGGAGGATTAATCATGTCGATCATGTGATTTCGTATAAGTAATCAATACACTCATAGACTCGTAGTAACACTCATGTGGAGATCAATTCATGTCATGTATAACAAGTTAGCATTAAAAGCGGCTGACAGCGGTATGAGCGCACTAGTCTTGCTTAGCATACAGATGTAGAGCACACTTAGCATTGCCTCTGTAGTCCCAATGATATAAACTAAAGCTTGATTAGCGCGCCATCGGTCGAGTGGAGTTGGTTACTTTTTCACTTTGGAAATTGAATTGGGGATATTAATGTGATATGTGTAACATGGATGAAACCATATGATATGAGTATATTGTAATATGTTATGTCCAACAACGGAATTGTTAATTCATTAATTAATATTAATTAATTGTGGTGGAATATGGGTTACTTGGTAATTAATTAAGTAATATCGATTATTATTATTTGCAATATACCTATAAATGTAATGAGAATATTATCAATGAATAATGATTGTGAAAGTCCATAATTACATTAATCAATGGTTGGATTAATTAATATTAGTGTTAATTAATTAAGGAAGAGCATGGTTATTTATTTAACATAATTAAGTGAGTTATTAATATAATAATATTATATTGATAGTTATGTGCATGTGAACAATAATACAAATATATACTATATATAGTATGGTGTGACATTTATGTGACTATATATATTAAGTATTATAAAACCAAATTGAATGAAGCCATGTGATTATGCATATTAAAACTATATGTTAAAAATACATTATGAGATGTGTATGTAACTATATGCATGTGGGTAAACATTAACATAAAATGTACATGGATTATATGTATAGTACATAACACCTACTACTTTGAAATGTTAAGTTATAGTGTGACAGTAGGTTATAATATATGATGGATATGTGTATTAAAATGCAACATAAGGGTGAAAGTGTGTAGGAGTATGCAAGCATGCTGAGATAAATGGGATTGTCCCAAATTGAGAGTCACAATTACTCTTTCTCCAGTCACGTGAAACACATAAAGGCTATGGCCTATTATATTTTATTCCAAGTTTTTAGGTAGTGATCATGGGGGGGAGTGGTGTTCATGATGCAAACCAACCACTAGTTACCAACTCCTCCATAACCTTCATACAATCCTACAATCCATGGGTTTGATTCAATGGGAAAATGCAATGTCTGGTTTTGTGTTCTTCTATAAATAGCAGTATACTTCTTCATTTCTTGTTGCTGAGAATTATCTGATAAATTACTAAGTAGTAGAGTGAGAGCATTCTAAGGGATTGAGAGTTCAGTTAGATCAAGTTCATTGCATATTACGAAGGTATAATTCCATTCTTTGCTTTCCATTTTCGTTTCTGTTAACAGAGTTCATAACTGTTGAAATTTTAATTTCTTGAATTCATAGAATTGGATGTTAGTATGGATGAGTAATGTTCACATTGTTGTTATATGACCTTACAAGCATGTTTAGACTGTTATAAGAGTGTTTAGGAATGGTTTCGTGAGTAATTTTTGTGTTTGGGCTAAACAGTTGTCGAGGTTCTTGTTCTGGCTCGAACAGGACATGGTAGCATTATGCCAGTTATTTACACCGAGGCGTGCGTAGTATGCTAAACCTCTAGGCCTCTGAAATTTGTTTTGAGCTTCTGTTTTGTAGATTGTTGAAGTATTATGTAGTGTACTAGTATGCAAGCATGTTTTAAGGGTATATATAGCTATATGGACCTAATGTGAGTATGTTAGACTAGTATTAGCATGATTAATGGAAGTGTGTAGTTGAAATGAATTTAGAAACTTTAGCAATGAACTTGATGAGTATGAGTGCCATGTTTATGTACTAACCCTCAAGCACGTTGATATGATTTAGACATGCATGATGTATGACTCTAAATTCCTTGTTCATGACTAAACTTATTAGGATTTGTGTTAAAGAAGTCTTCAAGAAAACTTAGTCTAGCGAGCTAACATGCATGATTCTACATAATGTATATTTTGACTTAGCCAAGATGATAACATGACTTAGAAATGCATGAATAAACTTTTAGCTGGTATATATGAGGTTTGTAGGCAAGCATGAATGTATTGAACTAACTAGTAAGCTTTGAACATGAATATTCACATGCTACCTTGAGGATTAGAATCTGGCAATTGTGATCATGTTTGATGACTCTCTTAGACTCACTCATATAGTATAAACGTATATATACCATGCTTATGTATCACGTTTCTAGAAAAGCATGAACAAAGCCTATTTTTTAACTAAAGCGGTGTTAGTGTCACGTATGTGTTATGAATACACCCAAGCATGCCTAATATGAGTTTTATAACTATCTTGTATGTTTAGAAAGCAAGAATACTAGACTTTGTTGTTTCATGACCTTAAATTGTTGAAATGATCAATCTTAGAACCATGTTATGCAAGAAGGGACCTAGATTGATCTAAGAAGCATGTGAAAGCCTTTAACATGACAAAATATGATTGTGTGCTTAAGTCAAACAGAGATCACAAGGCAAAGCGGTGAGTTTTGGTCTTGGCGTGGGGTAGAGGGGGTAGCCTTGGTTCTTGGCAGTCCTAAAGTTAGCCACCATGGCGCTTAGCTTGCTACCGTCAGAATCGAGATAGTGAGGTCGATCTTTTTGAATGATAACTACGTGATACTTATGATGCTAAATGTGATCTAAAACCTACTGATATATATATATATATGAGTGATGGCTAGTTAATAAGTCGATGTTGCATTGAAATGAAAAGTCCATGAGTAGGAGGTCTTAACCTTTAGCATTGTTGATTTTCTTATAAAGTAACTAAGTAGTTGATTCATGATGACTTATAAACTGATTTTGTACCATACGTTCATACTTGTATCGTGTCGAACTTGTTTAAAAAATGTGTTAGCTAATGAGTATCTTGATCATATAATACGCTATAAATAGGATTCGAAAGTGTTGATTTATTAACGTGGATAAACTACGCTTAAGGCAAGTTTCTCTAGCCTTACTCAAATTTATGTTGTGCAAGTATCCTAAACCCTTGCATTATTTTATTTGACAAATACCGTAAGCTTATCCCTTTGAATACAAGTTACATTACTTTCTCGTTTAAATGAGCTAGTATGTTAAACCCTTGTGAAAGCTATTATTCATGTTGAAATTGGTATTGTCCTTGAATATTGTGAAAGAGTCGATGCCATTTGATTCGGCTAGACTATATGCATGTTTATAAAAATTGTCCAAACCAATTGATTGGTGCGAAAATCTTGGCCGAGGTTGGACAACCCTTTTGGTAAGGGGAGTGTATGTTGTTGGAAACCCCAACACATGAATAAATATTATTGTGGTGTTATGCATAACGTAAAGTATTGTATACTGATCATCTATAGTACTTGATATTTTTGGGCTATCAGTTTAATATTGGTAACCCTAGTGGAAGTTCAATAGTCCTTAGTGACTGCTCAGTATAAATTGTTATTCAGTTGGATACCGTGATAGTCGTTGAATTCATATACATTTGTCGATTTATATTGAATTATCATTCCTTTTCAAAGAATTGTTGATATTTCTTATCCATGATATTATTCTGACACTTTGAACTATCCTAGAAATGACACTTCGATATGTCAAACCTTGTGATATTATATCCTACACCCTTGTTATATATTACTTGCTGGGTAATTTGTGCTCATCCTTGCTTATTTAAAACCTTTTAGTTAAGGAGGAACAGGGCGGTGTCTCTAGAACAGACAACGACAAGGGCAAGGCTACCGACTAGCTTGTTCCTTTTTGTTTAAAATCTATTATGTTGTACTAAGACTATCAACACTGGTGGGATATTATCAATACGGCTAACTGTCGAAGAAGACATCTGTACGGGCCATGTCATAAGACCATCCAGGGTCAATGCTAAATATCTCTGGACATACATACATATGCATAACATAATACATGCATGATGAACAATATAAGGCAATATGATATAGGGAATGGAAAAATGTACATACATTCCTAAGTATATTATAATCTAATACATCTCTATACAGCTAGAAATATAGGGAAATGGGGCATAGACGCCCTACATCTAACAGAGGCGTATCAAAAGATATAGCGAGAATGGGGCGAAGCCACCTAATGTCTAACAGAGGCCTATCAAAAGAGATAATGAGAATATACATCAGAAGAAGACAATGGTGTCAATGTTTATATCATCAATCCTGTCCACCTGATGTAACTCCTACTAAGTCACTGGATCTCTATCCACAGGGATGTCGAAGCCCTATCTGAGGAGGAGGATGCCTTTGGCAAAGCCATATGGGTCACCTGAGGGGCCAGCGTCAGAGCTGGAAGGATCAAAAGTATCTGCCTCTGAAGGATCTCTGCCCACGTGCCAGATAAAGAAATGTGCCCGGTCCAACATGTGCAGCAGGAGTGGGAGCCTCAACCGGTACATCTTTTTCCTCGTCCTCCACATCCGGTACATCAACCCGAACATGACGTATCACCGCCTCCGCCAAACGACGAGGCTGTCTAACAGAACGGGGTCGAGGTACTTCAGAAGCCCTCCTCCGCACACCAGAAGTGGTCCTACGGGAACAACTCGGCTGATCCGAATCCATATATCTGGACAACAAGTCTCCAAATCACCTCAGAAAGGGTGTGGTAAATTCAAACTTGGAGCTTTTCAAAAAGCATTTTTATGACAACATGCATGCATGCATTATTTTAACATACATCTACAGTAGAGTTAAAAATGCATGACTACCCAATGCCTACATTTTGGAAAACTTTTGCCATAGTCCCCTTTGTAAATAGGACTATCCACATGCACATAGGCATGACTAGGTGGTCATTTAGTAGCACACCTACCCAAAGTCATATACACCCTACATGCATTAATACATCAAAGTAAAAAATTTGTAAGGGTAGCCTAATTACCAGGATTATTTTGCTTTTTCACCTTTGCTCATTTGTCCTCAAATAGGATAAGAAATAGTAGAAAAAGGTGTCAATTTGACTGTTTCAAAAGTCAATTTTTTTCACATCATTATGTTTAACATGGTTTAATACTAACATTTATTATGTTGAATATTTTTTAACAAGTCATTTCAGCATGCATAATCACTACTATGTGTTTAGATGCATTTCATGTGATATTTCATTTTCCAACGGATGAAAACTAGAAAAGAAGACATGCATACGTTACCAGGACAGTGTAGAACACTTGTATGGTGACAGAATTTGCAGAAAGTCATCTGAACTCAGCAGATCTAAAGAAGAGCTCTCAGATTTCCTTCGCGATGCAGCTTGAAAATGACTTGGGAAAGCAACCAGCCCATTTAAGGGCAGTCACGGTTACCTGCGGCTGCTGCAGGTGTACCTGCGGTACCCCTATATGGGTCCCACCCCTTCGACTTGGTCCAATGCAAGTTGAAAAGGAGTTCTTACAAGCTGAAAAGGCCAAATCAGGAATAAAAATGCTACGCGATTAAGTAGAATAGCCTGAAATCCTGGTTTTCACGGGCCAAACTGTGGCTTTACATAACGTTCATTGGTCTTCACCCAAACACAGGGTATACTATACCAATGATCTCAGCTATTTCAAACTACATTCGACAATACCTCACGAAGGTCCGATGTCATCAGTTCAAGGTCAAGTAGCCTTAACATGATCCCCGACGGGGGCGCCAGGCATTTTCAACCGTTGATGTACATGTCAATGAAGGTCAAGCGGCCTTGACATGGTCCCCGATGGGGACGTCACGCATTTTCAATCGTTGATGTACACGTTAATGAAGGTCAAGCAGCCTTGACATGGTCCTTGGCGGAGGCGTCAGGTATTTTCAACCATTGATGTGCACGTTAATGAAGGTCAAGCAATCTTGACATGGTCCCCGACGGGGGCATCATGCATTTTCAACCATTGATGTACATGTCAATGAAGGTCAAACAGCCTTGACATGGTCCCCGGCGGGGGCGTCATGCATTTTCAACCGTTGATGTACACGTCAATGAAGGTCAAGCAGCCTTGACATGGTCTCCGGCGGGGGCGTCACGCATTTTCAACCGTTGATGTACATGTCAATGAAGGTCAAGCATCCTTGACATTATCCCCATCAGGGATCTCATCCGTTGATACACATGTCAATGAAGGTCAGGCAACCCTAACAACACCAACTGTTGGCAGTAACTCCAATAGAATAGCGGAAAGACCTGGCGATACAAACTAGAGAAAAACATCCTCATCGGGGAGGACCGATGATGAAATATATTATACACATCCTCAATAGACAAAGCTCTATCCCCACAGAATCTCTTATACATGAGAGATGTATCTTCAGGATAAAGTCTGTATCAAGGATTCAAGACTTTGGTGATAACCCCAACGTCAACAATCCTAAAGATTCCTGGTAGCTGTGGATCACGCATCCAAGACAGTTCATCAGGCTGGTCATTTATCGCCACCCCCGGTAGAAGCAACAGGGAGCCGGCAATCATCCCATCATATTGGAGAACAATCCAACAAACCACATACATTTGCATCATGTTGTCATGCATTACATCATAATCATCTTGTTGCATTTCAAGTGTCTATTATTCTTTATCCTATCCATGCCATTGCATTGCATGAATATGATTAAGAGGGGCATCTGTAGACACTCGAAATTTTCTGCCTACCTGTTACTAACATTGCAGGAAGTGTAGAATCTTCTTTCAGAGATAACCCTGGAAGACAGCTCAGCTTAATCCCGGAAATACCACCGGAAGTTCAGTTTCAACCCCGAAACACACACCAGGAGCATCATTTCCCATCTCGGAGATAACCCCGAGGATAGCAGTGCAAATACCAGAAATTCCATCGAAGAAGGCAAATTCATCTTAGAGATAACCCCGAGATGTTTAGTCACAGTATCGGAAACAACGCCGGGAAAGACAATATCAACCTTGGAGATAACCCCAAGGATTGTAGTTGCAGTTCCGAAGATAACCCCGGAGATGCTCGTTTCAACCCATGCAGTCAGCTTCAACCTCGGGACTCACACCGAGGTACTCAATTCACAAACCCAAAGATAAACCTGGGAGGACAGGAACACCTCAGAGACAACCCTGAGGGCAGTCAACACTTGTAGTAGTCCAATCTTAGAGATAACCCTGAACAACGTCTGTTTTATCAGCCAAAATCGGAGATAACCCCGATAAAGGGCAAAGTCATCAAATTGCCACCTAAACCCCACATGGCATCATCTCAACAAAAAAAAAAAATCAATATACATTCTACAGAACAATGTCCCATAAGAACTAAGGAGTTGCAATCCCGAGTGACTACTATGCAAGGCAGAACACCGGATAAAATTTGAAGCCTGAAGAGATAGGACATGGTTCCATCTTCCTGACTTCGTACAACCTCTAATCCCATGTCGTTGCATAGCTCTCAACAACAGCAGTCCGAAATAGGTCTTATACACCTCAATCGGATGCTCGGATTGAAGTTCTACAAGTTCGAGAGGACATCACGTTGCACGCATCCATGTACTTCGAGACGGTGGGACCCATGAGCCTGTGGGGCACACAGGGGACCTTGAGTGCATCTGCGACTCTTGGTGCCACATGCAATACACTGCGACTCCTAGCTCTATAAATATAGGGCTTGGGATGGCCATATTAAAGAGAAAAAAGGCGAGGAAGCCCTGTCAAATTTGCTTTGTACACACCCTATATTGAGTGCTTTCTCATTTTAAACACTTGTGAGCTCACATAGAGCTATATTTTTATCGGCGGGAGCCGAGTGTTCATCCACTTAAAGTCATAGAAGTCTTCTTTGGCAGCCTTCTATAAGCATTCTTACACACCATAAAGCCTTTCTTTTTCATCTTTGCACACACTCTTCTTTACATTGAGAGTCGTGTCGTGTATGTATGCCCGGACTTCGGTCCATGGTTTTTATTTTAGTCTGTATATATATACTTTTATATATTTATATATATATATATATATACACACATAATGGATCCTGTCCGGACACCCGGACAGGTCCAAAATTCGGACCCTATTTTTTTTTTTGTAGAACTAAAAAAAAAATAAAAAATTATGGAACTGAAATTTTTCCATAATATAATGTTTTGGGCGTGATTTGGATACCTATACCAAAAATGTTTATGCGATGCGCACAGGCATCGCATGCAGACATGTTTTAATATATGTATCCAAATCAAAACATCATATTATGTAAAAATTCAAGTTCCATAAATTTTATTTTTTTTTAGTTGTATAAAAAAAAGCAAAAAAAAAAAGGTCCAGACGCTACTAAAATGCGGGTGTTCGGACCGAAACCGGACTCTCTCTCTCTCTCTCTCTATATATATATATATATATATATATATATATATGAACTATTGTCGGACTTTGTCCGATGAGCTTGGATTTGAAAAACATCTTTTAAAAAACCTCACTGCTATATCATGTTTAAAACTGAATTTTTCATAAAAATTCAAACCCTTTGTATATAGCTGCGAACGAGGCCTCACACTACTTCCAAATAACACATTAACCCACACACACACACATTCATATAACAGTTTCTTGAAAAGTGGCGGTCACCGTGGTAACACGGATGTCGGGGGGTGCCTAACACCTTTCCTCCGCATAATCAAGCCCCCGAACCCAAATGAATCTCGGTTTCACAAACCCGTTTAGCAGTGTCACATCATTGGGTCAATATGCAAACCTTTTCTCGGTTGCATTGGTGAAACTAGTTAAAAACACCAACTGACGACTCTTACAGTCAAATCGTCGACATATACATGTCGGACCCTTTTCACTTGTTTTTTCAAACAAATCTCACATAACATGAGAACACCAAAAGAACAAGAATAGAAAAGGGACAAATAAAAATCTCGACGTCAACAACTGTATTTTAACCACCAAGTATTCCAACAGTGTTAACGGTTACAACTACACCGTTATTTATAAAAACTCAATATACCCCGAAAGCAAGAATATTCCACGACCAAACGAATATTCCCAGACAATAATGAATATTTTATAACCACTTGCTTATTTTTCAAAATTTGCACATTTCACCCATAACCAAAGTATTATATCAAATTAACTCCTTATTATTTCAAGATAATGAATAGAGGAAATAAAATTTTATTTATTAAAAAGTTGGGGTCTTATAACCTCCCCTCCTTATAAAATTTGTCCTCGAAATTGACGTATGTACCTGGTGTTTCGAAAACGTGAGGGTACCTCACTTTCATTTCCGATTCCAACTCCCAGGTCATTCCTCAATAGCATGGTTCCTCCACAGAACCTTGACTTGTGGTATAACCTTTATGCTTAGGATATACTCTTTCATATCTGACGTATTTTTATTTAAATCCGTGACATGGGCTAAGAAAGCTTGACATCCGTTTTTCAATAAACAAATAGCTTTATGGCTTGATATGATAGTGATTAACTTTAGTGGTTTGGTTGCTTGAATTCGTATAATAGGTTGGTTAGGAATATGAAAGCTAACAACCTTATGAAAACAATCAATTTTAGCATGATGAGTAGTTAACTAATCAATCCCTAAAATCACATCAAATGCAAGTATTTTCAAAGAAATAAGATCGACAGGTAATGTGCGGTTACCGATTTGAATCAAACAAGACTTATTAACAGTGGATGTAATGAAGGTTTCTTCGAACGGAGTTTTATAAGTCAAAGTCTGATTTCTCCAGAGTCAAATTTAAACGTTGAGCGCAAGTAGGAGAAATAAAAGAATGGGTAGAACCGGTATCAAATAAGGTATATACTTCGCTAGGGTTTATGATTAGCTTACCCGTGATCACCTCGTTTGGATTCCTCGCTTTTTGAGAGGTTGCGACAAACGCTCTCCCTTGAACTACCAATTTTGTCTTATCTAGGACGGCCTTTAATGCCTCCACTCCAATTTGGACTTGACTTTTTGGTACACACAAAAATCAAGCTGGGTGACCTTCTCTTCCACAATTATAACATGCTTTGGATTGCATCACACGGTTTGGTGATATGTCCCTCCCCTCGCATTTGTAACATATCTGACCGTGGTAGGTCTCCTTCTTAACTGTGGTCTTTGGTCTTGGCGTCTTTCCATCATTGTTCAATCTCCTCTTCTTGAAATGTCCACTCTTATTGTCTTGTCCATGATTACCACCAAAGTGGTTACCATTTCTGGCCTATTGATTCCCTCTACACTTGTTGTCACTGCTTCAATGACTGCTACCACTGGTATTAACGATTTGTCGGCTGCTCTCTCTTGGTTGGGTTGACTCATTATCGCGCTCCAATAACTGAGCCCTATTTATAACATCTGAATACAAGCAAAGTTTGTGAGAAATGAGGTATTGACGTTTCTCAGGTTTCAAACCTCTTAGAAACATCCGCGTCATTCTCTCCTCATTATCAACCAAATGAGATCAAACCTAAGAACAACTTCGGCATACTTAGCCCGTCATTGTGACACGGTCGTATTGTTTTGCTCCAGTTTGATAAACTCTACCTCCTTCATGTGACGAATACTTTTGGGAAAGTACTTGTCGTTGAACAGTTCTTAGAACTTCTCCCAAGACATCTTCAGTGCGGCAAGTTGAGTACGCTTTACAGATTCCTTGAACTGTTTAGCGATGACCGTCCGAGAGTTGCCAGTGATTCCACCTGCATTTTGAACAGGAGCCGCTCTCGCCTGATGTTGCATGAATTGCATAAAGCCTCTGAACATCCCATCGTTCACAATTTCATCGATGTTATTGTTTACCTGAGGATTATTGTCTTCCTGTTGCATATTATCCTGGGTATTGATCATTGGTGACTCAATGGTCTTATGTGCTTCATTGCTTATCTCAACATTTTTGGATGTCATTTTCAAATACTGCCACAAAACAAGGGTTAATTGACATGTCACATATTATCCCTATACTCTGACCGACCTAATAAATACCAAATAAACTTAGGTAGGTCATACTAGCGAAGAAATTCTTCGTCTCTCCCCTCCTAGTTCTTGTCTCACATCTCAGCCAGGGATCATATCCCTAAGCTTTGATACCAACTGTGACGCCCCCAAAATAGGTATGCATCACCCATCTTGAGTCGCCAAATACATGGTACAAAATTCAAATATAACTTAATAATACAATTGTCGTATAAAATACGACAAAATATAAACTGTGAGTTTTAATACGAATATTGTCTTCTAGATAGTATTCAAACTCAAATGGAGTCCTCATTACATTTATTATCACACTATTTAACAGAATAGTGAGGACTATTAATGCTTATCATACGAATAGTCACTCCATTTTCCGACTAATCTAAATTTATCTTACCATTTCAAGAGAGAAAATGAAAGCGAAAGGGTGAAATTTCAACTAAATTTAATAAAAATTACTACTATAAAACTATAAAAAGACAACACTTAAAAGATGACGTTTTTTATAAAAAACGTTATAATTTTTTTTTATAATGTTTTTTAACAAAATATTGTAGATACATATAAAAAAATATAAAAAAATGTTATATATTTATAAAGGTAATTTTTAATTTTAAATAGATAACGTTTTTAAATATATGTAAAAACACGGAGGACAAAAAAATGCAGAAGTGAATTTGAAATTAAAATAAAACGCATTTCACTCTCTTGTAGCCCAAAACCCTATACTCTCTTCTCTCTCACTCCCTACCTCCACAACCATCAGAAATGGCCATCGCCGCTGTCGCCCCCTGGTTTCGATTCAAACCCTTGAATCCGACATGGCCACCGACGGCCCCGCCGCCACCAACTCCCTCCCTTGTCCTGGAAAGGGGAAAATGCGCAACCGTCGTTACATTTCTCGCTAGGGACCACTGATTGTTTACGGGACTGAGGACTCCAAGCTCTTGAAGGCCTTCCGCAACATCCCTGGTGTTGAGATCGCGAATGTGGAGCGTCTCAATCTTTTGAAGCTTGCCCCTGGTGAAGTGATTGTTTTTCCCATGTAGTTAAGTCTAGCTGTAATCTCTTCAATGGAATAATTTATGTTTTGAGATTGTTTCTACTGGAACTCTGTTCTAACACTCCTGAATCACTACATCCTATGGGTTTGGATTTGGAAATTGACACTTATTTATGGGGTGCAGATTTGCGCCCAAAGAAAAGTGGGTAAAACTGCCCTAAATGATAGTAGTTCACGGTCACACCAGATAATAAGGCTGGTTAGTTAAATAGCGTAAAATGATGTTTCATGCTTGCAAATGATAATGTGGCAACTCATTATAATTATTATGCTTGCACGCAGACAATAGAAAGTACACTCCGTGACAATTCAGATTGTGTGAGGGCTTTTGTTGCTAGCTTGGTATGCAATACAAACATTTCCTCCTAGTCATTTAAAAATAATTGAAAGAGTGATGATAAAGTCATGAGAATAACTGTTTACATTGATGTTATATGCAGAACTTTGTAGATTTAGCCGGAAGTGAAAGAGCCTCACAGACAAACTCAGATGGTGTTAGGCTCAGGGAAGGTTGCCATATTAACCTCAGTTTGATGACTCTTACAACTGTAATCAGGAAGCTTAGGTATGTATTTACTTATAGCCTCTGTTTGAAAACTGATCCATCAAGGTAAAATGAAAGGCTGATTTTATTCTGCGAAAGGAATGCTGCTTTCCTTTGACAGTTTATGCATTTATTATCTTTATGGGTTTTTTTTCTTCCTAATATTCCTATAGCTACTCCTTTCATTTAAGTTTCTCTATTGAGAAGGAACAATTAACTAGTTGGGGTGTTATTTTGTTCATATTAAGTGGTATGAGAATGGTAAAGAATATTATTATCTCTGTATTAGAGTCAATATAATGAGAAGGAAACTATGGAGTGGTGATTATCATTTCGTAGAAATGAAGTGCTATTGGAATAGTGAATATAGGTGTTTCTAGGAACTAAAAATCACTGCTTATTGATGTGTTTGGTATGACTGTATTATATTTAGTCACAGTGCATTAATGAGACATCTTCCTCGGTTGACCTGGAACATTAACATATTGCACTGCTTTTATTTCCATAGTAGTTTCGTGCATATTTACAATTCTTCATGGAACTTCTTTTCATCGAATAAACTTTTAATCTTATTGATTATTGTTTATTTCTTGGTAGTGTTGGAAAAAGAAGTGGTCATATACCATACCGAGACTCAAAGCTCACACGAATATTGCAGCACTCACTAGGTGGTAATGCGCGCACCGCCATCATTTGCACTTTGAATCCAGCATCCAGCCATGTGGAACAATCTCGGAATACTCTTTTCTTCGCTACCCGAGCCAAGGAAGTGACAAACAATGCCCAAGTAAACATGGTATGAACTATTTGTATTTGTTCATTTTCTACACTGTCGAGAAATTGCACACTACCTTTTCTTTGAAAAAGATTAAACAAACATAATGGAAATGTTTTGTTTTATGAAAATTATGATCAGGTTGTTTCAGACAAACAGCTTGTTAAGCATTTGCAGAAGGAAGTAGCCAGACTAGAAGCAGAGCTACGCACACCAGAGCCATTGAGTGAAAAGGATTACAAAATTCAGTAGGTACACCATCACTTATTGTCCCCCCTATTTTGTTTAAAAAATTTATTGAAGTATCAAAATTTACATGTGCTACGAACCATTTTAATTACTTAGATGGAGAAGGAAATTGAAGAACTGAGGCTTCAAAGAGATCTTGCACAGTCTTAGGTTGATGAGTTGCGTCAAAAACTTCAGGAGGAACCACATGCATCAAAGTGAGCATGTTTACCTTGAAATGCATGGTTTCTTATGGCAGCTGAAATGTGTGGTTTCTTATGTATCTTGAGCCTTTAAAAGTAGGCATGTTTACCTTGAACCTTTTGGGTCTTAAGTTCATTGTCCTGTACTTTTGCAGCTCATCTACATGAATTTCTGGTTTCTATTTTTTCTGTTGGGACGAATACAATAGCCAAGTGTTTCCTAATATTCTCTTATTGACTAATCTTCATATGACTATTTGTTGCAGTCTTTGAAGGTATTTCTGCAGAGAGTGTAGTTTGAGGTGCCTGCTGCATTTTTGTTTCTCCAGAATGCAATCATTCAAGCAAGCAAGCACGGTTGAGATCTGCTTGGGATTCTCCATTTCTGCAGCGCAGCCTGAGCATTTGCCACAAGGAGGATGGTAATAAGATGGTACTAGTATATCCTAATATATGTTGCGTACACAACTAAATACTACATGAGATGGATAAATAAAGTACAACTAGATACTTGTATGTAAATGAAATTTAACCTGGCAAAATATGTATGTAAACTAAATACTAATATTACAACTAGTTTAGAGATGTCAAAATTTAACCTGGAAAAATTACTACAAAATTTAAACTAAATACTAATATTTTTTAGAGATGTCATGTTTGTTGATGTAGATGGCAAGAAAGGAAGTGTCCATGTTGCTACACCCCACCCGTCAAAACAGGCTGGAAAGACTCCTGCTAACAAGTCAAACAAGCAGACTCCAAAGTCTGAGGGATCCCATTCCTGCAAGTCCTGCAATAGGTAAGTCTTTGAGTTGGTAAATTTTCAAGTCAATATGAGCTCACCCTAATGCATCACTATTGTAAGCTCCAATCAGATCGTTCAAATCGGAGAATGCTCTAGACTCCCATAACAAGGCTAAACACACTGCTGGAAAATAGAAAGGTCGGAGACTTAGAGACCAAGAACAGAATCCACTGGAAGTAAGCTTTTTTTACTTTAATGATGTTCTGCTATGTATACATTTAGCTGTTATTATACAATTTTTGAGTTTTAAGGGCTTATGTGAGATAAACAGTTGATTTTTCACCTTTTGGTATGGAATATGTGATTAGCATATGATGTGAATAAAAGTATATGAAACTGTTATAGTGTTGATTGACACAATATAACGTTGAGTTTTATTGATAATGTATGTTACTTATCTGCAGTTTATGATTATTTATTTGCATTTTTTTTAACCACAAGTGTTTCTTAAAGCTACGGCAGAGACTGGGCAAATAAAGCTTTATGGTGAACATCCAACAATGACTGAGACCTCTCTTTACAGTAGTAATTTACAATTCAATATAATAATAATTTATATTGAAAAGTGAATTTGAGATGTAATTATGGATAGTTTGGTATATATTTTGTGGATGTAGTAATTTGAAACTGTAAACGAATGGTATTATTGGGATGTGTTTTGAATGATTGATAGATTTTGGCTTTAAATTTAAATGAGAATTTAGACCTTTTTTAGCTATATATCATGGCATTAGCAGATTGCAAGTGACTGGTAATATAGGTGAATCATAACTTTTTTTTTCTTTTTAAAAATGTTGTCTACAACATTTTTAAAACATTGTATATGTGTCTAAACGTGGTCTTATATATTAAACTACTACATTTTTAACTAGAAAACGTTGTGGAATCATACTTTCTACAACGTTTTCAAGCATTTGCTAATTTATGAAAAATAAATCTACAACTTTTTTTTTTAAAAAACATTGTAGAATGTGCCTAACTACAACGTTTTAAAAATGTTGTGTAAGGGTGTCAAATAGATGACACCCTTACACAACGTTTTTTTCGCATTATATATTTACTGTTTTGTAGTAGTGAATATTATGCCTAAGATAATGCAGAATAAGTTATCGTTAGTCTTCAACAATGTTAAACTGATAGAATATAATAGACAATAAGTTTAAATACAGCGGAACAAGCAATCCATTAGAAGAGTCAAGTAGAGCATGATATCTACTATCTTCTATGATTTAAAAAGATTTTCATCAACTTAATTAATAAATCACATCATCGAATCATACCTACACCACGACCTAGGATATTCATGTAATCATCAATGGTCATGAATATACCAAATAATCACTGGTCATAATCATACCAACAACTATCCATCAATGAATTACAGGCCAATGAGGACTTTTACCATATCATTTGTAACATTACGGGTCATGATTATACCGAATGATCCCTGGTCATAATCATACCAATCAACAGTTCATCTATGCACGTAAGTCAAAGATGACTTTCATTACAATATAAGCATGAGGATGATGACAATGATATAAGAATTCAATTAAAAGAAACAAAGGATAAATTTTTAATGATTTATAATTTAATTTATCCAGAATTCAATAATGTTCAAATTGCCAACATGATACTGCTTTCTGGAGTAAAATTAAAGAATGATATTATATCAAAAATGATTTGAACCGAAAAGAAATCAATTTTTTGTCATGAATAAAACTTTGGGTGAATAGTACCCGGATGAATAGTATCCCATGAACAGTACTTTGGAAATAGTACCCCGTGAATAGTACTCGTGAATAGTACTTTAGGAATAGTACTTTGTGAATAGTACCTGTGAATAACATTTTTGTGAATAGTACCGTATAAATGAATACTACTCATGGACAGTACTCCGGCATGAAAAGCTTAAAATTTAACAAGAATGTGCAGAAAATATCCTTGTGAAACGATACTAGATGAAGCGTAAATTTTAAGGATAGTCTACTAATTTCACGGAGTATAGAAGCAATACTTTAACAAGATGAGGGTATAATCAGGAATACGAGATGAAATAATATTACTCACATACTAAAGAGTATGGAAGAAAATATTATTCCTATGAATATTGAACAAAATAATATCCCTTACCTTAGAAGAAGATTGGATACTGGAATAGTGAGGTAGCAAACTTCTCTTCTTCTTTCTCTCTATAACTTATCTCTCTATAAATGCTCTTGTGAAACTTAGTGAATTGGTGAGAATGAAGGAAGAATGAGCTTCTATTTATAGGAAAATATAGTTTCAATAATTGTAAGTTTTGGGGCTCGAAATATTACAGTATAATACCTTCATCTTTTTCTTCATTTTTAATTTAGTCCTGCAAGTATTATCAAACTTGCATCACCTCTCCTAATAGTATATCATGTGAATTAATAGTACATTCATGTGAATCAATAGTCAATCATGTGAAAAAAATAATTACAGTATAGTACCTTCATCTAGACCTCTATTTTTAATTTAGTCATGTGAATATTATCAATCTTGCACCACATCCCTTAATAGTACATGCATGTGAATCAATAGTACACACATGTGAACAAATAGTTATAAACATGTGAATTAATAGCCATTAATTGCTTATTTATCCGATTAATTACCCAATTGATCAATATAACCTCCAGACATCCATTATTATCGAAATAGATGTCAATTTCCACGAACACTAATAATCCCAACATAATAGAGCTATCAATTTCATCTTTAATTAACACGAACTTATTCATCATTAATATTATAACTCATAATATTTAACAACCACGTCATTCTCAGGAAAGAGGGGGCTTTTCGATAAGGATTTCTCCTTATTTGAGCGCAATTAGGTGACCAAACCTCTCATTGACAGAACTTCTAGACATTGTCAATATTGCAAATAATAATATGAATAACTTTGTCGTCTCAATTATTGATTTAATAATATAAAATATTATGCAGATGATGTAATAACCCAATATTTTCAATAAGAAATTTTAGAATTTAATTTTTTTTTTATATATATAAAGGTGAAAATAGTTGCAAAGTAAAGTATATATATCTATATGATAAATAAAATTATTTAGTAGATGTAAATAATTTCTTTTTTAGACTTATTGATCATTATAGATTATATTCTTATAATAAATTAATTTTGTAATAAAAATATTTATTATTTATTTTCATAAAAATATAATTATGGTATATATGATATGATTATTAGGATTATTATGATATGTATTTTATTATATTGGTTAGGTTAATTATTTTAATTTAATTAATGATGGTATGTATGAAGGTTATGTCTTATATGAATTCAAAACCCTAAGTCTAGATTTTGAATAAGGAATGAGAATAATAATATAATATTATTTATATTTCAGTGATATAAATACGTCTGATATGTGTGTAATGTTAATTTGTAGATCAGTTATAGTAACACAGTACAAACCCTAGCATTACTGATAAACTATAGTACAGAAGTCAGTTATGACTGTTGGATTTGTTAAGTTGAATGTTATGTAATTAATGACCATTATTATGTTTACTGTTAATTAGGTAAACCTTAATTAATATCTAGAAACCCTAATTACTAAATTAGAACCCTAATTACTAAGTTATAAACCCTAAGTATTAATTTAGTAAGGATAATGGTAATTAATATATTGTAAAGGGTAATTTACAAATCCTAGATGATTAGGAAACCTAGTGTAATTAGGGAACCCTAATCAACATTTTTAGAAACTAAGATTTCCATATATGCCCTTAATACACAATTCTAGAAAATAAGCTTATGAAACCCTAGGGTTAAACCCTAATGGTTAAACCTTAATGGTTGTGAGAAGTTACTTAGTTGCCATTCACTTTATAAGTCAAATGACCAAACTACCCTTTTGATTACTTTAATAAGGTGGAGTGTAGATCTAGCCCTAGTAAGGAGTTGGTGACCAACTCTAGCTAGCCACATGGTTTAGTAAGCAACTTTAATCATCCAACTTGCTAGATTAATTACATTGCATCATGAATTAAAAGCATACAAGCAAGCAAAGTAAGTTACTTTACTTCTCAACCTATCCAAGTCTTCTCTCTCTCTCTCTCTCTCATCCGAAAATTTTGAGTGGTAGTGAGTCAGAAACAAAGTTCAGAACACTTCATAGCTTGCCAAGGATCAGAATCAAAAGTCAGATTCAAAGATCAAAGCTAAAAAGGTATAAAAACCCTAAACTTAGAAATTTATGTGATTCATGTTATTTGTTGTTATTTATTGTTTAGAGTTATGTTAGAAGGTGCCATTTAGTGATCTGGGTTGTTATAACTCAGATCCATAACACTTAGATGCTCGAAATTGATGATTTTAGAAATCTAAAAAAAATTTAAAACTGAGGTCTGACAACGAATGCCAGTGGCTCTAGATTCTTTCTTGATCATGAGTTTTGTTGTTTTATGTGTTAGATAGGTAGTTTGATTTGTGGTCTGCGATCTGGAAGTGTAATAATAGCCATTACATGCCTAGGTTTAATGTTATTCTTGGTCAAAACCCATTAACCGAGCATGACCAAGAGTTTCTGGGCAACCCAGAAACTCGTTTTCAGTGCCTGACAGGATTTTGTTAGCCTGAGATTTGTCAGGTGTAATGTTGTTTGATGATTTTATTATATCTAGATTATAGTTTGTTATATGGTCTTTATATCCATGGTTTTAGATCCCATAAAAAGTCAATAGATTAAGTATAGTAGATGGTCAAACTAGACCATACGATCACAATCTGATTCGGAAATTCGAAGCGGAAGAACACGCCTATCCGGCGGCGTTTGACCAGGCTAGATCTAGAGGATACGATGTGTTTGGACTGATATATTGATGGGTATGTGTTGTTTTACATGTGTACTATATGTTAGAATCATGAGACCCACCAGATAATTACCAGATCATAGATTAAAATGAGCTAGAAAGTAGGCACTCGAACTGCCTGGGTTTCTGGGTTGCCCAGAAAACCCAGAGCAGCCTCTGACACGATTTTTTGAGGCTTAGATATTTCTTGTTAAGGAAGTTTAGACTTGACTATTGTTCAACACATGTTCTATGTTAGTTTCTCTTCATATCCCGGCGTCTAGAACACAATTACCATGAACAGATTTCACGATATAAGGTCAACAAAAGCGTTGGCCGTGGCTGACTTGATTAGGCAACCCTCGAATCATGATGAACACGTCTGACAGAAAGTTTAAGCCACTAGATCTTACAACTATGTTATGTTTTGATCCTGTTTATGATTGATTCATGTAGTATTACAACAATACTACATGATCAATGTCTTACCATGACCAGAAACAATTTAGACAAGGAATTATTATGAGTCAAAGTAGGTGATGACTGAGTTTTATACTAATAATTGAGTGCATTTGAGCTTAATCTTTTGGTTGATTTTAAGTATTTGTGTCTATTCATGCATGTTTTACGTTGTTTTGTAGGAATTGGGACAAAAGTTACTTGGATCGACGTTTGGGGTGGCTAGATTCGCGTTTTCGGCTTGCCATTTACACAGCAGTCACTTCAGAGCTAATTTGAGTATTGCTCCGAACCTTATTTCGAAAATATTAAAGAATGAAAGTTGTAGATCTACGTCTCCTCTTTCCGGAACATCTTGAATCATCAAAATCGAAGTTCGGACGAAGAAGTTATGACCATTTTCCCAAAGGACGTCGGAGCAGAAAATTTCCAAAAATTGGGGACCCAAGGGGCGCCATTTCGAGCTTATTTGCAGCCTTAGGGAGCTAATGGGCAGTGTTCGGTAGCCGTGCCTTGTATTTGGGGCGGCTGGGAAGGTCCTGGCAAGGCTTGGACGCGTTTTAGGGCGAATTTTGACACCTTTTTGACTCCAAATTGGATTGGGTTTGTTCCTAAGCTAAAAATTGGACTTGTAACCTATAAATACATGATGTAAGACATAAAATAAAAGGGGATTACATAGATTAGCTTAGATAAAATACTCCATTAGATTAGAATATAAATCCTAGTTCTTAATTAGCCATTTGGAGATTAAAGCAAATTGAAGAACATCTTTGAAGATCAAGAAGCGAGAAGCAAGAGGGGAGCATCGATTTCTTGACAATGATTCTATTCTCTTCTCTTCTCTTATCATACTTTTATCGTTTAATGTCTATTCAGTTGCGGATTCTTGGTTTTAATTCATTAATTATGAACTATTCTTTTATTAAGATTTCAATTGAACCTTTTATGGCTATAAATTAGTTATTTGATTTATTCCAATTATTTGTGTTAAAGTGAGTTGTTTATCTTGCCTTATGCTTATTGATTAATTATCTGATCAGTAATTACCTTGTTACTCTATTGAAAGAGGAATTCCAGGGTTAGAACTGGGCATGATATCATGTGACTTAGTTATTTGCAAAGTGAATAATTAGGTTTGTGAATTGAATGGAAATATCTGTTCACTGCATGTAACACATAAGGAATTGGGATTGAAAAGAGTTTAATTCAATTGTTTTGCATAGGAATATAGCAAGATTAATCTGGATTAAATAGAAGGCAATTGATCACTTGGAAAATGACTTTTGGCATTTGAGAATTCCTATTAACAATTCAGTAGGCATAATAATTGAGATAATTGAATAATTAATTTAGAGTTCATAATTGGGGATATTGAAGTCTTAATCCTTATTTATCTGCATTCTTTCAAATCTTAGTTTTGTTTATTTGATTTATTTTATAATAATTTCTTTTAATTGTTAATTTAGTTTTCTTAATTAGAAAAATCACAATTTACAGTTATTTAAATAAAATTAATTTGGTTAAGAGTTAGTATTTAGTAATTTTTATTAAATAATTCCTCGTGGGAACGATACTCTACTTTCACTTTATTACTTGTTGACCGTGTATACTTGCACGTATTCATTGATTGCGAAATCGATCAACAGTAGGTACCTTTATCACTGCCTATGAATGTTCTTGAGCCTCAAGAACACCTAAGGCGACGCTTTCTGTCGCCAAAGGCTTTAGCGACAGACTTAGTTAAATTTAATTAATTAAATTTCTAAAAATCATTTAAAAATTGTAAATAAATTCCAAAAATTATAAAATCAGTTTTAAAAATTATTTTAAGTTATAAAAATTAACTTTTAATAATTTGACATATTTTCCATAAATATTAGTAATTATTTAAATATCATTGATATTTAATTTATTTAATAAATGCATTAAATAAATTAATTAAAAATAATTTTATTATATTAAAATCATTTTAAATGATAATAAGGTATTTAATAATATTTTAAGTTATAAAATGTAACTTTCAATATTTTAATGTAAATTTCATTAATTATTTAATATTAATGATATTAGATTTATTTAATAATTATATTAAATAAATTAGTTTAAAAATGATTTTAATATTATAAAAATCATTCTAAATGAAAATAAAGAGTTTAAAGATACTCTAAGTTATAAAATATAACTATTAATATTTTGAGATAAATTTCATTAATTATTTAATATTAACGATGTTAGATTTATTTAATGATAATATTAAATAAATAGTTTAAAAATGGTTTTATTGATTTAAAAATCATTTAAAAAGGATATAAATGAATTAAAAATATTTTAAGTTATAATTAAAGACTTTTAATATTTTGATAAATAATACCTTAATATTTAAATATTAATGGTAATTGTTTAAAAGTGATTTTAATGTTTTAAAAATCATTTAAGGATAATATTAATACTTTAAAAATATTCTAAGTTATTATAAATAACTTTAATATTTTGGCAAGGGTTTCATTAATAGTTTAATATTAATTAAATATTAATGATAATAGAATTGTTTAATATTTAAATCATTTAATAATGATTCCAGAGTTTGAAAATTTATGATAAATTATAATAAATGTTTAAAAATTATTATAAGTCATTTAAAAATGTTATGACTGATAATTACAGTTATTGAACTACTGGATAGAGTCTTAGACTCGATAATTACCCGATAAAGCCGTCGGTACATCGACGTGTTTTAGAAATTGATCTAGACTTAGATATTTTGATTGTAGTAATGTTTGTTTATGATTCAATGACTGTTGAACATGTGTGATAATGTGATTAGGTTATGTGCTGACTGCAATAAGCAGTGCTATGTGTTATAGTATGTTATTCTAATCGAACGAATGATCTTATTAATGATAGGTTTCGGTATAAAAGATAAAACTAAGTTGCATTTTATAAGCAGCAGACCAGGCAAGTATCCTACCTTTGCATTTCGTTTATGCAATGGACAAAAGTAAGAGAGTTTCAGAATTATATTATTATTGTACTAGATTATTAACCCTATTGTTATATATGTTATATCCGATCTTTGATTATCAACATAGTACTATATGGTAATTCAGATATATATATTCTATTAGTTAATTTCTAAATACGATTATTCAAGTGTCCCCACTTGGATAATCATTATATTTAATCACATGTTGATATATATATATATATATATATATATATATATATATATATATATATATATATATATATATATACCTCTAAGCTATTTGATCTGACTAGACATGATTTAGAAATTTCGTTGAATATGATAAAACTTTTTGTATCCAATCAAATTATTTTGATTTGGATTCTCGACTATGTATGAACATCCCGAACATGGGAAAACTTTTATGCGCTGAAAGGCGAGACAGAGAGTGAAACGATGATATCGTTCTTGCATGTAGTATTGATCAATATAGGGCACATTGGGCAGATCACCCTCGTGTCCGTAAGTTATGACGGTTTGCGGATGAAGTTTTGCTAAACCTTAGCGAAAATAAAAAAACAATGTTCATAGTATGTCACCTTAACCCTATTTATAGTTAGTACATAGTTTCAAAAATTTGATAGAGAGTTGTTATGTTATTATTATCGGTTCAGATTACTTCACAACTTTTGATTTGTTTGTAGGTGGTAGTACAAAGAAAATATTTAATCTTTCTACTAATATTTATAATTGTTATTACTTACTTTGGGCACTCAAATGCTCATCCTTGCTTAATTTAAATGTTTTTCGATTAAGTATGATCGACGAGAGGGCTCGCCGAGAACAAAGGAAAGGAAAGCTACCCGAATAAGTTTGTGTTATCTTATGTAATAGCTAGACTTAGATAAGATGATTATATTTATTATCTATCATGTAATGAAATGTTTTAAGGTCGCGTACCTGGGATTTAGAAAACTTTGATATGTAAATTTAGTTAGATATTTATGACAATATTATTATTTCCGCTCATAGAAATGGCATCGTAATGTACTGAGTTCGGGTTTCAAGTATCTGAATTTGGGGGCGTTACAATTTGGTATCAGAGCTTTAGGGTTAAAAACCTTAGGTGGGGGTAGACCTTAGGCTATAACCTTAGAGCAGAGGAAAACGTCAAAAGTACAAATAACTCACATATAGTTTAAAAGGAGATGAATCGATAAATTCATCGTCAAACAAAAATAAAAGATAACTTAAATAAAACTATTAATTACTGTGTATATATTATATGCTAATCAAGATAATTTATGTGTAGATGTCAGATATAAAAGTATTAGGATACCCTCAGATCGTAAAGAAGGAGTCAACCTCCATAACCAAGCCAATATCAAAGCTGATAGCTGAAATAGAGGTTAACATTGAAAGCAACCCTGATGAGGTGATTATACTGGAAAAATATAGTATCGGACCCAGAAACGATAGTATAATTGATAGGTAGAGTATAGTTAAAGAATATAAGGACAAGCTCGAGTTCTTAAACTCATATATCTGTGGTGAGTTCTTAAACTCATAATGTGTGGTAAAGTTTGACGAACTAGGTATAGTTAGGTGTGAATGGATTATTGAGGATAATGGGAATATATAGAATACTAAGCAATTGATCCTTAGTGAAGGTGTAAGAAATAAGTAGTATTAGTTTTACTTGAATATGTATGATTATATGATGCGTATATGATAGGTATGTGGGTATAATGTAATATTCTTAACTTTTGTATAAGTTATGGCAGCGAATCCCGACTTTCGAGTCACAAAGGGATAGCGGATGTTTAAAGCAGTATGTGCTATGGTATGTCAAGCTCTATGAATATGAATCTATGTTGGATTAATGAAATAAGTTGGTATAAAGATAGTAATTATTTATCTAAACACTGATTAATATAGTAACCATGTTTTCAAAATATAATATTTTGAATTTATGATTATTTGAGTAGAAAATTTTGGGTTATAGAAGGTAAGTCGATAAAAGATCAATTATGATCAGATAATGCCGCCAAGACGTAAACAAAACCAAAGGGTAGAAGAACCTGTCAACGAAGCTGGAGGACAACCAGACCAGATGCAGAATTTTGCGAATGTGGTCGCTCAAGATATGCGAAATGGAATACAAGCCGCGGGAAATCAGCCAGACAATCGATTTGTGAACTTTAAAGATTTTAAAGCCGTAGGACCGTTAGGATTTAGAGGGTCAACTGACCCTGTAGAAGTAGTTGTAATAGCTAGGGTAACAGAGGGGCAAAAGATAGCTTTTTCCACCTATACAATGAAATGGGAGACAAATTTTTGGTGGGAGTCAAATCAAGCTAGAGCCGGAGAAGGGAGTAGTGGTAGTAGGACTTGAAAAAGGAAAGGAGATAATTCCGGGAATACCGAAAGTAGGCCAGGAGAGGGAAAGAATAAGGTTGTGCAATGTGGAAATTGCGGAAGGAATCATTCGGGAGAGTGTCTTAAAGGTAAGTTAGTGTGTTATAAGTGTGGGCAGAAAGGACATATCTCTCCCAACTACCCCAATCCTAGGATTAATAGAGGGTGTTTCAGGTGTGGATCAACGGAGCATAAGGCGAAGGACTTTCCGAAAAGGAGAAGGGATGCAGGAAGTGTGATTACAGAGAAAAGTAGCGGGACGCTGGCAACAACGGGACCAACTTCAACAAACAACCCAATAGAATCAACTGCAAGAGTCTTCAGCATGATCGTTCAAGATACCGTGGTAGATGGGGATGCAAATCCAGGTATTATTCGAGTCAATTGTATTTTCGTATATATATAGTAAATTATTTTATAAGGAAATTTTGAAGGAGGAATTTGAGTTCTAATAGAAATCAAATTTTTGTTTAAGCAGATAGACAAACTTTATACTGAATAATTAAAGATCAGTTCGATCAATTATGATCGAGATCTACTTGCAATGACTGTGTATGCTAATTGCCGTAGTGTCTATAGGTTTTAAAGCGGTGATTCCGGGGACGGAATCCTTATACGGGAGGGTGGATGTAATAACCCAATATTTTCAATAAGAAATTTTAGGATTTAATTTTTTTTATATATATAAAGGTGAAAATATTTGTAAATAAAGTATATATCTATATGATAAATAAAATTATTTATTAGATGTAAATAATTTCTTTTTAGACTTATTGATCATTATAGATTATATTCTTATAATAAATTATTTTTGTAATAAAAATATTTATTATTTATTTTCCAAAAAATATGATTATGGTATATATGATATGATTATTAGGATTATTATGATATGTATTTTATTATATTGGTTAGGTTAATTATTTTAATTTAATTAATGATGGTATGTATGAAGGTTATATGGGATATGAATTCAAAACCTAAGTCTAGATTTTGAATAAGGAATGAGAATAATAATATAATATTATTTATATTTCAGTGATATAAATATGCCTGATATGTGTGTAATGTTAATTTGTAGATCAGTTATAGTAACACAGTACAAACCCTAGCATTACTGATAAACTATAGTACAAAAGTCAGTTATGACTATAGGATTTGTTAAGTTGAATGTTATGTAATTAATGACCATTATTATGTTTACTGTTAATTAGGTAAACCTTAATTAATATCTAGAAACCCTAATTACAAAATTAGAATCCTAATTGCTAAGTTATAAACCCTAAGTATTAATTTAGCAAGGATAATGGTAATTAATATATTATAAAGGCTAATTTACAAATCCTAGGTGATTACGAAACCTAGTGTAATTAGGGATCCCTAATCAACATTTTTAGAAACTAAGATTTCCATATTTGCCCTTAATACACAATTCTAGAAAATAAGCTTATAAAACCCTAGGGTTAAACCCTAAGGGTTAAAACCTAATGGTTGTGAGAAGTTACCAAGTTGCCATTCACTTTATAAGTCAAATGACCAAACTACCCTTTTGATTACTTTAATAAGGTGGAGTTTAGATCTAGCCCTAGTAAGGAGTTGGTGACCAACTCTAGCTAGCCACATGGTCCAGTAAGCAACTTTAATCATCCAACTTGCTAGATTAAATACATTGCATCATGAATCAAAAGCATACAAGCAAGCAAAGTAAGTTACTTTACTTCTCAACCTATCCAAGTCTTCTCTCTCTCTCATCCGAAAATTTTGAGTGGTAGTGAGCTAGAAACAAAGTTCAGAACATTTCATAGCTTGCCAAGGATCAGAATCAAAAGTCAGATTCAAGGATCAAAGCTAAAAAGGTATAAAAACCCTAAACTTAGAAATTTATGTGATTCATGTTATTTGTTGTTGTTTATTGTTTAGAGTTATGTTAGAAGGTGACATTTAGCGATATGGGTTGTTATAACTCAGATCCATAACACTTAGATGCTCGAAATTGATGATTTTAGAAATATGGAAAAAGTTTAAAACTGAGGTCTGACAACGAATGTCAGTGGCTCTAGATTCTTTCTTAATCATGAGTTTTGTTGTTTTATGTGTTTAATATGTAGTTTGATATGTGGTCTGTGATCTGGAAGTGTAATAACAGCCATTACATGCCTAGGTTTCATGTTATTCTTGGTCAAAATCCATTGACCGAGCATGACCAAGAGTTTCTGGGCAACCCGAAACTTCATTTTTCGATCTCTGATGTGATTTTTTTAGCACGAGATCCATCGGTGTTATATTGTTTGATGATTTTGTTGTATCTAGATTATAGTCTGTTATATGGTATTTATATCCATGGTTTTAGATCCCATAAACAGTCAATAGATTAAGTATAGTAGATGGTCAAACTAGACCATACGATCACGAAGTACAGTTTCTATAAATTCCAGAAACGGGAAGAACACGCCTTCTGATAGCGTTTGACCAGGCTAAATCTAGAGGATACGATGTTGTTGGACTGATATATTGACGGGTATGTGTTGTTTTACATGTGTACTATATGTTAGAATCATGAGACCCACCGGATAATTACGGATAATAGATTAAAATGAGAGCTAGAAAGTAGCACTGAATCGCACGGGTTTTCTGGGTTGCCCAGAAAACCAGGAAAAAGGCGACCTCGACACGATTTTTGAGGCTTAAATATTTTACGGTTAAGGATGTTTAGACTTGACTATTGTTCAACACATGTTCTATGTTAGTTTCTCTTCATATCCCAAGGCCAGAACACAATTACCATGAACAGATTCCACGATATAAGGTCAACAAAAGCGTTATTGAGCCATGATTTATGATTACGGGCGATCCGTAATCATGATGAACATATCTGATAGAAAGTTTAAGCCACTAGATCTTACAACTATGTTATGTTTTGATCCTCATTTATGATTGATTCATGTAGTATTACAACAATACTTATATGATCGATGTCTCATGATTGACGAAATAATTTTAATAAGGAATTATTATGAAGTCAAAGTAGGTACCTTTATCATCGCTTTAGGAATGTTCTTGAGCCTCAAGAACACCTAAAATGACGCTTTTCTGTTGCCAAAGGCTTTAGCGATGAGATTTCAGATTAATTTTAATTAATTAAATTTCTAAAAATTAAAAAAAATAGTAAATTAATTTCAAAATTATAAAATTAGTTTTAAAAATTATTTTAAGTTATAAAAATTAGCTAATAATTTGACATATTTTCCATAAATATTAGTAATTATTTAAATATTATTGATATTTAATTTATTTAATAAATGCATTGAATAAATTAATTAAAAATGATTTTATTATATTAAAAATCATTTTAAATGATTTAAGGTATTTAATAATATTTTAAGTTATAAAATGTAACTTTCAATATTTTAATGTAAATTTCATTAATTATTTAATATTAATGATATTAAATTTATTTAATAATTATATTAAATAAATTAGTTTAAAAATAATTTTAATATTTATAAAAATCATTCTAAATAAAAATAAAGAGTTTAAAGATACTCTAAGTTATAAAATATAACTATTAATATTTTAAGATAAATTTCATTAATTATTTAATACTAATGATGTTAGATTTATTTAATAATAATATTAAATAAATAGTTTAAAAATAGTTTTATTGATTTAAAAATCATTTAAAAGGATATAAATAAATTAAAAATATTTTAAGTTATAATTAATGACTTTTAATATTTTGATAAATAATACCTTAATATTTAAATATTAATGGTAATTGTTTAAAAGTGATTTTTAATGTTTTAAAAATCATTTAAGGATAATATTAATACTTTAAAATACTCTAAGTTATTATAAATAACTTTAATATTTTGTCAAGGGTTTCATTGAGAGTTTAATATTAATTAAATATTAATGATAATAGAATTGTTTAATATTTAAATCATTTAATAATGATTCCAGAGTTTAAAAATTTATGATAAATTATAATAAATGTTAAAAAATTATTATAAGTCATTTAAAAATGTTATGACTGATAATTACAGTTATTGAACTACTGGATAGAGTTTTAGACTCGATAATTATCCGATAAAGTCGTCGGTGCACTGACGTGTTTTAGAAATTGATCTGAACTTCGATATTTTGATTGTAGTAATGTTTGTTTATGATTCAATGACTGTTGAACATGTGTGATAATGTGAATAGGTTATGTGCTGACTGTAATAAGAAGTGCTATGTGTTATAGTATGTTATTCTAATCGAACGAATGATCTTATTAATGATAGGTTTTAGTATAAAAGATAAAAATAAGTTGCATTTTGTAAGCAGCAGACCAGGCAAGTATCCTACCTTTGCATTTCCTTTATGCAATGGATGTAAGTAGAGAGTTTTAATTATATTATTATTGTGCAGATTATTAACCCTATTATTATATATGTTATATTTGATCATTGATTATCAACATGGTACTATATGGTAATTCATATATATATATATATATATATATATATATATATATATATATATATATATATATACCTCTAAGCTATTTGATCACTAGACACATGATTTAGAAATATTGTTGAATATGATAAAACCTTTTGTATCTAATCAAATTATTTTGATTTGGATTCCAACTATGTATGAACATCCGAACATGGGAAAACTTTACGCGCCTAATGTGGACAGAGTGAATGATGATATCGTTTTGCATGTAGTATTGATCAATCTGAGGGCACATTAGGCGAGATCACCCTCATATAAAGTAAGTTATGACGGTTTGCGGATGAAGTTCTGCTAAACCTTATCGAAAATAAAAAACAATGTTCATAATATGTCACCTTAACCCTATTTATAGTCAGTACGTAGTTTCAAAAATTTGATAGAGAGTTGTTATGTTATTATTATCGGTTCAGATTACTTCACAACTTTTGATTTGTTGTAGAAGGGTAGTACAAAGAAAACATTTAATCCTTTCAGCTAATATTTATAATTTTTATTACTTGTTGGGCACTCAAATGCTCATCCTTGCTTAATTTAAATGTTTTTAGTTAAGTATGATCGACCAGAGGGCTCTGCCAAGAACAAAAGGAAAGGAAAGCTACCCGAATAAGTTTGTGTTATCTTATGTAATAGCTAGACTTAGATAAGATGATTATATTTATTATCTATCATGTAATAAAATGTTTTAAGGTCGCATACCTGGTATTTAGAAAACTCTGATATATAAATTAAGTTAGATATTTAAGAAATTATTATTATTTTTGCCATAGAAATGGTATCGTAATGCACTGAGTTCGGGTTTCAAGTATTTGAATTTGGGGACGTTACAGATGATACTGTGATAATAATTGAATCAATAATATGAGAGATATTATGCAACAATTACTGTAACAATAATTGAGTATAACTGAGTGACTTCTCACGTAAGCATTAATAATCAATACCATGTGCTACTATTCAACCAAGCGTATTACTGTACTTTTACTACCGGGTAGTTCAACAATTTAACGGTAAAACTTTTGCCGTTATTTTTATAAAAAGATAATTCTATCATTTTCTAACTACGACAATACTTCCGTTGTAGGGTCTACCAATGATTGTGCCGTCGTACGAATATTCCTAGTTAAAACGAATATTCCCTGACCAATCGAATATTTTATAACAACTTGCTTACTTTGCAAAATTTGTAAATATTACCCAAAACTATAACATTATATCATATCCACACCATAATATATATTTCGAGAAAATTTAATCTTTATTCATAAAAGTTGGGGTCTTACAACCTCTCATTCTTATAAAATTTTATCCTCGAAATTAGGGTGCATACCTTGTATGTCGAAGAAGTGAGGATACCTTGACTTCATCTTAGATTCTAACTCCCAGGTCATTTCCTCCACATCGTGGTTTTTCCACAAAACTTTGACTTGAGGTATAACCTTGGAGCGTAGAATATGATCCTTCTTATCCAAGATTTTAACATGTAACTCTTCATACGTTAAATCTTCCTCTATCTTGTCTGGTTCTAATTTAATAATGTGGTTCAGTTCTTTCACATATTTACGTAACATAGATATATGAAAAACGTTATGAACACGAGATATACTTGGCGGTAAAGCGAGTCTATAGGCCATAGTTCCTACTCGTTCAAAGATTATAAATGGGCCAATGAATCGAGGATTGAGCTTTCCTCTCTTTCCAAATCTCGTAACTCCTTTCCATGGAGCAATACGTAACAACACATGATCTCCAATATTGAATTCCACGTCCTTTTGATGAAGATCAGCATAACTCTTTTGTCGATCTTGTGAGGTTTTTATACATTATTGGATCGTTTGAATCTTTTCCGTAGTCATACGTACCAACTCCGGTCCCAAGAACGTTGCTTCACCCACCTCATCCCAACATATTAGAGAACGACACTTTCTTCCATACAACGCCTCAAATGGAGCCATGCCAATAATTGATTGATAACTGTTGTTGTAGGAAAACTCCACCAATGGTAAGAACTTGTCCCAACTTCCCTTGAAGTCAAGGACACAAAGTCTTAATAAATCTTCAAGAGTTTAAATAGTCCTTTCTGACTGCCAGTCCGTTTGATGATGATATGCCGAACTAAATCGTAAATCCATGCCCATAGCTTTTTGCAAACTAACCCAAAATCTTGAAGTGAATCTTGGCTCTCGATTAGAAACTATGGATACTGGAATACCATGCAATCTTACAATCTCATTTATGTACATACTAGCAAGACGTTCAAGTGTATAAGTTTCTCGTATCGGTAAGAAATGAGCAGACTTGGTCAATCTATCAACAATGACCTAAATTACATCTATGCCTTGAGAAACCTTGGGAAGACCAGTAACGAAATCCATGGTAATGTGCTCCCACTTCCATTCTGGAATTTCAAGTGGTTTCAATGAACATTTTGGCACTTGATGCTCAGCCTTGACTCGTTGACAAGTTAGATACCTTGAGCTAAATCCCGCTATCTCTCCCTTCATATTGCTCCACTAAAATGTATGTCGAAGATCATGATACATTTTGGTACTCCCAGGATGGATTGCAAACGGTGTGTTGTGCGCCTCCATCATGATTCTATACTTCAAGTCAGAATCGTTAGGAACACAAAGTCTGGAGTTGACTCGAAGTATTCCTTCTTCATCGATTCTTGCTTCCAGAATAACACCTTCTTGCACTTTCTTCCTCATACGCATCAGCTCCAGGTCTGTAGCTTGAGCAGCTTTAACTTTATCGATTAAAGTCAGTTCTACTCATATATTCGCCATCATCACATGGGTCCCTGGAGTCTTTAACTCTATCTTCATCCTTTGTAAGTCATACAAAATGGGTCTTTATGTTGACAATATCATACTCGTACCCGTATATGATCTTATACTCAATGCATCAGCTACCACGTTCGCTTTTACATGATGGTATTGGATAGTATGATTGTAATCTTTCAATAGCTCAAGCCATCGTCGTTGCCGCATATTGAGTTCCTTTTGAGTGAAAAAATATTTGAGGCTTTTATAACCCGTATAGATTTCCACCTTCTCTCCATACAGGTAATACCTCCAAATCTTAAGCGCAAAAATGACAGCTGCCAACTCTAGATCATGAGTAGGATAATTCCTCTCATATTCTTTGAGTTGTCGTTAGGCATAGGCTATGACTTTCCCATATTGCATGAGAACACATCCTAAACCTTTGCACGAAGTTAATCACCAGATATGACAAATCCTCCAAACTAGATGGTATTGTCAGAACAGGTGCTGAAATGAGTCTCCTCTTAAGTTCTTGAAAACTCTTCTCACATTCCTCGCTCCAACCGAATTTTATATCTTTTTGAGTCAACTGAGTTAATGGAGTAGCATTTTGAGAAAACCCTTCTACAAATCTCTGATAATAACCAACTAAGCCGAGAAAGCTACGTACTTCGGTAATTGACTTAGGTTGCTCCCAGCTTTGAATTGCTTCAATCTTTGCCGGGTCAACAGATATTTCGTGATTTGATATCACGTGCCCAAGGAATGCAACTTCCTCAAGCCAGAACTCGCATTTCTTCAACTCGGCATATAGCTTGTTTTCACGAAGCTTTTGGAGTATCAGCCTCAAGTGTTGCTCATGGTCTTCACGGGTTTTGGAGTATATGAGGATGTCATCAATAAAGACAACCACAAAGTGATCCAAATATTCCTTGAATACTCGGTTCATCATGTCCATGAAGGCAGTAGGAGAATTAGTCAATCCAAAAGACATGACTAGGAATTCATAATGCCCGTACCAAGTTCTGAAAGCAGTCTTTGGAATGTCATCAGTTTTAATCTTCAACTGATGATATCCGAAACGAAGATCGACCTTTAAAAAGAATTTGGCGCCTTGCAACTGGTCAAACAGATCATCAATACGAGGTAACAGGTACCTATTTTTGATGGTGAGATGATTCAACTCCCAATAATCAATACAAAGTCGCATACTTCCATCTTTCTTCTCCGCGAAAAGAACAGGAGCACCCCAAGGAGAGGTACTAGGACGAATGAAACCGATGTCTAACAAATCCTGTAGTTGGGTTTTTAACTCCTGAAGTTCAATAGGAGCCATTCGATATGGGGCTTTGGAAATGGGTTTTGTACCGGATTCAAGGTCGATACAAGATTCAATTTCAAGCTCTAGGGGTAGGCCAGGAAGTTCTTCAAGGAATACGTCAGGAAATTTATTAACAATAGAAATATCATTCAAATCTAACGTATTTTTATTTAAATATGTGACATGGGCTAAGAAAGCTTGACATCCATTTTTCAATAAACGAATAGCTTTATGCCTTGATATGACAGTGATTGACTTTAGTGGTTTGGTTGCTTGAATTCGTATAATAGGTTGGTTAGGAATATGAAAGCTAACAACCTTACGAAAATAATCGATTTTAGCATGATGAGTAGTTAACTAATCAATCCCTAAAATCACATCAAATGCAAGTATTTTGAAAGAAATAAGATCGACAGGTAACGTGCGGTTACCGATTTAAATCAAACAAGACTTATAAACAGTGGATGTAATGAAGGTTTCTCCCAACGGAGTTTTAACAGATAAGTCAAAGTCTAATTTCTCTGGAGTAAAATTTAAACGTTGAGTGCAAATAGGAGAAATAAAAGAATGGGTAGAACCGGTATTAAATAAAGTATATACCTCGCTAGAGTTTATGATTAACTTACCCGTGATCACCTCGTTTGGATTCCTCGCTTTGTGGGAGGTTGTGACAAACGCTCTCCCTTGAACTACCGATTTTGTCTTGTCTGGGACGACCTTTGATGCCTCCATTCTAGCTGGACTTGACTTTGGTGCACGACAAAATCGGGCTAGGTGACCTTCTCTTCTATAATTATAACATACTTTGGACTGCATCACGCAGTTTGGACTGATATGTCCCTCCCCTCCGCATTTGTAACATACGACCGGCGCTTGTTCTCCTTTCTTAACAACGGGTGCTGGTGCTGACGTCTTTCTATCATTGTTGAATCTCCTCTTCTTGAAATGTTCACTCTTATTGTCTTGGTCATGATTACCACCAAAGTGTTTACCATTTCTGGCCTGTTGATTCCCTCCACGCTTTTTGTCACCGTTTCGATGACTGCTACCACTTGTATTATTGATTTGCCGGCTGCTCTCTCTTGGTTGGGTTGACTCATTATCGCGCTCCAATAACTGAGCCCTATTTACAACATCTGAATAAAAGCAAAGTTTGTGAGAAATGAGGTATTGACGTATCTCATGTTTCAAACCTCTTAGAAACATCCGCGTCATTCTCTCCTCATTATCAACCAAATGAGATGCAAACCGGGACAACTCGCCAAACTTAGCTTCGTACTGTGACAAGGTCATATTGTTTTGCTCCAGCTTGATAAACTCTACCTCCTTAATGTGAAGAATACTTTCGGGAGAGTACTTGTCGTTGAACAGTTCTTGGAACTTCTCTTAAGACATCTTCAGTGCGGCAAGTTGAGTACGCTTTACAGATTCCCACCAGTAATCTGCCTCTGCTCGCAACATGAAGGTGGCAAAGGGAACCTTTTGCTCCTCGGAGCATCCCAAGACATCAAATATCTTGGTGATTTGCTTTATCCACGTCTCCGCCTTAAGTGGTTTTGGTTCCCCAAAAAACTCTGGTGGTCCCAGTTCCTTGAACTGTTTAGCGATAACCGTTCGAGAGTTGCCAGTGATTCCACCTGCATTTTGAACGGGAGCCGTTCTCGCCTGATGTTGCATGAATTGCATAAAGCCTCTGAACATCCCATCATTTACTATTTCATCGGTGTTATTGTTTACCTGAGGATTATTGTCTTCCTGTTGCACATTATCCAAGGTATTGATCATTGGTGACTAGATGGTCTAATGTGCTTCATTGCTTATCTCAACATTTTCGGATGCCATTTTTAAATACTGCCACAAAACAAGGGTTAATTGACATGTCACATATTATCCCTATACTCTGACCGACCAAATAAATACCAAATAAACTTAGGTAGGTCATACTAGCGAAGGAATTCCCGTCTCTACCCTCCTAGTTCTTGTCTCACATCTCACCGGGGATCATATCCTAAGCTTTGATACTGTTGTGGCGACGCCCCAAAATTCCAGGTATACATCACCCATCTTGAGTCGCCAAATACATGGTACAAAATTCAAATACAACTTAATAATACATCTATTGTGCAAAATATGACAAAACATAAACTGAGAGTTTTAATACGAATATTGTCTTCTAGACAGTATTCAAACTCAAATGGAGTCCTCATTACATTTATTATCACACTATTTAATAGAATAGTGAGGACTACTAATGTTATCATCTGGACCTTCACTCTATTTTCTGGCTAGTCCCAGCTATATTCTCATTTCCTGAAGAGAACAATGAAAGCAAAGGTTGAGCTCAACTAGCCCAGTAAGAAATATTATGACTAAGATAATGCAGGATAAGTTATCGTTAGCCTTCAACAATGTTAAACTGATAGAATATAATAGACAACAAGTTTAACTGCAGCGGAACAAGCAATCCATTAGAAGAGTCAAGTAGAGCATGATATCTACTATCTTCTATGATTTAAAAAGATTTTCATCAACTTTATCGCTGAGACTCAGCTTAATAAATAAACCACATAATCGAATCATCCTTGCACCACGGCCAAGGATATTCATGTAATCATCAATGGTCATGAGTATACCGAATAATCCCTGGTCATAATCATACCAACAACTGTCCATCAATGAATTACAGGCCAATGAGGACTTTTACCACATCATTTGTAACATTACGGGTCATGATTATACCGAATAATTCCTGGTCATAATCATACCAATCAACAATTCATCTATGCACGTAAGCTAAAGATGACTTTCATCACAATATAAGCATGTGGATGATGACGACAATGATATAAGAATTGAATTAAAAGAAACAAAGGATAAATTTTTAAAAATATATAATTTAATTTATCCAGAATTCAATAATTCTCAAATTGCCAACATGATACTTCTTTGTGGAGTAAAATTCAAGAATGATATTGTATCAAAAATGATTTGGACCGAAAAGAAATCAATTTTTTGTCATGAATAGTACTTTGGGTGAATAGTACCCGAATGAATAGTACCCCATGAATAGTACTTTGGGAATAGTACCCCATGAATAATGCTCATGAATAGTATTTTATGAATAGAACTTTGTGAATAGTACTTTTGGGAATAGTACCGTATAAATGAATAGAACTCATGGACAGTACTCCAGTATGAAAAGCTTAAAATTTAACAAGAATGTGCAGAAAATATCCTTGTGAAACGATACTAGATGAAGCGTAAATTTTAAGGATAGTATACTAATTTCACGGAGTATAGAAGCAATACTTTAACAAGATAAGGGTATAATCAAGAATACGAGATTAAATAATATTACTCACATACTACAGAGTATGGAAGAAAATATTATTCCTATGAATATTGAACAAAATAATATCCCTTACCTTAGAAGAAGATTGGATACTGGAATAGTGTGGTAGCAGACTTCTCTTCTTCTTTCTCTCTATAGCTTCTCTCTCTATAAATGCTCTTGTGAGACTTAGTGAATTGGTGAGAATGAAGGAAGAATGAGCTTCTATTTATAGGAAAATATATTTTCGATAATTGCACGTTTTGGGGCTCAAAATATTACAGTATAATACCTTTTATCTTTTCCTTCATTTTTAATTTAGTCCAACAAGTATTATCAAACTTGCACCACCTCCCCTAATAGTATATCATGTGAATTAATAGTACATTCATGTGAATCAATAGTTCAATCATGTGAAAAAAATAATTACAGTATAGAACCTTCATCTATACCTCCATTTTTAATTTAGTCATGCAAATATTATCAATCTTGCACTACCTCCCCTAATAGTACAAGAATGTGAATCAATAGTACACACATGTGAACAAATAGTTATAATCATGTGAACTAATAGCAATTAATTTCTCATTTATCCAGTTAATTACCCGACTGGTCTGAATAACTTCCAGACATCAATTAATATCGAAATAAATGTCGATTTCCACTAATACTAATAATTCCAACACAATGGAACTATCAATTTAATCTTTAATCAACACGAACTTATTCATCATTAATATTATAACTCACAATATTTAACAACCAGGTCGTTCCCAGGAAAGAGGGGGCTTTCCGATAAAGATTTCTCCTTAATGGCGCGCAATTAGATGACCAAACCTCTCCTTGACAGAACTTCTAGACATTGTAAATATTGCAATTTAATAATATGAATAACTTTGTCATCTCAATTATTGATTTAATAATATATCATATAATGCAGATGATATTGTGACAATAATCGAATCAATAATATGAGAGATATGATACTGCAATTACTGTAGCAATAATTGAGTATAACTGAGTGACTTCTCACGTAAGCATCAATAATCAATACCGTGTTCTACTATGCAACCACGCGTATTACTGTACTTTTACTACCGGGTAGTTCAACAGTTTAACGATAAAACTTTCGCCGTTATTTTTATAAAAAGATAATTCTGTCGTTTTCTAACTACGACAATACTTCTGCTGTGGGGTCCACCAATGATTGTTTCGTCGTACGAATATTCCCAGTTAAAATGAATATTCCCCGACCAATCGAATATTTTATAACAACTTGCTTACTTTGCAAAATTTGTAAATATTACCCGGAACTATAACATTATATCATATCCACACCATAATATATATTTCGAGAAAATTTAATCTTTATTCATAAAAGTTGGGGTCTTACAATCTTGTTTGGTTCTAACTCAATAATGTGGTTTGGGTCTTTCAAATATTTACGAAGCATATATGTGTGAAAAACATTATGAACACGAGACATGCTTAGAGGTAATACGAGTCTATAGGCCACATTTCCTATTCGGTCAAGAATCTCAAATGGACCAACAAATCATGGATTGAGTTTTTATCTCTTCCCAAATCTTGCAACTCCCTACCGTGGAGCAATACGTAACAATATATGATCCTCAATATTAAATTCCACGTCCTTTCAATAAAGATCCACATAACTCTTTTGTCAATCCTGTGCCGGTTGTATACATTGTCGAATCGTTTTGATCTTTTCTGTAGTCATGCATACCAATTCTGGTCCCAACAACGTTGCTTCACCCACCTCATCCCAGCATACTGGAGAATGACACTTTCGTCCATACAACGCCTCTAATGGAGCCATGCATATACTTGCTTGATAACTGTTGTCGTAGGAGAATTCTACTAATGGCAAGTATTTATCCCAACTTCCTTTGAAATCTAGGACAAAGAATCTTAATAGATCCTCAAGAGTTTGAATAGTCCTTTTTGATTGCACGTCCATTTGAGGATGGTATGCCGAACTGAATCGTAAATCCGTGCCCATAGCTTTCTGCAAACTAACCCAAAATCGTGAAGTGAATCTTGGGTCACGATCTGAAACTATGGATACTGGTATGCCATGCAATCTCACAATCTCATTTACGTACATACGAGCAAGACTTTCAAGGGAATAAGTCTCCCGTATAGGCAAGAAATGAGCAGACTTGTTTAATCTATCAACAATAACCCAAATCGCATCTATGCCTTGAGAAACCTTGGGAAGACTCGTAACGAAATCCTTGGTAATATGTTCCCACTTCCATTTCAGAACCTCAAGTGGTTGCAATGGACCTTTTGACACTTGATGCTCCGCCTTTACACGTTGACAAGTTAAACACCTCGAGATAAACTTCGCGATCTCTCTCTTCATATTGTTCCACCAAAACGTATGTCGAAGATTATGATACATTTTGGTACTCCCAAGATGGATTGCAAACGGTGTGTTGTGTGCCTCCATCATGATTCTATGCTACAAGTCAAGATCGTTAGGAATACAAAGTCTGGAGTTGATTCGAATTATTTCTTCTTCATCGATTCTTGCTTCTGGAATAACACCTTTTTGTACTTTCTTCTTCATACGTATCATCTCTAGGTTTGTGGCTTGAACATCTTTAACTTTATCGATTAAAGTCGGTTCTACTCGTATGTTTGATATCATCACGTGGGTACTTGGAGCCTTTAACTCTATCTCCATCCTTTGTAAGTCGTACAAAATGGGTCTTTGTGTTAACAACATCGCACTCGTACCCATATACGATCTTCTACTTAATGTGTCAGCTACCACGCTCGCTTTTCCAGGATGATATTGAATGTTATGGTCATAATCTTTTAACAGCTCGAGCCAACGTCGTTGCCGCGTGTTGAGTTCCTTTTGGGTGAAGAAATATTTGAGGCTTTTATGATCCGTATAAATGTCCACTTTCTCCCCATACAGGCAGTGTCTCTAGATTTTCAACGCGAAATGATCACGCTAACTCGGATCATGAGTAGGATAATTCCTCTCATATTCTTTGAGTTATCGTGAGGCATAGGCTATCACTTTCCTATGTTGCATGAGAACACATCCTAACCCCTTTCAAGCAAGCATCAGAGATAACAAATCCATCCGAACCAGATGGTATTTTCAGAACAGGTGCCGAAATGAGTCTCCTCTTGAGCTCTTGGAAACTCTTCTCACATTCCTCGCTCCATATGAATTTTGTATCTTTCCGAGTCAGCTGAGTTAACGGAGTAGCAAT
Organism: Panax quinquefolius; assembly: GCA_020205615.1. Classification (NCBI taxonomy): domain Eukaryota; kingdom Viridiplantae; phylum Streptophyta; class Magnoliopsida; order Apiales; family Araliaceae; genus Panax; species Panax quinquefolius. The sequence goes on from CM035155.1 coordinate 112,176,731, forward strand.
TTGAGAAAATCCTTCCACGAATCTCCGATAATAACCCGCTAAGCCCAAAAAGCTACGTACTTCGGTCACTGACTTCGGTTGTTCCCAACTTTGTATTGCTTTAATCTTCACTGGGTCAACAGATACTCTATGCTTTGACACCACGTGCCCAAGGAATGCTACTTCCTCAAGCCAAAATCGCATTTCTTCAACTTGACATATAGCTTGTTATCACGAAGCCTTTGAAGTACCAGCTTCAAATGGTGCTCATAATCTTCACGGCTTTTGGAATAGATGAGGATGTCATCAATAAGGACAACAACGAACTGATCCAAATATTCCTTGAACACACGGTTCATCATATGCGTGAAAGCAGCAGGAGCATTAGTCAATCCAGAAGACATGACTAAGAATTCATAATGCCCGTACCAAGTTCTGAAGGCAGTCTTTGGAATATCCTCAGTTTTAATCTTTAGCTAATGCTATCCACAACGAAGATCGATCATTGAAAAGAATTATGCTCATTGCAACTGGTCGAACAGGTCATCAATGCGAGGTAGAGGATACCTATTCTTGATGGTAACATGGTTTAATTCCCGGTAGTCAATACAAAGTCGCATACTCTCGCCTTTCTTCTTTACGAATAAAACAGGAGCACCCCATGGAGATGTACTAGGACGAATGAAACTGATGTCCAACAACTCCTGTAGTTGGACCTTTAACTTCTGAAGTTCAATAGGAGCCATTCCATATGGGGTTTTAGAAATGGGTTTTGTACCAGGTTCAAGGTCAATAAAGAATTCAACTTCACATTCTGGGGGTAGACCGGGAAGTTCTTCAAAAAATACGTCAGGAAATTCACTAACAACAGAAATATTATTCAAATCTGACGTATTTTTGTTCAATTCCATGACATGGGCTAAGAAAGCTTGACATTCATTTTTCAATAAACGAATGGCTTTATGGCTTGATATGACAGTAATTGACTTTAGTGGTTTGGTTGCTTGAATTCGCATAACAGGTTTTTTAGGAATATGAAAACTAAAAAACTTACAAAAATAATCAATTTTAGCATGATGAGTGATTAACCAATCAATCCTTAAAATCACATCAAATGCAAGTATCTTTAAAGAGATAAGATCAAAAGGTAATGTGATGGTGCCAACTTGGATCAAGCAAGATTTATAAACAATGGATGTAATAAAAGTTTCTCCTAACGGAGTCTCAACAGATAAGTCAAAGTCTAATTTCTTTGGAGTCAAGTTCAAACGTTGAGCACAAGCAGGAGAGATAAAAGAATGAATAGAAACGGTATCTATTAAGGTATAAACTTCGCAAGAGTTTATGATTAGCTTACCCGTGATCACCTCATTCGGGTTCCTCGCGTTTTGACCAGTCGCGACAAACGCTCTTCAAGGAATTGCTAACTTTGACTTGTCTGGGACAACCTTTGGAGTCACCATCCCCGCTGGACTTGATTTTGCTACCGGACAAAATCGGGATATATGACCATCTTTTCCACAACTGAAACAACATTGGAAGGCTGTGAACAGTTTGGACTTATGTGTCCCTCCTCTCCGCATCTGTAGCATCTAACTGGCGGTCGTTCTCCTCCTCTAGAATTTGTTGCTGGTGCTGATGCTGATTCTGATGTCTTTCTGTCATTGTTGTTATTGTACTTTCTCTTTTTAAAGTCCCCCCTGACTCTCTTCTTCTACTATCATGACCCCGATTACCACCAGAGTGGTTACCGCTTTTGTCCGGATATTTTCCTCCCCGCTGGTTATCATTGCTCCGATGACTGCTGTCATCGGTATGACCTGGTTGTGGTCCCTCAGTTGAACATACTCATTATCTCGCTCTAATAATTGAGCCCTGTTGACAACATCTGAATATAGAGAAAATTTGTGAGAGATAAGGTATTGACGAATTTCAGGTTTTAGACCTCTCAGAAACATCCGCGTCATACGTTCCTCATTCTACACCAAATGAGGGGCAAACCTGGATAACTCTGCGAACTTTGCCTCGTACTAGGACACCGTCACGTTGTTCTGTTCTAGTCTAATAAACTCTACCTCCTTCATATGACGAATACTTTCAAGAAAGTACTTATCATTGAACAGTTTTTGAAATGTTTCCCAAGACATATTGAGTGTGGCTGGCTGAGTACGCTTCACAGATTCCCACCAGTAATCTGCCTCACCACGAAATATAAAGGTGGCGAATGGAACCTTCTGTTCCTCCATGCATCCCAAGACATCAAATATCTTGGTAATTTGCATGACCCACATTTCTGCCTTAATCAGATCCGGCTTTCCCCAGAACTCTGGTGGTCCCAACTCTTTGAACTGCTTGGCTGTGACAAACCGCGCGCTGCTATCATTTCCACCCATATTTTGTACACGAGTCTCCCTCGTCTGATTTTGCATGAACTGCAAAAAGCTTCTAAACATCCCATCATTCATCATTTGTTCGGTAGTGTTGTTTACAGGTGGAATTTTGCCTTCCTATTGCACGTTTTCCTAGTTAGTGATTAAATGTGTCTCCACGGTCTCATGCACTCCATTGTTGACATTTTCAGCTGTCATTCTCAAATACTACCATAAAACAAGGGTTAATAAAAGAAAATGACATACCACATAATACCTCTATATTCTGACTGACCAACAAATAAGCTTAGGTAGGACACACTAGCGAAGGATTTACTCGTCTCTCCCCTCCTAGTTCTATTCCCCGATCTCCGCCAGAGACCATATCCCTAAGCTCTGATACCAATTGTGACGCCCCCCAAAATAGGTATACATAACTCATTCTGAGTCGCCAAATACATGGTACAGAAACAACTATAACTTCATTAATACAATTATCGCGCAAAATATGACAACACATAAACTGTGAGTTTAAATACAAATATTGTCTTCTAGACAATATCCACACTCAAATAAGTTCTCATTACAATTATTGATACACTATTTTACAAAAATAGTGAGGATTGTTAAAATAACTGTCTGGGACCATCACTCTATACCCCGACTAATTCCGGCTATATTCTCGCTTCTTGAGAAGAAAAATGGAATAAAAAGAAAAAGAGTAAGCTCAAATATCCCAGTAAAGAATATTATGACTAAGATAATGAACAAAAAATTATCGTTAGCCTTCAACAAATCAGATAAAATATAATGGACAATAAGTTTTAGATCAATATTCGCAGCAGAAATAACAATTCATTAGAAGAGTTTAGTAGAGAATGAAATCTACTATCATATATGAATTTAAAAGTCCATCATCAATATCTTATCCATGTAACATCAATCAATATACATCTTGAATCAAATATGATCATCTTTGCACTACGTGCTAAAGATATTCATTTGTATCACTAGTTGGTCATGTTCATCTCAACATCTGTCCATTTTTGCAGTACAGGCCAAAGATATTCATCAGGTAATCATTCATCTTTGCACTACAGGCCAAAGATATTCATCAAGTATCACCATTAAGGACCGAGGATGATGAAAAATATTTTAAAGAACGAATCTAGTGAGATAAAAGGACAAAGATTAGAGATTCGTACTTTAGATAATCCAAGTTTAAAAATACTCCATAATAAACTATAGTGTAGTAAAATTCAAGAATGAAGATCAAAATATGGATACAATCAAAAATAGTAACCATAATAGACATATGGGACAGAGAAGAGAAAATTTCATTTTTTGGTGAATAGTGCTGTATTTGTGAATAGTGTCGTATATGTGAATAGTGTCGTATACGTGAATAGTAACCCCGACACGAAAAGGTAGAAATTGTATAAGAAAAATCATACTTCGTGAACAGTACTCGTGAATAGTATCATATTCGTTAATAGTGCCGTATACGTGAATAGTACCGTATACGTGAATAGTAACCTCGACATGAAAAGATAAAAATTTCATAATAAAATTTATACCAATATTTCGGTATAATGATATTGAGAGAATAACATCATTTACGAAGAAAATAACATCCCTCACATCAAAAGAACAGTACTTCTGACTGGAATATCAGATGTAATGCTGAAGAAAACTTACACTGAATAGCAACTCTCAAAGTATGTAAATACTCACAAGTATACGCTCGATAATATATAGATAGAAAACTTCAGATTCTAGTGTAATTTTCAATTCTAACCGAAGCACCTATTTATAGGAAAATGCCAGAATGCTTAAGTAGACTAAATTAATAAAATAATATTTTTTCAAAATTTTCTACGCACACCTCTTGGACCAAAATTCAGCCACCACCAGTGGGGCCTACAAAAAATTAAATTTTCCACACCAACCAAAAGTGGGGCCCACCCATATTTTTAATAAAAAATATTTATTTCTGAAACTTCAATAATTCATAATAAATAGCAATTTTATCAGAAAAATAAGAATTTTATGTCCATTCCATAAGAAATTAAATTCTCTACAACTTTGTAGAAGAAATGTTTTCCAACTTTCAAACAAAAAATGTCTGAAATTCACATACGGATGATTTTTAATACATCTATTCCAACAAAATACTGATAAAATACTTCATCATTAATTCTTTCATTTATATCCACACAAAATAAATATTTTCCTATCCATCATTTATATCCACATAAAATAAATATTTTCTTATCATATAAATCAATAATTAATTATTCACAAACAATATTACAGAATCACAATTTTGACAACCAGGTCGTTCCCAGGAAAGAGGGGGCTTTCCGATAAGGATTTCTCCTTATTGGCGCGCAATTAGGTGACCAAAACCCTTTCTTAGACAAAACTTCCTTAGACATTGCCAATAATGCTATCTAATAATATTATTCAAATAATATGAATTATTGATCTGATAATGAAAATATTGTGTAATGACAATTATTGAAACAACAATAATATAAAATATCAACGTAGCAATTATTGAATTAAAAAAATAAAATATTGAACAATAATTACTGTAAAAATTATTGAGTAGTGCCTTCTTACTTAAGAATCAATAATCCAACAATATTGTTTAATATCGTGTGCTACTGTGCAATCACGCGTATTACTGTACTTTAACCACCGGGTATTCCAACAGTGTTAACGGTAACAACTACGCCGTTATTTATAAAAACTCAAACTTGTCTTTTTCTTCATCCGACCATTTTTCGTTATGGGACCCATAAATGGCTGCGCCGTCGTACGAATAATCACCGACAAAAAGAATATTCCACGACCAAACGAATATTCTCCGACAACAATGAATATTTTCTAACCATTTGCTTATTTTGCAAAATTTGCACATTTTACCCATAATCAAAGTATTATATCAAATTAATTCCTTATTATTTCAAGATAATGAATAGAGAAAATTTAATTTTATTTATTAAAAAGTTGGGTCTCTTACATTTATCTTCAATAAAAAATGATTTATAGTCTTACTTCCTAGTGAGATAAATACAATGACATGTTGTTATAAGTAATTTTATTATTTTTATCAACAAAAAAAAAAGAAACTTTCTTGCTTCAAACCAAAGATTTATAAGTAATGTTACAAGTAATTATAATTCTAAAGATTTTGTATAGGAGCTAAATTATATACAATGTGTGAAGATAGTGATGAAGAACATATCTCGAACTCCTTATATGCTCTGTGCTCCCCCTATTTGAAAATGAGAGCATAAAAAACATTTAGACATTTGTTTTATAATAATTTTATTCTTTAAATTTTAATATCAATAAATTATTCAAAAATATTTGAATAAAAGCATATTTAATACAAATTTAATATTAATAAATAAAAGCAAGACATTGGTCCATGTATAACAATTAGAATCGGTCATGCTTACCTTCTTTTTTCTGTGTGCTAATTATCATGCATGCCTTCTCTTTTCATATATAACTAGTATGCATGCCCTTGCAAGGCAAGTGTCTTTTTTTGTTTCTTATTTGATTATTTATTTTTAATAAAAAATCAAATATATATATATATATATGATAAATTAATAATTTATAATAACACTATATTATATTTTTATGAATTTTAAATTTTTTGAGAATTACTATATATACCTTTCTTGTAATAGCCAGAAATTTAAGTCACGTTATAAATAAATATATTAATTAAAAATTAATGATATTGAAAATTTTGTGACATGTATTGAATGAATATGTGGGATATATATAGGCTATATATATATATATATATATATATATATATATATATATATATATATATATATAAAGGATTTAAAAGAAAGTTAAGTAAACATTAAGTATGAGAATTAAATAACCTAAGGGTTATAGTTATTGAAAAATCATTGTATTTAAACTATGAACTAGTAAACTAACACTAAGAAATTTACTTTTAATATCTCAACTAATTAATTATTTTTACCTAATTAAAGATAACATAATTGGGTTATATAATTAAATATATGTAAGTTATTATTTAAAATCCAAAATGAGTGAATTAGAAATCCTAATTAAATAATTAGGGTAAGATAAAATTTATGTATTGGACCATGGTATTTTACATGGCCCAAGTAATTAAATTAGAGAGCTCAAACAATTAAATGTGAGCCCAAACTTTGACCAAAATTAAATTGAATATTCTAGAAGTTTAATTAGCAAATTTGACAATTAAAATAAAATCAAAAATTGGGCTAATTTGGGGGTAATGTACCCGGCACCTCAAGGGGTTTTTGGCACATGTTATTTTTTTTTTAAAGCTTTGGTCATCAACTCCCCGTATCTTGTCTCCCTAAATCCATAGCCTTTGAATTTTATTAAATTTACAAGATTAATGAGAGAGAATGGAAAGATTGTGGGAGATTAGTATATATATATTGGAAAAATATATGTATATAGCTGTGTAGTACATAGTCAGCTATGGCGACGATTTTTTACCATAGCTATTCTAGGTTATGACGACGGTTCACGGATGAACAGTCACCATAGCCCAAAAAATCCGTCGTCATAGTCCAACTGTGTAATATACAGCTGTGTATATACATATAGCCCTATATATATAGAAAGGATCAAGTGCATACCTCTTTATCCTACATACCTTGCATACCCCCTTTAGTGATGAACCGAGTGACGATCCGGTCCGTCGCTATATCAAAGATCCGTCGTATTATGTTGTCCGTCGCTAAAAGTTAAGACGATGGTTCTCTAATATAGCGACAGACCGAACCGTCACCCGGTCCGTCGCTAAAGGGGGTATATATGCAAGGTATGTTGGATAAAGGGGTATGTCCTTAAAATTGACAGTATATATGTATGTGTGTGTGTATATATATATATATATACACACACACATTTACTAACTATAAATACTTCCACCCCAATTTGCAATCAAGAATTTACTTCACTTTTTATTACCAAACTTCCATAAAGTTAAGAACTAAAATAGAAAAAAAAAGAGAGAACCAAGAGGGCTTCGGCAGCCATAAAAGGAAGCGGAATAGATTTTTCTCATGCCATCTAGGTTGGTAATATATTGTGGAAGGAGGAAAAGAAGAGCAATAAGATAAAGGTAAAAAAAAGAAGCAAACCCTAAACACTTAGTTTATGTATTTTATTTTGATGATTTTGATGAAATAGAGAGTTATGCCCATGAACCCTAAAACCTTAGATCTACATGTTTTATGTATAGATCTAACCATTTTAGGTGTTCAAAAGTTTGATCAAAAGAAAGAAATGAAAACTATTTTTCTAGGGTTAGAAAACCCTAGTTTGATCTTTTACTTTGGAGAGTTACCATTTGAAATCTACACATCCTTTATGTGATCCGTCAAAGAGGGATGTTAGATATACAAGTTAGCTTTCAAATTCAAGTGGTAGCACTCAAATATGTTAAATTTGCATGAAATGGTAACTAATTTAACCAAAACTGTCCTGCCAAAAATAAAAATAAAAACTGGGCACGTAAAAATTATTTCTGGCCAGTTTGATCTGGTTGCAGTTTCGTCCATTTTAGTTTCTCTAAAAATTCTGAAATTTTTTGGGATGATAGTATGCTAATTTAACTAAGTCTCGTCCAAAGACGATAAGTTTTTGATGTGTGAAATGAGAGTTATGATTTTTACAAGAAAAGACTATTTTAAAAGTAAACAGAACTAACTCTTTATGTGTAACTCCAAAAATTTTAAAATTTTTACTAGAGCTAGATGTTCATAACAGAAGCTCACCATGAAAATTTCATAATTTTTTGGGCATCAGAATTTGTTTTGATAAATGATGCAAGTTTTGACAGTTTTTGACCATTTAAAAATAGTAAACGAAAATGAAAAAATGCAAGAAAAATATATGACCAGTATAATATCTTGTTTTGATATTTCCCAAAAAATTAAAAAATAAAAATTTGTTTTATAATTTTTCATGTAAATGTTTGAGTTATGAATAAATAGATAAAATAAGTTATGTGATGTTGTAAATTGTGAAAATGTGATTTTATGACTTAAAGACCCTTAATATGTTATGATCAGATTTTTGGAGGGTATATTGGTCATTTTAATAAAATGTTATATTTATGTCATTTTAGGTTTGTTAAATAAATGTTATAGTAAAAGGAAAAACAATTAATTAAATTGTTTATCATTATGAAAAGATTAATAATATTATATTAAAATATTATTAAGTTATTAATAATATTTAGATTAAAATATTATTAAATAATTAATAATATTAGATTAAAGTTAATTTAAAATATTATTAAATAATTAATAATATTAATATTATTAAGTAATTAATAATATTAGATTAAAATTAAATTATTATTAAGTGATTAATAATATTATATTAAAATTTAATTAAAATTTTATTAAGTAATTAATAATATTAGATAGTGATTAAAATATTATTAAGTGATTAATAATATTAAATAATGATTAAAATATTATTAAATAATTAATAGTATTAGATGATTAAAAATTAAAAATAATTAATAATATTAGATTAAAATATTAAGTGATTAATAATATTAGTTAATGATTAAAATATTATTAAATGGTTAATAATATTAGTAAAGGATTAAAATGTTTGTAAGTGAATAATGTATTATTAATTAATTAATGATACTAAGAAATGAATAAAATATTATGAAGATTAATAATATTAGAAAGCAAATAAAATATTATTAATTGATTAATAATATTAGTAGGGGATTATTAATTTATTATGTAATTTGATTGCCTGATCGCGCTATATACAAACCAAACAGTGGTATAAAAGCCTAACTTTGTGCTAATTATTGATCTTGATAATTTCATGTATTTATGGTATGCGATTGGATCAGACTTTCAAGGCAAGGAATTTTTTTTTCTTATTTTGCTATGCGACGCGGCCGTACCTTAACCCAAAAAATGTTTTTGGGGTTGTAGCGCGGCCGTGCCATGTTCTAATTCATTCCGAGTGCGGCCGCGCCTAACACCAGGATTTGAAATTTTTATTTTATTTTTATTTATTTATTTCAGTTAAGATAAAAGATTTATTTTTAATTGGAATACATTTTAAAAATAAAAGTTTTATATTAACTTAGAATTGGATTCCACGTTCGCTTGAATAAAAGAGTTTATGCAAAAAGTTTAATATTAACTTGGAATTGGATTCCACATTCGTTTGAATAAAAAAGCTTTTTTACATATGAAATAGGATTCCATGTTAATTAAAATAAAGGAGTTTATTTTGATTTAGAATTTGATTAAAAATAAAGGAGTTTGTTTTTATTCAAAATTGGATAAAATAAAAAAAATATTATAATTTAAATTTTAATTAAAATAAAGGAGTTTATTTTATATATTTCAAAATTAAATTTTTAATAAATTTAAAATTGCCCATTAAATTGATATCAATACATATATGGAATGAATTTATTATTCATGAGATGAATGTTATTTATTGATGCATATGATGATGTGTATGATAATAAATGAGATTGATTATAGACTATTGACAAATATGATTGAATTTTATTTTAGTTGGATGCATGAATGTATAAGTTTTATTAAATGGAGTCTGCGTACCTTGTCTTCTCTAATTTTTCTTAATGTAAATTCTGTAAGAACCGAGTATTTCATGAATAAATAATTATTTTGACATAATAAGGAAATGAATATTTATTTGAATATAAATATCGATGTGTTGTGAGATGAGTAATTCAATTAATTTAAATTGAATTTATATGAGAATTGAGGATGTTGTAATGCCTTTTGTGGCATGAGAATGTAAGTTAAGTGGGTTAATTTAATGAAGTGAATAATTAATTATTTATTATTGTGAATAACAGAATACTAATGAGTAAAGTAAATTACATAATTATATTTGAGTGTATAGTGTGGGTATACTATGAAGAGATTAATTGTTGCAGTAATTGAGTCTGAGAAGTTTTCAGAGTGGCGTAATTTGTCATTCGCTACTCAAGATCTTATAAAAAATAGTAGCAATTGCCTTGCAGTAGCAAGATTTGGAAAATAATTTCCATTGAGTGCGTGAGTTACAATGATGATTTGTTAGTATTAATAGAGATTGATAAAAATAATGGATCAAATTACCATTATTATTATGTGAACATTATTATTAAATATTATTTCATGCCACTATGTGTAATATGGAAAACGTGGATAGTAGTATTATATAGTTATTTACTGCACATGCTTAAATGAGGTGTGCCATATAATTGTGGTTAATGATATAAAAAAACTATATGGTAAAAGTAATTAAATTATAAAGTTGATTTAAATAAGTTACCTCATCATGTGTGATGAGAAAATTAAATGTGTACTCTAAAATATGGGAGTAACACTACTACAAAACAGTAAATAGATAACGCAAAAAAAAAACATTGTGGTTTCAGTCAGAAAAACGTCGTGGTTAAGGGTGTCATCTATTTGACACCCTTACACAACATTTTTAAAACGTTGTAGTTAAGCACATTACACAACGTTTTTTAAGAAAAAAATGTTGTAGATTTATTTTTCATAAATTAGCAGATGCTTAAAAACGTTGTAGAAGGTATGATTCCACAACGTTTTCTGGCTAAAAATGTTGTAGTTTAATGTATTAGACAACGTTTAGGCACATTTACACAACGTTTTTAAAATGTTGTAGATTAAAAAAAAAAGTTGTGATTCACCTACATTACCAATGCACCTGCAATATGCTAATGCCATGATATATAACTCAAAGGTCTAAATTCTCATTTAAATTTAAAGCCAAAATGTATCAACCATTCAAAATACATCCCAATAATACCATTCATTTACAGTTTCAAATTACTACATTCAAAAAATATATACCAAACTATCCATATATACATCTCAAATTCACTTTTCAATATATATTACTACTATATTGAATTGTGAATTTGATTACATGCATCCACAAAATAAACCAAACTATCCACAAAATTAAGCTACTACCTAACCAAACTATCTCTGATCATCTATATGCTCCGCATCCAATCCAATAAACCATGATCCCAATGAGACATCCTCATTAGCATAGCTTGTGTAGTACATGCCTACATAATCACAAGTAACCAGATGTAAGAAACTACTAATAAAGATGCATCATTTTCCACAAGTAAATCGACCACTTACTAGTTTATTGATTTATAAGTAGCTAAATCTTTCGAAATAGCATATAGCTGTCCTGTAGCATGACCGAAATACTTGTTTCCTTCCTCACCAAATTTCCAGACGACAATTGGTGTGCTGCTGCTTTGTAGTCTGCTTGTCCTGATTTGGACCATTGTAAACAAACTAGAAATAGCTATAATGGGTTAGAACGTGTAGATGTCACAAAAAGATTCTTAGGTTGCATTGCCTCCTGTTTTTCTAAGTCACTTTAGTATTTTCGATAACATAATACTGATTGCACTAGAGTCACAAGGAGGATACTATAAGTTTGTTTTAGAAGCCATAGGCAAGAAAGTTGTTCCGATTTATCATTAAACAGAATAAAACCTCACAAATAAATTACCCCAATTTCTCAAGCCCAAATCGCAAAACCATCAATTTAATATCAAAATAACAAAACATACTCAAACCATTAGTCTCACTGCAGAAAATGAAATTCCCTTAATTAAAAGCGTCATGGACTCGCAATGGAACTCTCTCCGATGTGAGCCGACTGAGATAGATTCTGCATTTCTCTTTTAAATCACGTATTCTCGACTCTTGGTGGTTGGTTCTTCTTCTTCATCGAAATCTTGGTGTTGGTTCTTCTTCTCCGCCGAGGGATAGAGGGCGGAAGTAGGGAATGGCGAGAAAGCGAGAGGGCGAGTCGGAGGATGAGAAAGAAGGAAGAGAGGCGAGGTGATAGAGCGAGAAATCTCCGTGTTTTTAAATTGATAAAGATTTAAGCTCATGCCCAATTAATTTTAACCTCGGTGTTTTTTCTTCATAGACAACGTTTTAAAAAAAAAAACATTATCTAGTTAACACCAAAAAATGCCCTTTTAAATAGATAACGTTTTTTACATATATATCTACAATATTTTTTTTAAAAACGCTAGAAAAAAAAATATCACAATATTTTTATAAAAAGCGTTGTGGTTTAAGTGTTATCTATTTAGTATTTTGTAGTAGTGTAAATAAATATGTACTATTAAAATATTATTTCAATATACAGATGTATAAGTAAATAGTAAAGAAGATATTAAATTATTAGTGATCAATTAAATTGAGTCCACACATGTTATAAGTATTAATTATTCGGACTAATGTACATGGATTATATGATATGGATACATAAATAATTCCTAACTTTACATTGTATAGTAGCATTAACACATTAAAATTTCATTTTAGAGGTTCAAGGAACCAAACTAAGCTTTATTACTAAGATTAAAACTCGTGTCCCAATACTAAATAACAAGAACAAAACTTCATCTCAAAATCAACAATATATTATTGCTTACAGTTGAACTGAGTTAACTGAGTTAACTCAGTTAACTCAGTAATAATATATATATGTAATAATTATTTTGGTGTCCCAAAATAGTTATATGTCTCAATTATTGATTTAATAATATATAAAATATCGACAATAATTGAATCAAATAACGTGAGATACTATGCAACAGTTACTGTAGCAATAATTGAACAAAACTGAGTGACTTCTCACGTAAGCATCAATAATCAATACCGTGTGCTACTATGCAACCACGCGTATTACTGTACTTTTAACACCAGGTGTTTCAACAGTTAACGGTAAAACTTCCGCCGTTATTTTAACAAAAAGATATTTTTGTCATTTTTCTCAATCTGACAATAATTCTGTTGTGGGATCCACCAATGATTGCGCCGTCGTATGAATATTCCCTGTTAAAATGAATATTCCCCGACTAATCGAATATAATATAACAACTTGTGTACTTTGCAAAATTTATTAATATTACCCACAACTATAACATTATATCAAATTGACTCCATAATATTCAAAAAAATATTTCGAGAAATTTAAATCTTTATTCATAAAATTTGGGGTCTCACACAAGCTCCTTGAACTACTTAGTGGTGACGGACCGTGGGTTTCCATTATTTCCACCTATATTTTGAACAGGAGTCTCTCTTACCCGATGTTGCATGAATTGCATAAAGCCTTTGAACATCCCATCGTTCATCATCTGATCGGTGTTGTTGTTTGCATGAGAATTGTCGCCTTCCTGATGCACATTATCCTGATTATTGATATGTGGAGACTCAACGGTCTCTTTTGCTCCATTGCTATTCTCAACATTCTCGGATGTCATTTTCAAATACTGCCACAAAACAAGGGTTAATTAACAAATCACATATTATCCCTATACTCTGACCAACCAATTAAATACCAAATAACTTAGGTAGGTCATACTAGCGAAGGAATTCCCCGTCTCTCCCCTCCTAGTTCTTGTCTCACATCTCAGCCAGGGATCATATCCCTAAGCTTTGATACCAACTATGACGCCCCCAAAATAGGTATACATCACCTATTGTGAGTCACCAAATACATGGTACATAATACAAATACAACCTTAAATATACAACATGAGCTGTGAGTTTTAATAAAAATATTATCTTCTAGACAGTATTCAAACTCAAAACAAGTCCTCAATACATTTATTATCACACTATTTCGTAGAATAGTGAGGACTACTAATGCTATCATCTAGACCGTCACTCCGTTCCCCGACTAGTCCCTGCTACGTTCTCATTTCCTGAAGAGAACAATGAAAGCAAAAGGGTGAGCTCAACTAGCCCAATAAGAAATATTATGACTAAGATAATGCAGAATAAATTATCGTTAGCCTTCAACAAAGTGTTAAAGCGATACAATATAACAAACATCAAGTTTAAGCTGCGGTAATGGAACAAGCAATCCATTGAAGAGTCAAGTAGAGAATAAAATCAACTATCTTCTATGATTTAAAAGGTTTTTCATCACTTTTATCGCTGAGACTCAGCTTAATAAATAATCCACATCATCAAATCATCCCTGCACTACAGGCCAAGGATATTATTTAGTATTACGACCACGAATTATCCATGCACTACGGGCCAAAGATAATCGTGTTTTCATCAATGGTCCTGATCATGCCATAAAACAATTCATCTTTGCACCCTTCGCCGAAGAGAATCCATAGCCATAATCATACCAAAAACTGTCCATCAATGCACTACGGACCAATGAGGACTTTTTCTACATCATTTATAACATTATGGTCATGATTATACCGAATAATCCCTGGTCATAATCATACCAAGTCCATCTATGCACTATAGGCCATAGATGACTTTCAACATAAAATAAGCATGAGGATGATGACAATTCAATAAAACAAGTTCAAGAATAAATTTTAAAGATTTATAAGTTAATTTATCCTGAACTCAATAACGTCCAAATTGTCAACATGATACTGCTTTGTGGAGTAAAATTCAAGAATGCTTAGAAGAATATTTTTATGAAAAGATACTGGATGAAGCGCAAATATCCAGGATATTCTCCTAATTTCATGGAGTATAGAAGCCAAAACTTTAACTAACTGAGTATAATAGAATATATGAAACTGCAAATGGATTTTCGCACGCCATGCGGTAATCCACGTAGACAGATCATTTCCATAATTTAATAAGGAATGAATACAAAGGATCATTCACCATGCATGTGGTAATCCACATAGACATGTTATTCCAACAAAGCAATAAAGAATGGAACCAGGTCATGTGTAATCCGCACAGACAGGATATTCAAACAGAATAATAAAGAATGGAACCAGGTCATGCGTAATCTGCACAGACAAGATGTTCCAACAGAATAATAAAGAATGGAATAACAACAAAATTCACCAGGCATGCGATAGACCTCACAGACAGGTTATTCTAACAGAATAATAAAGAATGGAATAACAACAGAATTCATTAGGCATACGATAGACCGCACAGACAGGTTATTCCAACAGAATAATAAAGAATGGAATAACAATAGAATTCATCAAGCATGCGATAGACCACACAGACAGGTTATTCCAACAGAATAATAAAGAATGGAATAACAGAAGAATTTCACCATGTATGCGGTACTTCGCATAGATAGGTTATTTCAACATAATAATAAAGAATGGAATAACAACCCTTACGAGTATTGAAAGAAAATAACTCTTTTCATGAAAATGAAAGAATAATACCCCTTACTTTAAAAAGAAGAGTATTCCGACGGGTAGGGCGGGGATATACTTGAAGAAAACTTGCACTATTTTCTACACTCAAAGCTTTCTTAAACTCTAAAGAAATACTCTTAAGATTATAAAAGAAAAATTCTCTGAATTTCTGGTGTGTTTTTCAATTCTAACTAAGCATCATATTTATAGGAGAATAGAAAGGATACTATGCAATAAAATATAATATATTCTATTTATAATTATATAATAAAATAAAATTTATAATATATATATATATATTATTTAAAATCTAATAAAAAAAATAACTTTATAAAAGTATTACATTTTATATAAAAGATTTTACTATGCAAAACACTACACAGTACCTATCTGCAAACACTATGCATAATAAAATATAATATATTCTATTTATAATCAAATAAAACAAAACTTTATAAAAAGTATTCTGCTTTTATATAAAAATATTTTACTATGCAAACACTATGCATGCACTATGCAAATACTATGCATAATAAAATATAATATATTCTATTTATAATCAAATAAAACAAAACTTTATAAACAGTATTCTGTTTTATATAAAAAGTTTTCTGTTTTATTACATTTATAATAATAATAAAATAAAATTTGTATATATATATATATATAAACTTCCGTGACTTCCCAGATTCCCGTCCATTTTTCTTTCGTGGGCCCCACATACGGCCCCCACATGTGGGCCCACCTTTTAAGAAATTTCTACCGATTATTTTGAAAAATGGATAAATGGGGGTCCATAAAATAAGCAAAACTTCATAAAAATCTCCTTAATAATTTTAACAACATTGATCACCTTTATTATAATTCACAATATTAATCGACCAAGTCGTTCCTAGGAAAGAGAGGGCTTTCCAATAAGAATTTCTCCCAATTGGCGCGCAATTAGGTGACCAAACCTCTCATTGAAAGAATTTCTAGACATCGTTAATATTGCAAATAATAATATTAATAACTTTTTCGTCTTAATTATTGATTTAATAATATATAAAATATTGATAATAATTGAATCAAATAACGTGAGATACTATGCAGCAATTACTGTAGCACTAATTGAACAAAACTGAGTGACTTCTCACGTAAGCATCAATAATCAATACCGTGTGCTACTATGAAACCACGCGTATTACTGTACTTTTACTATCGGGTAGTTCAACAGTTTTAACGGTAAAACTTTCGCCGTTATTTTCATAAAAAGATTTTTATGTCGTTTTCTCATTCCGACAATAATTCAGTTGTGGGGTCCACCAATGATTATGCCGTCGTACGAATATTTCCCGACACAAAGAATATTCCCTTACCAATCGAATATAATATAACAACTTGCATACTTTGCAAAATTTATAAATATTACCCACAACTATAACATTATATCAAATCCACACCATAATATTCAAAAAAATATTTCAAGAAAATTAAATCTTTATTTGTAAAATTTGGGATTTTACAATCAATCCGTGGCTTATATATATATATATATATATATATATATATATATATATATATATATACCACTCTCGAATTCGACTCGATTGAGCCTGGATAGACACATCCCAATGCGTTTCTTGCTTTCAATAGGATGTGTCTATATATCTAGGTTCAATCGAAGTCAAATTCGAGAGTTATATATATATATATATATATATATATATATATATATATATATATATATATACTCTCGAATTCGACTCGATTGAGCTGGATAGACACATCCAGAGGTGCGTTTCTTTGCTTTCAACCGGATGTGTCTATATATCTAAGTTCAATCGAAGTTAATTCGAGAGTAATATATATATATATATATATATATATATATATATATACATACACATAACCGATCAGGTGAGGGCTCCCTTACTTTGTTATAATACGGACTTTTTTTTTTGGCTTTTTTTTTAAAAACAACTAATTTTTTTTTAATATTTTATGGAACTGGAATTTTTCCATAATACAATATTTTGGGCGTAATTTGGATACCTATACAAAAAAATGTATGTACAGTCTGCACAGACTGTACAAACCTATTTTGTTATACGTATCCAAATCGCATCCAAAACACTGTATTATGAAAAAAAATTATTTCATAAAATATTAAACTTTTTTTTTTAGTTATTTTAAAAAAAAAGCAAAAAAAACCAAAAAAATAAGAGTTCGTATTTTAACAACGTAAGGGAGCCCTTACAGGAACCGGACCCTATATATATATATAACTGTTTACAACTTTTATACATACTGGATAATCATGTGAGCCTAGGAATCATGTGATCACAGATTTAGTTCCTGAATCTAGATTCGTTTCCCGTGATGGACATTTTCAGCTGCATCCAGCTTGTAAATTATTCACGATGTTTGAATGTCCTTATATGGTTTTCATGCCCACAAGGAGTTCGACATTGCTATATATTTTATTTTCTCGAAGATGTTTCGCATCTCGAAAATAATAAAATTAATTAAGCTGAACACATAATAAAATGGAAGTATCAAAGGCCTCAATTACTATTGAGCACAAGGGTTTGAAAAACCTGTTTTACAAAACATCATTGTCATATCTCATTACAATTGAAATTTTATACAAAATTCAAACCCTTTGTATACAGGTGAAAACGAGGCATAACACTACTTCCAGATAATTGCACATTGACCTACACACACAAATTCAAATAAAAATTTAAATTAAAAAGTGGCGGTAACCGTGTCACCACGGAAGTTTGGGGGTGCCTAACACCTTTCCTCCGCTTAATCAAGCCCCCGGACCCTAATAAATATCAGTTTCACAGACCAGTTAAGCAGTGTCACATCATTAGATTTTTGTGCAAACCTTTTCTCGAATAAGTTGGTGCAACCATTTAAAAATACCAACTGGCGACTCTTACTGTCCAATCGTTGACATATACATATCGGACCTTTTCAAACTTGTTTTTTTCAAACAAATCTCACTTAACATGAGAACACCAAAAAACAAGAACAGAAAGGGACAAATAAAAATCCCGACATCGACAGGTGGCGACTCTGCTGGGGACTGCAGTAAGAGGGCTTAAGCTGCTATTAAAGCTTTTTAAAACTTTTTTCTGCTTGTGTGTGGATGTTGCATTTACATTTGAATGAATGTGTACTAATGCATTTACTTACTGCACTTAGTACTTCACACTATATTTACCTGTGATATTAGTGCTTCGCACATGTCATCATTTCCATACGGTGAGATTCGATGTATGTTAATGTATGTTGTGTGGTCCCTCTACCAAGAGACTATCCTGTCGGTGTTTGATTACTGGACTCGTAGGGAGACTAATTCCAACGAGGCTCAGGAAAGGCACCACCCAGATTCGCTCTAGTTGAAAGATCGGATTAACTTCCCATCGAGTAAATTGCGATGATCTGGGAACCTTCATGCCAAAAATTCGCGAGAGTAACCTAAGATAGGTCAGCTTCTGATAAACGAAACGCGGATGGAAGTGTCTTCATACCTTCCCATTTTAATTACTTGTAATCTCAATTACTTGTAATTTTATTTCCATGTCAATCTCAATGTAATGGAAAGTATAAAGGAATATGTGTACATGTATTCCATTTCATATCAAACCTGTCATGCTATACTATCATACAAACAGCTGACATCTGTTTTGTAGGATAATACTCCTAAAAAATGGACACATTACATAGCATGTAACGTTTCTACGTTTCCCTAAGACTAAACTACATAAGTCTTTTTGTAGGGAAATAATTGGTCATGTTACCCATTCAAAGTCCAAAAAGGCATTAAGCCTACAGCCAAGCATGGCAACATCTGGTATGTGATGCCCCCAAATTCAGGTAATTGAAACCCGAACTCGGTGCTTCACGATACCATTTCTATGAGCAGAATAATACCAATAATAATAATAATAATATAAATAACAAACTTAATTTACATATATCAGAGTCTAATCCCAAGTACGTAACCTTTGGTACATTATATTACATGATAGATAATAAATATTATCATCTTAATATAAACTAACTATTCCATAAGATACCATAAAGTTTATTCTACTAGCTTTCCCTTTCCTTTGTCCTTGTCTGAACCTTCAGGTTAACCACGCTTAGCTGAAAATATTTACATTTAAAGCAAGAATGAGCATTTGGGTGCCCATCAAGTAATAGCAGACAATAAAAGTTAGCTGAAAGAAGTAAATATTTTCTTTGAAATGCACTTCTACAACGAATCAACAGTTGTGAAGTAAACTGAAACAATTCTAATCAACATATCAAATCTATTTCAAATTTTGAAACTACATATTGATTATAATAGCTGAGCAGTTGATAGACTACAAACTTTGTTTTTTATTTTCAATATTCAATTGAATAACAAGAATTAATTATACATAATAACAAAATGGAATATCTTCTAGAGTTTATTGTAAGACCCCGAATTTTATGAAATAAAAGTATTCAATATTTTTTAATTACTATTCATGAGTTACTATTCACGAGTTACTATTCATGAGTTACTATTCACGAGTTACTATTCATGAGTTACTATTCACGAGTTACTATTCACGAGTACTATTCATGAAGCATGATAATTTTTTTTTGTAAGAAGGCATTACTCAATAATTGTTACAGTAATTACTGTTCAATATTTTATTTTATTGATTCAATAATTGCTACGTTGATATTTTATATTATTGTTGTTTCAATAATTGTCACGGCACAGTATTTTCTATTATCGGAGCAATAATTCATATTATCTGAATAATATTATTGGATAACATTATTGGCAATGCCTAGAAAGTTCTGTCTAAGGAGAGGTTTGGTCACCTAATTGCACGCCTTGATAAGAGAGAAATTCTTATCGAAAGCCCCTCTTTCTGAGGGGCGCACGGTTGTTAATATTGTGATTATGTAATATTATTTGTGAATAATTAATTATTGATTCATATGATGAGGAAAATATTGATTTTATGTGGATATAGATGGAGAAAAATTTTAATGTGACAATTGTTGAAAATTGAAATTTTATCTTTTTACGATAAGATAATATATTATTATATTTTAATAATATAATAATGGTGATATTTTTACAATGAATGTGGGATATATGAGTATACTGAGGAGGAAGAGTATTTTTGTTGCAATAAATATTTAAAACATGTTAAACATGTCATGGACCCCATTTATTAATGAAATTTGATTATAGCTTTATAAAATCGTCCGTTTGTGTATTTCGGTCAATTTCTGTTTGGAATTTGGAAAAACTTTCTTCTGCAAAGTTGTAGAGAATTGAATTTCGTATAAGAACTCGCGAGATTCGAATTTTCTGATAAAAGAGCTATTTATTATGAATTATTGAAGTTCTGAAGCTCCGAAATAATTGATTTTTGGAAGTTTAAAATAATTTAAATTAGAAAAACGTTTTTGATATGTTTGGTGGGCTTGGTTGGTTGTTGAAATGAGCTGATTTCAGTTTATAAGAATGTGCATAGAAATTTTTTTATATATTAATATTATATTAAATTTTCTACTTTGGTGTTCTAGCAATTTCTATAAATAGGGTGCTTAGGTTAGAATTGAAAATCACACGTAAACTGAAGTTTTCTCTCTATATTATCGGCGTATTCTTGTGAGTATTTTGAGTATTGCTATCTGATTGCAAGTTCGATTCAAATTATTCGGTCGGAAAGTTTGCTCTTTTGAGGTAAGGGATAGTAAAGGGATTTTAAGGGTTATTATGTTTTTAGTTTTGAAATTTTTCTGAACCTCAAAAATTCTGGAAAAATTTGAAATGATAATTTGATGAGTTTTATATATTGTGTCCAAAAATGGCGATTTTTGATTGTATAGATTGAGAGTTATGAATTTTATGAGAAAAGACTATTTTAAAAGTAACTATTTATAACTCCTTGTGATTAACTCCAAAATTGATGAAATTTTTATTGGGAGTACATCTATATAATATCAGTATCGTGTAAATTTCAGAATTGTTGGATAAAAGTATAATTTATGATAAATGTTTAAATATTCGGTGGTGTTGGCCATGTGAAAATAGTAAATGAATTTTAAAATTCGAGAAAAATATATATTCAATATGGAACTATATTCTGCTAAATCCCAGAAAAGAAATATTTTTGGAACTGATTTGGTATTTTTCATGAAAATGTTCTAGTTATGAGTAAATGAATTAAATATGTTATGTGAAGTAAGAAAATTATAAAATATGATTTATTGGCTTGAGAATCATATATGAGGTATATCTGATTTTTATGAGGGTTTTGGTTAATGATGATGAAATCTTATGAGTTTGGCATTTTAGATGATTAAATGCATTAATTATTAAAGTGTAAATAATTGGATTAAATTATTTATAAGTTTAAGAAATGATTAAAATATTATTATAATATTAATAATATTAGATTATGAGATTTCTAAGTGATTTATAACATTTGGATTAAGGTGTTATAAATATGGATATGAATTTTATTATGAAACTTTATCTTTTCGTGTCGAGATTACTATGCACGTATACGGTACTATGTACGAATACGGGGTACTATTCACGACAAATTGGTTTCTTCTTTGACCAAATTATCGTTGATTTATGAATCTTACTCTTGAAATTAAAACTATGTTTTGATTATATTGTTTTTATATAACATTTTTATAACCCTAATGATAATATTTCTCTTTGACTTGAGTGTAAAGATGGGTAGATTATTGGTATGATCGTGACTATAGGTTCTCTTTGGCCAGTAGTGCAAAAGTTGAATTGTTATGCAGGTATGATCATGACCATTGAATTTACAATTGAATATTTTTTAGCTTAAGTGCAAAGGTGAATCGATCAACATGGTTATAATTATTGTTATATAACTTCACGAAATGATTATGTATTTCTTTGATATATGAATATCTTTGGCTTGTTGTGTAAAGATGACTTGTTGATGAATATCTTAGCTTTGTAGTGCAAAGATGAATTATTGATGAATATCTTTTGCTCGTAATGCAAAGATGACTGTTGTTGAATATCTTGCTTTGTAGTGCAAAGATGAATTATTGATGAATATCTTTGGCTCGTAATGCAAAGATGACTGTTGTTGAATATCTTTGCTTTGTAGTGTAAAGATGAAGCTGTTGATGAATATCTTTGGCCCGTGGTGTAAAAGATGAATTTATTAGTATGATTATGAGCGAGGCTGTGATTTGGTATAACCATGATATTTGATGTTTAGGGGTAAAGACATGTGATGAAAATTATCTTCGTCCTAGATGAGAAGAGGAATTTAGAATCACAATTATGATTATGAGTTATTCATATGATTGTGGAAAGAAGCTGTTGATTGATGTTACTGAGGATAAAATATTGTTGGTGGACTTTTAACGTGGAGAAGACAATAGACTTTATAGTCTATTTGACTCTTTTTAATGGATTGCTCATTTCACGCAACTATGGTTGAAAAGTTTTATCATCTACCATATGTTCTAAATCTCGATTTATTCTTGATGAAGACTATTGATAATTTATTTATCTTTAGTCATAATATTCTTTCTTGAGCTAGTTGTGTGCTCACCCTTTTGTTTCACAATTCCTTTCGTGTAATAAAAGTGTAATTTGGGTTGAAAGCCCGGGGATAACAAGGGAATATAACGGTGGTCTATAGTTGTTGAGGTTCTCCCTAAAGAGTATGAAAATAATTTTATTGAGGACTTTAATGTGTTGTATTTTATACATCATTTAATAGTTATTTTTGGTGAATTAAATAGGTTGAGGCGAACCCAACTTTGGAAGGGTGTTTTGTCACTATCATACAAGATGTCTAATGACATACAAACTCGTGTTATCATAAGACATGGTTGTGCTCATCCACTTCTTTGAGTATATTTACAAGCACTACCTATATAATCTTGGTGTTTGTTTGGAGTATAATACCCAATTAGAGGCGAAGTGGAGATAATGATACGTCAAGAGAAGACTCACCATTGGGAAGAATATGATAGTAATCTTCTCGTTTTTTTTTCTTTGGGGTCTATTGGGTCAACCAAGGATAATTCTGTGGCCATATAATATCTACCATAATCTAAAAGCATGGCCTCCCATGTATGAAGGTTTCCTTGAGCACTTCCCAAAGATTCTAATTTCTAAAGCAGCTTTTTGACTATACCTTTATGTAAGGTGTCATTGTGACGTGCTTTCACAGTTGGTATATATTTGTATCCAAACTCACAAAGATATGTGTTGTTGTATTTTGCACGACAATTGTTATAATAAAGTTGTAGTTGTTTTCCGTACCATATATTTGGCGACTCAGAATGGGTTGGATGGAATGGACCTATTTTGGGGTCGTCATATTTATGCTGAGTGATCCCTAAGGATCATGAACTTCTCTTCTCGAGTAACTATCAAAGATTTACTTTGATATACCCAGGTGTATCAGATAATCATAAAGATTAAGTCATACCCATCTGCAAGTATAATAAGTGATCAGCTTAATTATACCCTATATTATGCATAATACTTAAAACGCGCGCAATAGCCGAATATACGACCAAAAATCTCCCCTTTTATATTAAAAGGTTGTTCTTCTCAGTCTTATAACCAAAATTTGAATTATAACAACGAAAAACTACAATTTCAAAAATCTAATCGCTTTTTCGATCTAGCCGAAACAATTGGCATCGATCTGTCAATAATAATTGAGTTGTATTCTAGAACCTATCAAGTCTAATCAAATGTTCGTCTAGCCAGAATAATTAGCTAAGACACATCTCAACACTATTTATAAATCTATGTCTAGCCGAGTCAAATAGCTTAGACAGCTTTTAAGTCAATGTATACATACTGAAAACCAAAAGTATGTATTAACATGTGATTCAATACAATAAATTATCCAAGTGAGGAAACTTGTATAACAATATTTAGAAATTAACGAACAGAATATATATATCTGGATTATATAATAATACTGTAATGATAAACAACGATCAGATAGAATTCAAGAACTGGTATGTCTACAAAAGTATAGATACATGAACAAAAACAATAACAATAGAGTTCTGAAACTGGCTTACACATGTCCATTGCATAAAGTAAATGCAAAGGTTAGATACTTGCCTGGTCTGCTGCTTACAATTACGCAACTTAGTTTTATCTTTTATACCGAGACCTATCAGTAATAAGATCATTCTATCGATTAAATAATATATCATAACACATAGTACTGCTATTTGCAGTCAACACATAACCTAAGCACATTATCACATAAGTTTAACAGTCATTGGATCACAAACAAACACATATTTAGTAAAATTATCTAAGTCCAGATGAATTTCTGAAATATTTCGGTGTACCGACAACTTTATTGGGTAATAATCAAGTCTAAGACTCTATACTGAAATTCAATATAACTATAACATCGGTCAAATTATTTTTAAATGACTTATAATAATTTTTAAACAATTATTATAATTTATAATGATTTTTAAAACACCGAAATCATTATTAAATGATTTAAATATTAAATAATTCAATTATCATTAATATTTAAATAATATTAAAATATTAATAAAACCATTGTCAAAATATTGAAGTTATTTATAATAACTCAAAATATTTTTAAAACATTAATATTACCCTACATGATTTTTAAAACATTTAAAATCATTTTTAAATAATTACCATTAATATTTAAATATTAATGTACTATTTATCAAAATATTAAAAGTCATTTATTAAAACTTAATATTTTTAATTAATTTATATCCTTTTAAATGATTTTAAATTAATAAAATCATTTTAAAATGATTTATTTAATATAATAAATAAATCTAATATCATTAATATTAAATTATTAATGAAATTATCCTTTAAATATTAAAAGTTATATTTTATAACTTAAAATAGTTTTAAATACTTTATTTTCATTTAAAATGATTTTTATAATATTAAAATAATTTTAATTAATTAATTTATTATAATTATAAAATAAATCTAAATATAATTAATATTAAATAATTAATGAAATTTACCTTAAAATATTAAAAGTTATATTTTATAACTTAAAATATTTTTAAATACCTTATTATTATTTAATATGATTTTTAATATAGAAAAATCATTTTAACTAATTTATTTAATGCATTTATTAAATAAATTAAATATAATTATAATATTTAAATAAATACTAATATTTATGGAAAATATGCCAATTTATTAAAAGTTAATTTTTTAAAACTAATTTTGTAATTTTTCGAACTTATTTTCTATTTTTAATAATTTTTCAAAAATTCAAAAAATAAAAATAATAAAAACCGTTCGTTGTAGCCTATAACAACGCTTTCTGTCACTGTTGGTGTTCTTGAGCTTCAAAAACACTAACAAGTAGTGTGTTGGTGCCAAGTTTGACCAACTGTGATTCTTTGTTCAAGCATGATCTGAGCCATATTACACATTGATCTTGTAGTGTTTAGGTAACACTATAATTATCACTAACAATATGGGTCATACAACAAAACACTTTGAAGATCCAAGCCCCTTAAGTTGATGTTAGAATGTTTTAGGATTTTCTGTGTAACCCAGAAACCCAGGCAATTCGAGTAGGCACTTTCTAGCCCAATTTAATCTAGGTTATGGCCATAATTAATGTGATCTCATGGTTCAAACCTATAGTTTTCATGTCATAGAACATATATATAACAACATATCAGTCCAACAACATCAACATCACTAGATTCAGTACGACCAAACATGGTCAGGAAACTCGTTCATACATTTTCTGGAAATTCCAGAAATCAGAAATCGTGACCGAATGGTCTACTTTGACCATCCACTACATTAAATCTATTTGATGTTTAGTTGATCAAAAAAACATAAACATGTAGTACATATACCAAACTACAACTTAGATACAACAACAAGAGCAAATCTTCAAAAACCTGACAGATCATGGCTTGACAAAATCTTGTCAGGTACTGGTTTTGAGTTTCTGGGTTACCCAGAAACTCTTTGGTCAAGCTTGGTCAACGGGGTTTGACCATGTATATCTTACATTCTATGCATGATCTGGTCCTTCTTCAAGTTCTAGAACACAGATCTCATAGCATACTACAAGATCAAACATTTAAAGCACCAAAACAATAAACATGTTGAGATCTAGGAGGTCTGACATTCATTGTCAGACAACATTTTCAACATTTTTTAGATTTTTGAAATCTTCAAATCCGAGCCTATAGATGTTATGGATCTAACATCTATAAACCCAGATCACTTATATAGACTTCAAACAACATGATTAAACATTAAAACACTAGATCTAACATGGAATCAAAGTTCAGATTTAGTTTAGGGTTTATACCTTTACTTTGCACAATCTTGATTATGGGCTTCTAATCAGTTATGAGTGTTTGTGGGGCTTGATTTGGTGACTGAAATGTTAAAGGTTTTCGTAGGTTTTGAGTGGATAGAGTTTGGTTGAGAGTAAGTTATCGAAATGAGGCAAATAATGACTTTTCTCTCTCTAATTCTATATATATATATGATCATACAATGTATGTAGCTGAAATGAATGGCTGATGGTTGTGTTTTTAAGTCAAAAAGAAAGTCAAGAGTGGTTGAACCACTACAAATATGGTAAGATTTGCAGGCAACTTATAAAAAAATGTGATAAAGTGTATTTTGGTCATTAGGCTTGTGATTTTAATTGCAAAAATGTAAATTGGCAAACCCTTAGGGTTTAACCCTAATGTTTCATATATTGATTTTTGTAAAATTTCTAATTAGGGCTAAAATAGAAAATTAGGTTTCCTAAATTATAAATTTAGGGTTTCTAAATTAATTCAGGTTTTCTAATAATATAAAACATGAAAATTAGGTTTAAGGTTCACTAATTAGCATTAAGATTGCTAAATTAGCGATTAGGGTTCATATATAGAAAATTAGGGTTACTAATTTGACAATTAGGGTTCTAGCTTAGTAATTAAGGTTTCTAATTACTAATTAGGGTTTTAAAAATAATTAGGGTTTCCCTAATTAATTTTAAATTCTATATTACTAAACATAAATCATATAACACAATTACATAACAGATCTCAAATTCATTATTGAGTTTCAAAATATGGTTTAACATAATATTGCTAGGGTTTTCTAACACTGTACCATAATTGGCAAATCATTATCAATATGTACATACAAAGTACATATTTATAACAACTGAAATAAAAATAATATATTATTATTATTTTCATTCCTTGATCAAAATTCAAAATTAGGGTTGGATTTCATATCCGATTTATCTTGCATATATAACATTATTAATTAAGTTAAAATAATTAACTTAACTAATTTGAATAAATTCATATAATAAAATAATAATTATAATAATTCCAATAATCAT
Source organism: Panax quinquefolius (assembly GCA_020205615.1). Lineage (NCBI taxonomy): Eukaryota > Viridiplantae > Streptophyta > Magnoliopsida > Apiales > Araliaceae > Panax > Panax quinquefolius. The sequence goes on from CM035155.1 coordinate 112,204,765, forward strand.
TTCATAAATTATTTAAATAATACAATAATCATATTTTCATGGAAAATAAATAATAAAAATATTTTTACCACAAAAGTAATTATAAAAATATAATTTATAATGATCAATAATTCTTAAAAAATTATTTGAAATTATTCATGTAAAAATAAATTTTATTTATCACATATATACATAATACTTTACCTTGTACGTATTCTCACCTTTAAAATAAATAAATAAATAAATATTATACGCAAAATTTTTGATTTAATTATATAGAAAATATCGAGTTGTTACATTCACCCTCCCTTATAAAGATTCCGTCTCCAGAATCACCGTTTCAAAAATTATTCATATAAGGGTTCATAGTTTACACAGTCATTGCAAGTAGATCTCGATCAAATTCGATCGAACTGGTCTTTAACTATTCAACATAGAGCTTGTCTATCTGATTAAACAGAAATTTGATTTCTAATAGAACTCAAATTCCTCCTTCAAAATTTCTTTATAAAATAATTTACTATAAATAGGAAAATCATGTATAAGAAAATAAAAGTTATACGAGTAATACCTGGAGTTCCATCACCAGCTGCAACAGTATCCTGGACCGTCATGTTGAAGACCCTTGCAGTTGATTTTGTTGGCTTGCTTGATACCGTTGGTCCGGTAATTGTCAGAGTTCCGTTGCCTTTCCCCGTGTTCACACGTCTTGCCTCCATTCTCCTTTTTGGACAGTCGTTCACCTTATGTTCCGTCGATCCGCATAGAAAACACCCATTATTCATTCTAGGATTGGGGCAGTTGGGAGAGATATGGCCCTCCTGCCCGCACTTGTAACACACAAATTTTCCTTTCAGACACTCGCCCAAGTGGTTCTTTCCACAATTCCCACACTGTACCACCTGCTTCTTCTTCACACCTTCTTGCTTCACCTGAACATTCCCAAAATTGCTCCCTTTTCTCTTTTTACCCCTATTCCCACTATTAGTTTCCACCTTCACAGCTCCTACGACCTTGCCTTTGTTCTTCTTCTCTTTGTTATAGAGGCTCATAGCCTCATTCCCCTCCTCAGCTATAATAGCTTTTTCCTTACGTGCTACAAAAGTGTTTATCTGCAACACTGATGTGACGCCCCCAAAATAGGTATACATTACCCATCTTGAGTCACCAAATATATGGTACAAAAATTAAATACAACTTAATTATACAACAGTCGTGTAAAATACGACAAAACATAATCTAAGAGTTTTAATAAGAATATTTTCATCTAGACAATATCCACACTCAATGGAGTCCTCATTACATTTATTGTCACACTATTTAACAAAATAGTGAGGACTACTAATGCTATCATCTGAACCGTCACTCCGTTCCCCGACTAGTCCCGCCACGTTCTCATTTTACGAAGAGAAAAGGTGAAAGAAAGGGTGAGCTCAACTAGCCCGAAGAAGAAATATTGACTAAGATAATGCGAATAAATTATCATTAGTCTTCAACAATGTTAAACTGATAAAATAAAATAGACATCAAGTTTAACTGCAGCGGAATAAGAAATCCATTAGAAGAGTCAAGTAGAGCATGATATCTACTATCTTCTATGATTTAAAATATTTTCATCAATTTTTATCGCTGAGACTAAGCTTAATAAATAAACTACATCATCGAGTCATCCTTGAACTACGGGCCAAGGATATTCATTAAATCATCAATGGTCATGACTATACCGAATAATCCCTGGACATAATCATACCTAAAACTGTCCATCAATGCACTACAGGCTACTGAGAACTTTTACCACATCATTTATAACATTACAGGTCATGATTATACTGAATAATCCTTGGTCATAATCATACCAAGTCCATCTATATACGTAAGCCAAAGATAACTTTCATTACAATATAAGCATGAGGATGATGACAATGACATAATAATCCAATAAAACAAGTTCAAGAATAAATTTTAAAGATTTATAAGTTAATTTATGTTGAAATCAATTACGTTCAAATTATCAACATGATACTGCTTTGTGGAGTAAAATTCAAGAATGCTCAGAAGAATATTTCCATGAAAAGATACCGGATGAAGCGCAAATATCCAGGATATTCTACTAATTTCATGGAGTATAGAAGCCAAAACTTTAACCAAATGAGTATCATAGAATATATGAAACTGCAAATGGATTTTCACCTGCCATGCGGTAATCCACATAGACATATCACTTCCACAATTTAATAAAGAATGAATACGAAGGATCATTCACCATGCATGTGATAATCCACATAGATAGGTTATTCCAACAGAATAATAAAGAATGGAACCAGGTCATGCGTAATCCGCACAGACAGGATATTCCAACAGAATAATAAAGAATGGAATAACAGAAGAATTCACCATGCATGCGATAGACCACACAGACAGGTTATTCCAACAGAATAATAAAGAATGGAACCAGGTCTAGCGTAATCCGCACAGATAGGATTTTTGAACAAAACAATAAATAATGGAATAACAAAGAAGTCACCATGCATGCGATAGACTGCACAGACAGGTTATTCTAACGGAATAATAAAGAATTGAACCAGGTCTAGCGTAATCCGCACAGACAGGATATTCTAACAGAATAATAAAGAATGGAATAACAGAAGAATTTCACCATGTATGCGGTACTTCGCATAGACAAGTTATTCCAACATAATAATAAAGAATGGAATAACAGAAGCTCTCTTCATGAATACGAAAGAAATAATACCCCTTACTATAATAATAATATCCCTTACCTTAGAAAGAAACTGGATACTGGAGTAGAGAGGTAGAAGACTTCTCTTCTTCTTTCTCTTTATATTTCTCTCTATAATAATTGCTCTATAGCTTTAGTGAATTGGTGAGAAATGAAGGAAGAATGAGCTTCTATTTATAGGAAAATATAGTTTCGATAATTGCACGTTTTGGGGCTCAAATATTAGAGTACAATACCTTCAACTTTTCTTTCATTTTTAATTTAGTCCTGTAAGTATTATCAAACTTGCACCACCTCCCTTAATAGTAAATAATGTGAATCAATAGTTCAATTATATGAATTAATAGTTATAATCATGTGAAAATATGAATTACAATATAGTATCTGTTAGGTTTGTAATATTCATGGGCGCAATCAAATTGCACAAATTAAGCGGAAGCGTGTAAAATCAGAGTTAAAAAAGATTATTTACAAACCATAAACCTAGATCACCCTTTATGCATAATTATTAATTAAACGAAAAGATAAAGAATAAATCATACCCTTGAAGATCGAGCTTCCTCAGGTACGAGTTCACCTCCTACTTCTCCGCGATCTCCTTGAATCCACCGGGTTTGGTTCCTTCCTTAGATCAACGTTAGCCACCCAAATGTTTGGCCTCTAGAGGTGATCCACCAAGGAAGAAGAAAATTCAAGAAGAAGGGTGGTTGGCTAAACCCTAGTTTTTCTATCTCTATAGAAAGGGTGTACTCTCCCAATAATTGGAATTATGTCGTATGTTGAAAAAGTCAACAACCCACACCACCCATAATAAGACTCCTCTTATTTATAGATGTGGGCAACTCACCTTAACAATTAAGGAATTGGGTTTTAATTAATTAATTCTTTTAATTAATTAAGCTCCCTAATCTTATTAGGGATAATTAATTAAACTCCTTTAACTAATTTTCCTTCCTAATCCAATTAGGAATAAATGAGAGTACTTATATTAAATTAATTCCTAAACTCTTTTAGAAATTAAAATAATAATAATTGTAATAATATTAATAAGACTCCTCTTATTAATTTATATTTAATATTTCTAAAATATTAAATAATAAATATTAAGCTATTTAATTTATTCTATCACCATAGATTAAATTAAATATACATGTTTATATTATTACGATTATGCTATTTACTTCTTAAATAATTATTCTTCCTTTTATGGTGTGACCCTTTAGGTTCTCCATATTATTAAGCAGGTTGTGAATAAATCAATTAGAACAATTCTAATCTTATTTAAATAAATAAATTAAATAATTAATTTATTTAAATAAATAATATTTATTCTACAATAGGGATAAGCCTCCCTAGCGATCAGCGACTTTCCGGATAATATAGATTTCAACATTAATCATAAAAGAACCTTTGAGTAAATAGTTACCGTACAATTCAATCCTTCCACCATACTGATGTCCCAATTAAATATAAGACATGGAATTCTTGTCAAGTCTTATTTTATTTAATTATATGTATTTCGATCCTTAAATGCACAACTCAAATAATGCAAATTAGAAACTCCTTTCTAATTTCATTACGCCTTTGCCAAGGACTCTTTGGGTTGTCATTTATCGAATCACATAGGACATTTCTCTTCTTTTATTAGAAGTGGTAGATTCTTTATTGATCATACATTATCTCCATGTACAACTTATTATACCCAAGCATACCCTTTGATATACCCTAAGGGTCTTAAGGAATAAGTCAAAGTATAACTCATCATACATAAGATACTATGATGATCTCAAGTCCAAGGATCACTTGTACTACTATCATTACTGGAATTCCTATTGACAGGCAAATAAAACTCCATTAGGTATTCCTTAGCGAGCCACGTTCAGTGAACTTATTCTCTAATAAGCACCTACATACTTGCTTTAGTGTCTCCACACAAATGATCATGAGATCAATCATCCTCATCCAATGAGCAAGCAACGTATGTACCAATCTATCCGGATTCACTAATCCCCAATTTAGTAATCCAATGATTGAGAACTATTTTAGTTTTAAGCTTTCTAAGAATTTAGATCTCATTAGAATGATCATCATCATTATTCTAAAAGCATTGCTTAAAACTATGGGTTTATCACATATTATAAAATAACATCATGTAGATAATTAAAAGCCTTTAATAAATTAATACTTTTTATTAATAAATGAATAAGATTGTTACAAAGTATATGCTTTATCATCAAACATGATTGGCTTGTGTGCATACTACTTTCAATCTCCCACTTGCACTAAAGCCAATCGTCATGGTAACTCATACTCTTCTTCTCTAAGTGACGATTATCCTGCTGTTGGATAAGCTTTAGTTAATGGATATGTTATGTTGTTTATGAGAGTCCACTATCTCTATAGTGATTTCCATCTTTTAATGATTCTCATAATCAAATGAAAGTGCCACAACACATGTTTAGATCCAAGATGAGACTTAGGAACTATTCCTAGTTCTGTAATGAACTTTTAATCCAAACAATCAACTTGCAGCTTCATTTATAGCTATATACTTTGTCTTTATCACTAAACCAAAGCAACTCTTTCTTTGTTTGGAACCTTTCAATTCACTACACCTTTATTCAAGGTAACACTTTACCTTAAAGTGGATTTTACGTCGTCTTAGTCGTCATTCGAAAAACTTGAGTCTGTAAAGCCCTCTAGTTTTAATTCAGACCCACCATGTATGCTCACATCCTTAGTGCCGGTTAAGAACTTTAAGATGTTTTTCACTGTCTTACAGTGATCTTCTCCAGAATATGACTGATCAACATCAGGTCTCGTACATTTCATTGCATACATGATTGTCACTCATGCGATCTCTCTTCTTTGGAGTCTATGGGGACTATTAAGAGAGATACACTCCATAGCTCATCGACATGAGACATCTCTTGGAGTTTGCCATGCTAAACGACTTTAGCATCAAATGAATATACGTTCCTTGGGTTAAGTCGAGCATCCTCTTGTATCTATCTATATAGATTTTATCCCCAATTAAGATACTCTTCCCAAACCATTCATGGAGGAATGTTTAGACAACTTTATCTTTACTGATTGTAGCATTGGTATGTCATTCCTTATCCGTAGTATATCAATATATAGTACTAAGAATGTCACGATGCTCCCACTGACCCTTTTGTACACACTAGGTTCATTCTTATTTTTGATAAAATCAAACTCTTTTGATTGCCTCATCAAAATGAATGTTCCATATTTGAGAAACTTGCTTCAATCCATTTCTCTGAGTGTCTACAACACTTACCTCATCGTATGTAACTGGATCATCATCTTCTATGATGTGTACCTCATCATCATCATCTATGATGAATCCATACCTCCCAGGTATCTTCGGTACTATTCCAGATTTACGATTCAGTTGTGGTACAATAGTCTATCTATCTGTGTTCCTCTTATTTGACTTATAGTGTTTTGTGGTTCTTGAACTTTTCAAGATCTATTATCCTCCACTAGCCCCTTCAATGATAAACACCTTTATCTTAGAAAGCGTGTTTCGCAACAAACACCTTTTGCAAAGTAGGATTATAGAACATTTACCCTAAACTTACTTTAGGATGTCCCACAAATTGTACTTGTCAAATCTTGTCCCAAGCTTATCCTTTGAAACTTTTCACATAAGTTGGACAACCCCTTATCTTAACATACTTAAGATTAGGAATCCTCCCTGTCCATAACTTTTATGGAGTCTTGGGGCCGGATTTTGAGGTTACCATTTTCGTAGATATGCAGTCATTTCTAGGACATTATCCCAGAAGGATACTAGAATGTCGGTAAAATCATTATAGACCGCACCATGTCCAACAAGGCATGATTTTTCCTTTTAGATACATCAATCAATTATTGCGTATCAGGAGGCGTCCATTATGAGAAAACCATGAGATGATCTAGAAACTTATTGCACAAGTATTTATTCCTTGATCTAATCAAAGAATCTTAATACTTCGTCAATTTGTTTCACTTCTGAATTCTTTGAACCTTTCAAATAATTCATACTTGTATTTCAACAAATACATATATTCAACTCTTTGAATGATCATCTCCTTTTCTTATACTAGTTCGTTCAATTTATAAAATAATTTTTCACGTAAGTCAAGTATACAAAATTTATTAAGTAATATTCCAGTTCTATACAAAACATTATTATTATAAATAGAACAACAATTGTTCTTAATTATAATACCAAAGATTTCATTGTCCAACAATAAAATGGAAATAATGTTTTCAACGAGAACTAAAATACAATAACAACTTATTGACTTAATAGATTTGCCGTAGAAAAGTGCTAAACTATAAGTTTCTATGGCTAATGTTGCAACCTTTGCTTCATTTCCCACACATAGGATTACTTATACTTGTTTAGCTTTCTACTTCGCTTGGTCCTTCATAAATCTATATTTATGATAACCAAAGTCGGTATCCAATACCCAAGTAGAACCTTGACTTAAAGAAAAATTTATTTCAATCATGAACAAAAAGCGTATTATAAAAGAAACTTCACTAAGCTTCTTTGGTTAGCCTCTGCAAGATGCTTCTCGCAGTTTCTTTCCAGTGTCCAGGCTTATTACAGTGGAAGCAAACTCCTTTGCTATCCATATCAATTTTTTTCTTATTATCCTTTGTTTATGCCTTTCTATTTACCTTCTTTGAATCGTTCTTTATTTCAGAAGATCCTTTGGCCCCTATCAGTAAGACATGGTCTTTCTTGGATGAAAAGTGACTCTCAACATTTTTCAACATGTTAAGCAAATCAGCAAAGCTGATATCTAGCTTGTTCATATGAAAAATTCACAATAATTGTGAAAGGAGTCCGGGAGTGAGTGCAAGATCAAATCTTGGCTCAACTCTCCATCCATGACAAAACCCGTTGTCCTAATTGATCAATCAAATTGATTATCATTAGGACGTATGTGTCATCTTGTAGTGCATTCGATCATTCTAGATCGGAAGAGCTCCTTAGATATCTCGATATCTATCGCCCCACTTTCCTCGCCATCAACTACTTGATGTGCGGGAATATAGTAGGAGCATCCATAGTTTCACGTCGACGCTCAAGCTCGTTACTCATGGACCTTGAGCATGATGCATTGAGCCAATGTGCATCATCTTGCCACTTTCTAAAAGTAGCAATCTCTTCCTCAGAGAGGCATTATCTCGCAACCATTGCGAGGATAGGCGTATTAAGGACATAAGATAGCTTTTCAAATACCATGAGAACTATTCTCAAATTCCTTAACCAATCCGATTTAATTCTATCCAGATTAAATAACATCTAATATGTTTCGCAAAGTGATAGTAATTTTAGACATTGTAAAATTCTGTAAATGAATTTGTAATTAACAACATTTTAACATACATTCTATTATTAATTACCAAAATAAATTAGGTCTTGTTTTAAATTGGTATCTCCCACTATTTTCTTCAAACTATATTACCCTCACTTATATAGTTAAGCAAAATCTAATTAAAGATTTGCTAGTGAGAATAAGGATCCCATTTCAAATGTATATAGCCTTGTGGTGACACAACAAACTATATATAAATAAATAGGTAGACAACTTTTGTCAATTACATCAACTATGCAACTCCTTGTATTTTGCCTCTTAGATTATTTTGATCAAGTGGTGGCACATCCGAATCAAAATTATCCAAGTTAAGTCCGAACTAGCACTCCATATATTCAAAAAAGAAAAATATCATCCTTGTGGTGACACAACAAAACAATATTGTTCAATTTTCTTTATAAGCATCAAATGTGATAAATCAACATCTTAAATACTTAATACTTGCCTTGTGGTGACACAACAAACTCATATTAAATATTTAATACTCTATTAATTTTATCATGCTAGAAAGGCTGACGTTCGATATTCCAAATATCTTTGAACACTTAGGACTTAATATAAAAATTGAGGGGTTTGTTATTAATTTGTCTCTCATCTTGTTTAGCGCATTGCACATATATATATAAAATACGCGTCATATTAATGAACATGCGAAGCATGTTTGCATAATATATAATATATATAGTATAAGCATGCACATATAGAATACTATATTCTACTCGGATTGATTATGGACTTTTATTCTAGTTTGGTTCACTAGAGCCACCATAGGAACCAAAAGGTCAAACCCTAGGGGTGCAAGAAATAATATTTAAATATAACTATTACATTTAAACCCGGGCTCTATTACAAATGGGTCTTCAAGCGCTTATTGTCCCTTGATCTCTAATTCTTCAAAATTAATTCTAAATATTCCTATTACAAAACTATTTTAAAATAAATAGAAACCTTGATCGTGATCGAGGGAAGTACATAGGAGGAGATAGAATTTACATTCAGAAAAATTAGAGAAGGCGAAGTCTGTGACCCCATTTAATAAAACCCATACATTCATGCATCCAACTAAAATAAAATCCAATCACATTGGTTGATAGTCCATAATCAATCCCATTTATTATCATACACATCATCATATGCATCAATAAATAACATTCATCCTATGAATAATAAACATTTAATATATATATTGATATCATTTAATGGGCAAATTTAGTTAGTATAAAATCTATTTTGAATAAAAATAAACTCCTTTATTTTAATCCAAATTTAAATCAAAATAAAACTATTTTAATTTAATTTATCTAATTTTGAATAAAATAAACTATTTTATTTTAATCAAAATCTTTAATTAAAATAAACTCCTTTATTTTAATTAATTATGGAATCAATTCCATATATATATAAAAAATCTTTAATTAAAATAAACTCTTTTATTTTAATTAATTATGAATCAATTCCATGTAAAAAATTTTTTTTATTAAAGGAAACACGGATATTCTTTCCTATTCACAAATAAACTCCTTTATTTTGAATAATATGAAATCTTATTCCATATTTAAATAAACTCTTTTATTTAAGGAAATTAGGATTCTCTTTCCTATTCACAAATAAACTCTTTTATTTTGAATAATATGAAATCCTATTTCATATCTAAATAAACTCCTTTATTTAAGGAAAGATCAATTTCAACTCCAATTAGTTATCATGGAATCCAATTCCAACTCTAATTAGTTAGCATGAAATTCTAATTTTAAAATTAAAATAAACCTTTTTATTTTAATATTAAAATAAACTTTTATTTTAAAATTAAAATAAAATTTTATTTTAATTATAAAATAATTAATAATAATATATATATAACTATTATATATATATATATGTAAAAACCGTATATATATTTCATATATATATATATATATTACCGTATATAACCTGTTCCAAAAAAAAAATTCAAGTAAATAGATTTCTCGATTTCCGTATATATATATATATATGTAATCATTATATAATCATTAGATTATCATGTTCATGCAATGATTGCTAATGATTAATCTGTTCTTGTTTTCCGTGCGGTTTATGTGGCTGGTCTCGATTTTCGTGCGCAGCCTTTTATTTCCGTGCCTATATATCATATATATATATATATATATAATGCAACTGGCCTTGAAAACCGTGCCCTTGACTAGCCAAAATTCCATCAGCTTGCTTGTTTTCCGTGCGTTGCATTAAAAAAAAATAACCGTGACGTAACGTTAATTGACTAATCGAAGTAAAATAATTCGCTTTTTTTTTTTTTTTATTTTAAATAAATTTTATATAACAGAATTATACCCAATTAAATTGTTTTAACACATATCAATATACATATCAAATCTGAACAATTAATAATTCGCATAAAGGTTTGGCTCTGATGCCACTGTTAGGTTTGTAATATTCATGGGCGCAATCAAATTGCACAAATTAAGCGGAAGCGTGTAAAATCAGAGTTAAAAAAGATTATTTACAAACCATAAACCCGGATCACCCTTTATGCATAATTATTAATTAAACGAAAAGATAAAGAATAAATCATACCCTTGAAGATCGAGCTTCCTCAGGTACGAGTTCACCTCCTACTTCTCCGTGATCTCCTTGAATCCACCGGGTTTGGTTCCTTCCTTTGATCAACGTTAGCCACCCAAATGTTTGGCCTCTAGAGGTGATCCACTAAGGAAGAAGAAAATTCAAGAAGAAGGGTGGTTGGCTAAACCCTAGTTTTTCTATCTTTATAGAAAGGGTGTACTCTCCCAACAATTGGAATTATGTCGTATGTTGAAAAAGTCAACAATCCACACCACCCATAATAAGACTCCTCTTATTTATAGATGTGGGCAACCCACCTTAACAATTAAAGAATTGGGTTTTAATTAATTAATTCTTTTAATTAATTAAGCTTCCTAATCTTATTAGGGATAATTAATTAAACTCCTTTAACTAATTTTCCTTCCTAATCCAATTAGGAATAAATGAGAGTACTTATATTAAATTAATTTCTAAACTCTTTAGAAATTAAAATAATAATAATTGTAATAATATTAATAAGACTCCTCTTATTAATTTATATTTAATATTTCTAAAATATTAAATAATAAATATTAAGCTATTTAATTTATTCTATCACCATAGATTAAATTAAATATACATAAATATATTATTACGATTATGCCATTTACTTCTTAAATAATTATTCTTCCTTTTATGGTGTGACCCTTTAGGTTCTCCATATATTAAACAGGTTGTGAATAAATCAACTAGAACAATTCTAATCTTATTTAAATAAATAAATTAAATAATTAATTTATTTAAATAAATAATATTTATTCTACAATAGGGATAAGCCTCCTAGCGATCAACGACTTTCCGGATAATATAGATTTCAACATTAATCATAAAAGAACCTTTGAGTAAATAGTTACCGTACAATTCAATCCTTCCACCATACTGATGTCCCAATTAAATATAAGACATGGAATTCTTTGTCAAGTCTTATTTTATTTAATTATATGTATTTCGATCCTTAAATGCACAACTCAAATAATGCAAATTAGAAACTCCTTTCTAATTTCATTACGCGCCGCCAAGGACTCTTGGGTTGTCATTTATCGAATCACATAGGACATTTCTCTTCTTTTATTAGAAGTGGTAGATTCTTTATTGATCATACATTATCTCCATGTACAACTTATTATACCCAAGCATACCCTTTGATATACCCTAAGGGTCTTAAGGAATAAGTCAAAGTATAACTCATCATACACAAGATACTATGATGATCTCAAGTCCAAGGATCACTTGTCTTACTACTATCACACTACAGAATTCCTATTGACAGCAAATAAAACTCCATTAGGTATTCCTTAGCGAGCCACGTTCAGTGAACTTATTCTCTAATAAGCACCTACATACTTGCTTTAGTGTCTCCACACAAATGATCATGAGATCAATCATCCTCATCCAATGAGCAAGCAACGTATGTACCAATCTATCCGGATTCACTAATCCCCAATTTAGTAATCCAATGATTGAGAACTATTTTAGTTTTAAGCTTTCTAAGAATTTAGATCTCATTAGAATGATCATCATCATTATTCTAAAAGCATTGCTTAAAACTATGGGTTTATCACATATTATAAAACAGCATCATGTAGATAATTAAAAGCCTTTAATAAATTAATACTTTTTATTAATAAATGAATAAGATTGTTACAAAGTATATGCTTTATCATCAAACATGATTGGCTTGTGTGCATACTACTTTCAGTATCTCCATTTATACCTCCATTTTTAACTTAGTCATGCAAGTATTATCAATCTTGGACCAACTCTCCTAATAGTACAAGAATGTGAATCAATAGTACACACATGTGAACAAATAGTTATAATCATGTGAATTAATAGAAATTAATTGCTCATTTATCTGGTTAATTACCCGTCTGGTCAGTATAACTTCCAGACATCAATTAATATCGAAATAAATATCAATTTCCACTAACACTAATAATTCCAACATAATGGAACTATCAATTTCATCTTTAATCAACATGAAATTATTCATCATTAATATTATAACTCACAATATTTAATAACCAGGTCGTTCCCAAGAAAGAGGAGACTTTTCGATAAGGATTTCTCCTTATTGGCGCGCAATTAGATGACCAAACGTCTCCTTAACAGAACTTCTAGACATTGTAAATATTGCAATTTAATAATATGAATAACTTTGTCGTCTCAATTATTGATTTAATAATATATCATATAATACAGATGATACTATGACAATAATCGAATCAATAATATGAGAGATATGATGCAGTAATTACTGTAGCAATAATTGAGTATAACTGAGTGACTTCTCACGTAAGTATCAATAATCAATACCGTGTGCTACTATGCAACCACACGTATTATTGTACTTTTACTACCGGGTAGTTCAACAGTTTAACGGTAAAACTTCCGCCATTATTTTTATAAAAAGATAATTACATGCGTTTTCTAATTACAACAATACTTCCGTTGTGGGGTCCACTAATGATTGTCTTGGCCGTTGCATTTAATATTCCCTGTTAAAATGAATATTCCCCGACCAATCGAATATTATATAACCACTAGCTTACTTTGCAAAATTTATAAATATTACCCACAACTATGACATTATATCAAATCCACACCATAATATTCAAATATATATTTCGACAAAATTATTCTTTATTCATAAAAGTTGGGGTCTTACAACTGCGACCTTATTGTAGAGCCAGGGTTTTAAGCCCGGCTCAAACCTCCTTGCCTTCCTAGCCTCCGTGTCAACTTGATACGGAGCGAACGTAGCCAATTCGTTAAACTTGGTGGCATACCGCAACTGTCATGTTCTCTTACTTTAATTCCAGAAATTTCACCTCCATCCTAGCCTGCATACTAGATGAAAAATAGTTTTCAAAAAACAGAGTTTTAAACCTAGCCCAAGTAACTACACCTTCTCCTGCCCTAGTTTGATTTGCTTCCCACCAAAAATTCGCCTCCCCTTTTATCGTATAGGTGGCAAAAGCGGTCTTTTGCCCCTCCGTTACCCTAGCTATCACAAATGCTTCTATAGGGTCAGTTGTCCTTCTAAATTCTAGCGGTCCGACTACTTTGAAGTCTTTGAAGTTTGCCGATCGATTATCTGGCTGATTTCTCGCGGCTGGTACTCCATTCTGCATATCTTGAGCGACCATATTCGCCAAATTCTGTATCGGGTCTAGTTGTCCTCCAACATTGTTGACAGATTCTTCTGTCCTTTCGTTTCATTTTTGTCTTGACGACATTATCTGATTAAATAAAATCATGTTCATCCAACTAATTCCATATAGCATAGCACATACTCCTTTAAACATCCGTTATCCTTCTGTGACACAAAAGTCGGGAATCACTGCCACAACTTATACAAAAGTTGAGAATATTACATTACACAGACATACTTATCATATATCCATCATAAAACATACATATCTATACCCAGTTCGTCAAACTTGCCACACATTATGAGTTCAGGAACTTACTATAATTATATGAGTTTAAGAACTTATCCTAGTCAGACCTTTGGCGTCCATTTATTGAGGGGTTCAAAAATATTTCATATAATTATGAGTCATAAACTTACCATAAGTATGAGTTTTAAGAACTCGAACTTAACCTTATATTCTCTAACTATACTCTACCTACCTGCTATACCACCGTTTCTGGATCCGGTACTACAATTTCCACAATAATCACCTTATCAAGATTGCTTTCAATGTGAGCCTCTATTTCAGCTATTGGCTTTGATATTGGCTCGGTTATGGAGGTTGACTCCTTCTTTATAATCTGAGAGTATCCTAATTCTTTTCCCACCTAACCTTTACATATAAGTTATCCTGATTAGCAAATAATATATACACACAACAAATAATAGTTTTATTTAAGTTATCTTTTATTTTTGTTTGACGATGAATTTATTCAATTCATCTCCTTTTAAACTCTATATGAGTTATTTGTATTTTCAACGTTTCCCTCTATCCCAAGGTTATAGCCTAAGGTCTATCACACCTAAGGTTTCTAACCCTAAAGCTCTGATACCATGATGTGACTCCCCTAAATTCAGGTACTTGAAACCCAAACTCGGTGCTTCACGATACCATTTCTATGAGTGGAATAATACTAATAATAATAACAATAATATAAATAACAAACTTAATTTATATATATCAGAGTCTAATCCCAAGTGCGCAACCTTTACTACATTACATTACATGATAGATAATAAATATTATCATTTTAATATAAACTAACTATTACATAAGATACCATAAAGTTTATTCTACTAGCTTTCCCTTTCCTTTGTCAATATCTGAACCTTCAAGTTGACCACGCTTAGCTGAAAACATTTACATTTAATGCAAGAATGAGCATTTGGGTGCCTAACAAGTAATAGCAGACAATATACGTTAGCTGAAAGAAGTAAATGTTTTCTTTGAAAGGCACTTCTACAACGAATCAACAGTTGTGAAGTAAACTGAAACAATTCTAATCAACATATCAAATCTATTTCAAATTTTAAAACTACGTACTGACTATAATAGCTGAGCAATCAACAGACTATAAAATTTGTTTTTGATTTTCGATATTCAATTGAATAATAGGAATTAATTATACACAATAACAAAATGGAATATCTTCCAGAGTTTATGCTGAGTGACCCCTAAGGATCTTGAACTTCTCTTCTCGAGCAACTATCAAAGATTTACTTTGATATACCCAGGTGTATCAGATAACCATAAAGATTAAGTCATACCCCTCTGCAAGTATAATAAGTGATCATCTTAATTATACCCTATATTATGCATAATACTTAAAATGCGCAAGAATGGTTAATATCGACTCAAAAATCTCCCTTTTATATTAAAAGGTTGTTCTTCTCAGTCTTATAACCAGAATTTGAATTATAACAACGAAATACTACGATTTCAAAAATCTAATCGCTTTTTCGATCTAGCCAAAATAATTGGCTTCGATCTGTCAATAATAATTGAGTTCTATTCTTGAACCTATCAAGTTCTAATCAAATGTTCGTCTAGCCAGAATAATTAGCTAAGACATATCTCAACACTATTTATAAATCTATGTCTAGCCAAGTCTAATAGCTTAGACAGCTTTTAGTCAATGTATACATGCTGAAAACCAAAAGTATGTATCAGCATGTGATTAAATACAATAAATTATCCAAGTGAGGACACTTGTATAACAATATTTAGAAATTAACGAATGGAATATATATATATCTGGATTATATAATATTATTGTAATGATAAACAACGATCGGATAGAATTCAAGAACTGGCATGTCTACAAAAGTATAAATACATGAACACAAATAATAACAATAGAGTTCTGAAATTTGCTTACACATGTCCATTGTATAAAGTAAATGTAAAGGTTAGATACTTGCCTGGTCTGCTGCTTACAATTACGCAACTTAGTTTTATCTTTTATATCGAGACCTATCAGTAATAAGATCATTCTATCGATTAGAATAACATATCATAACACACAGTACTGCTATTTGCAGTCAACACATAACCTAAGCACATTGTCACATAAGTTTAACAGTCATTGGATCACAAAAAAACAAATATCTCACTACAAGAAATCACACATTTTATGACGAATTTTTTGCCACGCATAAAATTTTATCACAATTTGTTAATTAATAATTACAAAATTCATAATCGTCACTAAAACTTTTACTTTTGTGATGACCTTTAATTTTGTTACTATTAATCATTTATATCGTCACTAATTTAAACATTTGATGACGATTAACAACATTTCGTCACAAGTTATTTTGGAGGTAGAATTTCGTACCAAAATTTTGGAGGGAAACTTTTTAGTGACATTTTGTAATAATTGATGACAGTATTTATTGTCACATAATATTTCTTTCGATGACAACATAGTAGTTTGTCATTAATTATTTGTAAAATTTAGTGACAATGTGCTTTCGTCACTAATGTTCACATTTAGTGACGCCAAATACAAATTCATCACAATTTTATTTGGAGGCAAAAATTTTCTGAAAATTTTTGGATGGAAATTTTTTTAAGACGAAAAAATAATAATTTATGACAATTTGTATTGTCATAAATACCAAATTTATATGACGAGATAATAATTTGTCACTAATTAGATGAGTGGATAAGTGACAAAAATGGTTCGTCATAAATTCTTATATTTAGTGACAAAGTACGTAATATCGTCACGATTTTTTTTGGAGGCAAAAATTTTTTGAAAATTTTTGGAGGAAATTTTTTTAAAGACGAATAAATAATAATTTATGACAATTTGTATTGTCATAAATACCAATTTTATATGACGAGATAATAGTGTGTCACTAATTAGATGCGTGGATAAATGACAAAAATGGTTCGTCATAAATTCTTATATTTAGTGACAAAGTACGTAATAACGTCACAATTTGATTTGGGGGCAAAAAAAATTAAGAAATTTTGGAGGCAAATTTTGTAAAGATGAAAAATTAATAAACTATGACTATTTTTATTGTCACAAATACCAATTTTATATGACGAGATAATAGTGCGTCACTAATTAGATGAGTGGATAAGTGATAACACTGGTTCGTCAAAAATTCTTATATTTTGTGACAAAGTATACAATGACGTCACATTTTTATATGGAGGCAAAAAATTTCCCAAACAAACTTGTATCCCAGCGACGTCACCGGTCTTCTTTTTATCATTGGCATCCTCCATTTAGTCAAGAACCTCTATTATCAATTTTCAATAATCCCAATTGGAAGGCAAATATTATTTGACATTTTAGGAATGTTTCTAGATTTTGATTTGAATTGATTAGTAGTTGTTCTAATTGAACAACTACGATTTTGAAATGATTTCATGTCATTGTTGTTGATGGTTGTTATTGTTGTTGATGATCTTGTACAATTTTGATAATCTAAATCACTATTTGGTTTAAATCTTGTACAATTTTGATAATCTAAATCACTATTTGATTTAAATCTTGTACAATTTTGATAATCTAAATCACAATTTTGATCTCATAAATTATATTTTGTAAGGAATTTATTTTATTTAGTTAAAGATGACTTCTCTCACAATAAATATTTTGCAACGAATACATTTATTTTAACGAGTGAAGACTTTCCTTCAATAATTGCATGTTGTGAATGTTTTTTGAATTTATTTAGAGAAAAATTCCTTTGCGGAGTATTTGATTTTACGAGGGAGTATTTAAAACAAATCTCATCGTCCTTTAATGGGGATTATGCAATTACTAAGGCAGTATATATCAGTCTCTTCACGTTTTGTGATCTAAGGCAAATATCTATAAAAATATTTCTTACCCCGGCAATGGTTGCTTCAACTGTCGTCCGCTAGTATTACTAGCAGAATGTTTAAAAAAGTGGGTCGGCCTTTGTTGACTTTGGAGACTTGGGGGTATAATTGTTCGATTTGTTTGTTTAGCCTGTCTGCTAGTATTACTAGCTTACGTCGTATCCTCATTTTTAATTTTAGTCATTGATTAGTGGAACAGACGATTAGGATGCTATTTGCCCATTTTTGATTCATAGCAAATACATGATATGGATCATTCTTCATAAATATATATTTATATATTAATCCACTACAAGAAACTAGGAATGTAGTGAAGCAAAATTTGTGAAAGAATTCGTTCATTCAGTTGATGAGTATTCTAGCGAGGGAACAATGAAGGAACAAAAATTAGTGACAATATAGTTATTCTAAAAGAAACATTCTTCACTTTTTTTTTCTTCGCGTAATTGAGATAGTACGAAGGATGTTTGGCGACAATCTTTGATGAAAATTTGCAAAGAAAAATAGTATTAATGAAGGAATTATTAATTGTTATATATTATTGTTGAAAGATTTTTTACGAGAGATAAAATTGGTCACTATTTTGTTAAAATTATTTTTTTAGAATTGATTATAGTGAATATAAATTGTATTATTATATAAAAATACATTAAAAAATTTTAATAGTAAATTTAATTTTAATAAAAAATTTTAAGTGGCTTACAATATCAATTATTTCTTTTAATAAACTATAAAGTAAATAACATTACGTTAAATTTTTAAAATTTCATACATTGATCATAATATAAAGAAAATGAAAAAAAAAATGAGAAGAAGATGGTGGCAATCTTTTGTGAAATAGAGCACAAATACAAAAAAAAATACTCATATTTTCTACATAAAGAGTCAAGTTTGAGTTTATTCTTTAATTTATAATATACTACAATTCAAATTGTAATGTAATTATATTTTAATAGAAATTTTAGTTTTACTACTAATGTTTAAGTAATTTAAAATATTATTTGTATTAATTAAAATATTAAGTTATAATAATTAAATTTTAAAATAATGTTAATAGACAATAAACAAAATTATAATAATTATTACTCTTTTGATGGAACAGACTATAAATATTAAAATATTACCTTTTATTCTACAAAAGAATTATATTTAAGTTTGTTATAATTAATTTATAATATTCTAAAATTTAAATTTAGATTTATAAGTTTTTAAAATAATAATTTTACATATAATATTATTTCTTAAAGATTTTTTTTAAAGGTTATCAAACTCTGTTTTTGGAGTACCTAATTTAGCATCTAGTTAGAGGAGGCTTTGCTTTTACAGGCTGAGTTGATGGATCTTAAAGCACGTATTCATGGATCTGCTCAAGCTTATGTAGTTGAGGCAAAGCTTGACAAAGGACGGGGTCTATTAGCTACTGCAATAGTGAAGGCATGGACTTTAATTTGCGAGCAACATGTTGTTGTGGGAGCGGAGTGGGGAAGTATAAGGGCTATTAGGTATACAGCGGGGAAATTGACAGATCGAGCTACACCGACAATGCCTATTGAGATTGAAGGGCTGAAGGGACTTCCAATGGCAGGTGACGAAATGATTGTTGTAGAATCTGAAGATAGAGCAAGGATGCTTATTGCTGGTAGAAAAAGAAACTAGAAAAAGATAGGCTTAGAAAGATGAGCGAAGAGACGACAGTAACTCCTGATCCATCAGAAGACGTGCCCAAGAGGGTTGAAATGCCAATTATAGTAAAAGCAGATGTCCAGGGCACTGTTCAAGCAGTCACGGATGCGTTGAAGACTTTAAATAGTCCACAAGTACCAGACCACTTTCGCGTTTATTTATTTGTAATATATGCACTTTGTTCATCCGTTTGTGCTTAATCAAATTTGATTTTGGTTATATGTGGTGATTTTGGTGCTCAATCAATTTTGATTTTGGATATATGTGCACCACATGTTTGATGTTTTGAAACCCTAACCTTGATGAGTAGAGTATTGTTTCCACATAGACAAATTAGTAAGAAACTTAACCTTACAATTACCAATTTCCTATTAATCCTAATTTTATTAAACTATTCAATTCAATGATTAAAAATTATAGAAACTAAATTAAGAAACAAATAAACTACCACAAAACAATCACCAATATCAAAATCAAGAATTTCAAATAATTAATGGAGAATTAGACTTATGATTTCACCCTAAGCTTCACTCTGATTTCTACACCTTTATTCCAATTCAAATCACTATCTCGGTTTATTAATCAAGAACACGAATGTAGTATTAGCCACCTCTCGATGCACTAATACCGTATTAACTTAAATCCACAATTTAGATAGAAACAAGTTAAACACCTTAATCAAATAACTCACTATATCTCTACGTGAATTATAATTAAAGAAGGTTTAAGATTAAGTTCTCTATCCGATTACATATGATGTCAAGCATATCTCTACCCTAACATTCATCAAGAATCTGCTATTCACAAAATTCATGAACACATGCTATATTAACTAAGTCTAGATTTGAATATCCTCTTTCGATTCTATAAAAATCCACAAAGAATTATTGATCAGACAATTCATAAATTCAAGCTCAAATTAATATAGATAAACTGGAAAATAGCTTATTGAACTAGAAATCAAAGTTTACAAAATCACTGTTTCACTTAAGGATCCACCATAAGCCTAAAAAGTTAATTAGTTTATCATAAATGAAATAACAACTGAATAAATTAAAGATATCATTCTTTCAATTACAAATAAAAGTCTAAGAAGAAGAATAGTGAGAAACACCCTTCACGTAGCCTAAATTTGCAATTGTCTCGAAAGTCTCTTCAAAATCTTCGTCCAATGCTTGCTATGAAAAACTGGAATTGATCTTCATATTATGCCTTGTGTGTTGTTTAATTCGTTGTTAATTGAGTAGTATACATCCAACACATGTTTTTCTAAGTAATTCCACACTCATTAGAGTTCACTTGCCATCCAAATGCTAGAATTCAAGTCCCAGCAGAGTCCAAAACCAAACAGGAGATTTCATCATCGAGACATTTCGTCCCTTACGGGTCGCTAAAATCATTGAAGACCCCCGCCTCGGTGGGGTATGTAGGTTAAACAAGTCAGCCCGTGGCATCTATTCTCATTGAATGACTTTACTTGCTTTATGAATACTTCCATAAATGCTCCAAATGACTCCAATTCTTGTTAAATGCCACAAAAACCACCCTACACATAAAAGAACACAAAAACAAATAAAAACGAACATGAAATAAGAAAATAGCAACAATTAAGCGTGAAATGGACAACGATTTGTGGATGAAATCCACTTATCAAAATCCCCCAAACTTAAACCGTGCTAGTCTTCGAGCACAAAACAAACTACATGCTATACAATGCAATGCAATGAAATGGAATGGAATTAATATAAACTATATGCTTTCGAATCCAACAGTATCGCAAGATCAAAATTATCTCATCGGCCTCAGAGAAAATAAGCAAACTCTACAATATTAATCACCAAAACCAATCCACAATTCCGTATTAATTCTCAAATCATAAACCATCATCACTGGTATAATGTGCATGTGTGTTCAACATCCATGATAACTGATACGGACTCAAATTCAACACATAATCAATTTCTTAGAAGGAATCATACAGTTCAAACTTAAAATTTTCAAAAATAAGCACATTCCAACTAAAACTAAGCAATACCAAAATCATGGGTTCATGCAGGGTACTTATACTTTATTTATATTCAATTTTTTTTTTCACACGGGGGCTTTTTGCTCTGTTCCCGTTTTTTTCCTTTTTTTCATAGATAGATACACACATGACTGTGCAATGTCTCATCCTATTAGGCTAACAATGCTACCCCTTAGCGAGCTTTTGACCAACGACTCACAGACCATAAAAGATCTTAGGGCGCTAGGTGTAAAGACAATCCCCTCGGGCGTACTTGCTCAAGTAACAAAGGCCCCGAAACAAGACTAGTCATGATATATAATCTTTTTTATATAGATAAAGCTTATATACCCCACATATAATCCCCCAAACTTAGGATCTTGCCTAATTTTCGCCTTTACTGCCTATCCTTGTCGTTTTCTCATTTACTCTAGTATTATCCTTTCGAAACTATTTATGTATCAAGTTAAACTGACCAGTCAACAAAGATGTTATTAGTGTGTTAACCTTTTTATACCAGTTTCAAACAAGCGCAAGATTCGATTCATAACAGAAATTATATCACAGTTCTAATAGTCAATGCTGTATTGGTTAACTTATTCTCAACTCATCATTGGCCCACGCATAACACGATCTACAACACTGCTGAACATATGCAAACACAATATTTAACTAATTTTTTTTTGTTCTTTTCATTTTTATTCTTTTTTTTTGCTTTTCATAACATAACAAAATGCGTTAATAACAGAATTAAAAACAATGCACTAACAAAAATAACAATGCAATAATAAAAAACTATGTGACTTATATGTATGCAACATCATAATTCCTAACTAATATGCAAAACTAGAATGAAATGACAACTATAAGCCTAACTAATAACATATGCATGCAAACAAGAATTTAACTCTCCCAAAATTAAGTAAAACAATGCCCCCATTGGATGAATAATCGCAATTTAGTGTATGAGAACTTCCCTGCAATCGCCTAAGTATGGGGAGGTGGTGGTTGATCTTCTTCTTCTGAATCACTTGGTGGAAACCTCGGCATTGGCATGGGTGTCTGATATTGGAAGTGTTCAGCTGGATTGAAGCTCTAAAGTGTCGTGTTGAGTGAAGCGAACGACGTGTTCATAGCATCAAATGTGGTCTTGCCTCAATGCGAGTCGCCGCATCTCTCGACGTGCTGCCTTGTTGTGCGCATCCATTTGACGTTTAAAATCAAGGAACTGAGGACTGGATGTTGGGTAAAATCTATATACGCACAACACGCAAGTATACGTGGTCAACAAGTAATAAAGCGATAAGTAGAGTATCGTTCCCACGGAGAAAATTTAATAAGAAACTTAACTTCACAATTATCAATTTCCTATTAATCCTAATTTTATTAAACTATCCAATTCAATGATTAAAAATAATTATTCTAAATTAAAAAGTAATTAAACTATCATAAACCAATCACAAATATCAAAATTTGGAATTTCAAACAATTAATGGAAAATTAGACTTATGACTTCACCCTAAGCTTCACTTTGATTTTAACACCTTTATTCCAATTCAATGCACTATCCCAGTTTATTAATCAAGAACACGAACAAGAATACGCTCGATAATATAGAGAGAGAAAACTTCTGTTTCTGGTGTGATTTTCAATTCTAACCTAAGCACCCTATTTATAGGAAAATGCTTAGAACACCAAAGCAGAAAATTTAATAAAATATTAATAAATTTATATAAATCATACGCAAACTTGGAAATTCTAATTTCAGCATATTTTTCAACACATGTGCCTACCAACCAACCACAAAAACGTTTTTGTTATTTTAAACAATTAAAACTTCCAAAAATCAATTATTTCGGAACTCCGGAACTTCAATAATTCACAATAAATAGCCCTTTTGTTAGAAAATTCGAAACTCGCGACTTTTTATAGGAAATTCAATTCTCTACAACTTTGCAGAAGAAAGTTTTTCCAAATTCCAAACAAAAATTAACCGAAATCCACAAACGGGAGATTTTACAGGCTATAATCAAATTTCAGTCAATAAATGGGGTCCACCGACATGTTTAACATGTTTTAAACATTTATTGCAACAAAATACTCTTCCTCCTCAGATACTCATATATCCCACATTCGTTGTAAAAATATCACCATTATTATATTATTAAAATATATTAATATATTTAAATGAATTATTTTATCGAAAAAGTTAAAATTTCAATTTTCAACAATTGTCACATTAAAAATTTTCTCCATCTATATCCACATAAAATCAATATTTTCCTCACCATATGAATCAATAATTAATTACTCACAAATAATATTACAGAATCACAATATTGACAACCGTGCGGTTCCAGAAAGAGGGGCTTTCAATAAGAATTTCTCCATCTTGGCGCCGCAATTAGGTGACCAAACCTTTCCTTAGATGTAACTTTCTAGACATTGTCAATAATGTTATCTAATAATATTATTCGGATAATATGAATTATTGCTTCGATAATGAAAAATATCGCAGTAATGACAATTATGAAACAACAACAATATAAAATATCAACGCAAACAATTATTAAATCAATAAAATAAAATATCGAATAAGTAATTATCGTAACCATTATTGAGTAGTGCCTTTCACGTAAGAATCAATAATTGGTGCAATACCTTGTACATCGTGTTTTAACCACCGAGTATTTTAACAGTATTAACAGTAACAACTACGCTGTTATTTTTAAACAACTTATATTTGTCGTTTTCTTCATCCAATCGCTTTCCGTTATGGGGCCCACACATGGTCGCTTGCGCCGCATTTAATATTCCCGACAGCATTTAATATTCCACGCACCAAACGAATATTCCCAAACAACAATGAATATTTTATAACCACTTGTTTATTTTGAAATATTTACGTATTTTACCCCTAACTATCCACATTAATCAAATAAACCCTTACTATTTCAAAATAATAAATAGAGAAAATTAAATTTCATTAATAATAAGTTGGGGTCTTACAACCTCCCCTCCTTATGAAATTTCATCCTCGAAATTGACGTACGTACCTGGTGTTTCGAAAAGGTGAGGATACCTCGCTTTCATTTCCGTTTCCAATTCCCGGTCATTTCTCTATATAGCATGATTCCTCCACGTAACTTTCACTTGTGGTATGACCTTTCTTAGCGTAGGGACATGCTCCTTCCTATCCAAGATCTTGACAGTACTTCCTCATACGTTAAGTCTTGGCTATCTCGTCCGGTTCTAACTCTATAACGTGGTTCGTGTCTTTCACATATTTACGAAGTATGATATATGTGAAACACATTATGAACACGAGACATACTTGAGGTAACGCGAGTCTATAGGCTACATTTCCTACTCGGTCAAGAATTTGAAATGGACCAATAAATCGTGGATTGAGCTTTCCTCTCTTCCCAAATCTTGTAACTCCCTTCCATGGAGCAACTCGCAATAATACATGATCCCCTATACTAAATTCCACGTCCTTTCGATGAAGATCCGCATAACTCTTTTGTCGATCTTGTGCCGTTTTGTATCGTTTGTCGAATCATTTGGATCTTTTCCGTAGTCATACGTACAATAACCTCGGGTCCCAACAATGTTGCTTCACCCACCTCGTCCCAACATACTGGAGAGTGACACTTTCGTCCATATAATGCTTCAAATGGATCCACACCTATACTTGCCTGATAACTGTTGTTGTAGGAGAATTCCACCAATGGTAAATACTTATCCCAACTGCCCTTGAAGTCTAGGACACAGAGTCTTAATAAATCTTCAAGAGTTTGAATTGTCCTTTCGATTGTCCGTCCGCTTTGAGGATGGTATGCCGAATCAATCAGAATCTGCGCCCATAGCTTTTTTGCAAGCTAACCCAAAATCTTGAAGTGAATCTTGGGTCACGATCCAAACTATGGATACAGCATGCCATGCAACCTCACAATCTCATTCACGTCACATAATAGCAAGACGTTCGAAGGAATAAGTCTCCGTGACGGCAAGAAATGAGCAGACTTAGTTAATCTATCAACAATAACCCAAATAGCATTGATGCCTTGAGAAACCGTAGGAAGACCCGTAACTAAATCCATGGTAATGTGTTCCCACTTCCATTTCGGAATTTCAAGTGGTTGCAACGGACCCTTAGGTATTAGATGCTCCGCCTTTACACATTGACAAGTTAAACACATCGAGATAAACTTTGCAATCTCTCTCTTCATATTTTTTCACCAAAATGTATGTCGAAGATCACGATACATTTTGGTACTTCCAGGATGGATTACAAATGGTGTATTGTGTGCCTCCATCATAATCTTGTACTTCAAATCGAGTCGTTAGGGACACAAAGTCTAGAGTGGACTCAAGTATTCCTTCTTCATCAATTCTCGCCTTAGGAATAGCTCCTTCTTGTACTTTCTTCTTCATACGCATCGCCTCCGGGCCGGTGGCTCGAGCAACCTTAACTTTTTCTATTAAAGTTGGCTCTGTGCGTATACTTGACATCATCGCACTCATTCTCTCGTGATATGATCTTCTACTCAACGCGTCACTACCACGTTCGCTTTTCCGGGATAGTATTGAATAGTGTGGTCGTAGTCTTCAATAGCTCGAGCCAACGTCACTGCCGCATGTTGAGTTCTTTTTGAGTGAAGAAATATTTAAGGCTTTTATGGTCTGAATATATCTCCACTTTCTCCCCATATAGATAGTGCCTCCATATCTTTAGCGCGAAAACGACTGCTGCCAACTCTAGATCATGAGTAGGATAATTACTCTCATACTTTTTAAGTTGTCGCGAGGCATAGGCTATGACTTTCCCACGTTGCATGAGAACACATCCTAACCCTTTGCCTGAAGCATCGTTGTAGATAACAAATCCATCCGAACCAGATGGTATTGTTAGAACAGGTGCCGAAATAAGTCTCCTCTTAAGCTCTTGGAAACTCTTCTCGCATTCTTCGCTCCAAACGAATTTTGTATCCTTCCGAGTTAGAAGGGTTAATGGAGTAGCGATTTGAGAAAATTCTTCCACGAATCTCCGATAATAACCAGCTAGACCCAGAAAGCTACGTACTTCGGTCACCGACTTCGGTTGCTCCCAACTTTGTATTGCTTCAATCTTCGCCGGGTCCACGGATACTCCATGTTTTGACACCACGTGCCCAAGAAATGCTACTTCCTAAAGCCAAAACTCGCATTTCTTCAATTTGGCATATAGTTTGTTTTCATGAAGCCTTTGGAGTACCAGCTTCAAATGGTGCTCATGATCTTCATGACTTTTGGAATATATGAGGATGTCATCAATAAAGACAACAACAAACTAATCCAAATATTCCTTGAATACTCGGTTCATCATATCCATGAAAGCCGCAGGAGCATTAGTCAATCCGAAAGACATGACTAAGAATTCATAATGCCCGTACCAAGTTCTAACGGCAGTCTTTGGAATATCCTCAGTTCTAATCTTCAGCTGATGATATCCAGAACGAAGATCGATTTTTGAAAAGAATTATGCCCCTTGCAACTGGTCAAACAAGTCATCAATACCAGGTAGAGGATACCTATTCTTTGAAAGTAGTATGCACACAAGCCAATCATGTTTGATGATAAAGCATATACTTTGTAACAATCTTATTCATTTATTAATAAAAAGTATTAATTTATTAAAGGCTTTTAATTATCTACATGATGCTGTTTTATAATATGTGATAAACCCATAGTTTTAAGCAATGCTTTTAGAATAATGATGATGATCATTTTAATGAGATCTAAATTCTTTGAAAGATTAAAACTAAAATAGTTCCCAATCGTTGGATTACTAAATTGGGGATTAGTGAATCCAGATAGATTGGTACATACGTTTGCTTGCTCATTGGATGAGGATGATTGATCTCATGATCATTTGTGTGGAGACACTAAAGCAAGTATGTAGGTGCTTATTAGAGAATAAGTTCATCGAAGCGTGGCTCGCTAAGGAATACCTAATGGAGTTTTATTTTGCTGTCAATAGGAATTCTCAGTAGTGATAGTAGTACAAGTGATCCTTGGACTTGAGATCATCATAGTATCTTGTGTATGATGAGTTATACTTTGACTTATTCCTTAAGACCCTTAGGGTATATCAAAGGTATGCTTGGGTATAATAAGTTGTACATGGAGATAATGTATGATCAATAAAGAATCTACCACTTCTAATAAAAGAAGAGAAATGTCCTATGTGATTCGATAAATGACAACCCAAAGAGTCCTTGGTTATAAGCGTAATGAAATTAGAAAGGAGTTTCTAATTTGCATTATTTGAGTTGTGCATTTAAGGATCGAAATACATATAATTAAATAAAATAAGACTTGACAAGAATTCCATGTCTTATATTTAATTGGACATTGTATGGTGGAAGGATTGAATTGTACGGTAACTATTTACTCAAAGGTTCTTTTATGATTAATGTTGAAATCTATATTATCTGGAAAGTCGTTGATCGCTAGGGAGGCTTATCCCTATTGTAGAATAAATATTA
Organism: Panax quinquefolius; assembly: GCA_020205615.1. Classification (NCBI taxonomy): domain Eukaryota; kingdom Viridiplantae; phylum Streptophyta; class Magnoliopsida; order Apiales; family Araliaceae; genus Panax; species Panax quinquefolius. Next base: position 112,233,024 of record CM035155.1, read on the forward strand.
TTTATTTAAATAAATTAATTGTTTAATTTATTTATTTAAATAAGATTAGAATTGTTCTAATTGATTTATTCACAACCTGGGTTTAATATGGAGAACCTAAAGGGTCACACCATAAAAGGAAGAATAATTATTTAAGAAGTTAATGGCATAATCGTAATAATATGTTATATATATTTAATTTAATCTATGGTGATAGAATAAATTAAATAGCTTAATATTTATTATTTAATATTTTAGAAATATTAAATATAAATTAATAAGAGGAGTCTTATTAATATTATTACAATTATTATTATTTTAATTTCTAAAAGAGTTTAGGAATTAATTTAATATAAGTACTCTCATTTATTCCTAATAGATTAGGAGGGAAAATTAGTTAAAGGAGTTTAATTAATTATCCCTAATAAGTTTAAGGAGCTTAATTAATTAAAAGAATTTAATTAATTAAATAAAACCCAATTCCTTAATTGTTAAGGTGGGGTTGCCCACACCTATAAATAAGAGGAGTCTTATTATGGGTGATGGGGTTGTTGATTTTTACTAAGACGTAATAATTCCAATTTGTTGGAGAGTACGCCTTTCTATAGAGATAGAAAACTAGGGTTGAGCCAATATCCCTTCTTCTTGAATCTTTATTTTCTCCTTGGTGGATCACCTCTAGAGGCCAAACATATGGGTGGCTAATGTTGATCAAAGGAAGGAACAAAACCCCGATAGATTCAAGTTGAACGCGAAAGGATTTGGAGGTGAACTTGTACCTGAGGAAGCTCGATCTTCAAGGGTATGATTTTATTCTTTATCTTTTCGTTTAATTAATAATTATGCATAAAGGGTGATCCGGGTATATGGTTTGTAAATTTTTTTTTAAACTCTGATTTTTCACGTTTTCGCATTTTTTGTGCAATTTGATTGCGCACATGAATATTACAAACCTAACATTCTTGATGGTGACATGGTTCAATTCCCGATAGTCAATACAAAGTCGCATACTCCCGTCTTTCTTCTTTACGAATAAAACAGGAGCACCCCAAGGAGATGTACTAGGGCCGAATGAACCGATGTCCAACAATTCTGTAGTTGGACCTTTAACTCTCGAAGTTCAATAGGAGCCATTCGATATGGGGTTTTAGAAATGGGCTTGTACTGTGTTCAAGATCAATAAAGAATTCAACTTCACGCTCGGGGTAACCGGAAGTTCTTCAGAAATACGTCAGAAAGTCAATAACAACAGGAATATTATTCAAATTTGACGTGTCTTTATTCAAATCCATAACATGGGCTAAGAAAGCTTGACATCCGCTTTTCAATAAACGAATAGCTTTATGATTAGATATGATGTTGATTGATTTTAATGGTTTAGTTGCTTGAATTGCATAAAAAGTTGGTTAGAATATGAAAACTAACAACCTTATTTAAAATAATCAATTTTGGCATGATGAGTAGTTAACCAATCAATCCCTAAAATCACATAAAAAACAAGTATCTTTAAAGAGATAAGGTCAATGTGTAAGGTGATGGTGCCAACTTGAATCAAACAAGATTTATAAACAGTGGATGTGATGAAAGTTTTTCCTAACGGAGTTTCCACAGATAGGTCAAAGTCTAATTTCTCCGGAGTCAAGTTTAAACTTTGAGCACATGTAGGAGAGATAAATGAATGGGTAGCACCAGATCAAGTAAGGTATAAACTTCGCAAGAATTTATAAATAGCTTACCCGTGATCACCTCGTTTGGGTTCCTCGCTTTTGACCGACCACAACAAACGCTCTTCCCGGAATCGTTGACTTTGACTTTTTTGGGATGATCTTTTGAGTCACCGTCCTCGCTGAACTAGGTTTCGCTACTGCACAATCTCGAAGCGATATGTCCTTCCTTTCCACAATTATAGCATACCTTGAACTGTCAGGGGTTTTGATCGATATGTCCCTCTTTTCCGTGATTTGTAGCATATGATCGGTGGTCGTTCTCCTCCCTTAGAACCGATTCTTGTCATTGCATCGCTCGTCTTCACATGGTCGTTGTTAAATCTCCTCTTTTTAAAATCTCCTCCCCGACTCGCTTCTTCTATTTTCATGGCCATGATTACCACCAGAGTGGTTACCATTTTGTCCGTCTTTTTCTTTCTCTCATTGGTTATCGTTGTTTTGTTGACTACCATCTCGGTATGATCCTCGGTTATGAGAAATGAGATCTCGACGTGTCGGGTTTCAAACCTCTAAGAAACATCCGCATCCGCGTCATCGTTCCTCATTCTCCACCAAATGAGGTGCAAACTCGGATAACTCGCAAACTTTGCTCGCATCTAAGACAACCGCCGTGTAGTTTTGCTCTAATCGATGAACTCCACTTCTTCATACGATTTAACACTTTCGTGAAAGTATTTGTCATTAAATAGTTCTGAAATGTCTCCCAAGACATGTTTGAGCGCGGTTGGATGGGTACGCTTCACAGACTCCCACCAAGATGATCGCTTCGCCATTTTAACATAAAGGTGGCGAATGGAACCTTCGTTCTTCCGTGCATCCCAAGACATCGAATATCTTGGTAATTTGCTTGACCCATGTTTCCGCCATGATCGGATCGGCTTTCCCTTAAATTCTGGTGGTTCCAACTCTTTGAATCGCTTGGTTGTGACAACCCGTGAATTGCTATCATTTCCTCCTCAGATTTTGAACACGAGTCTCCTCGTCTCGATTTTGCATGAACCGCAAAAAGCTTCTAAACATCCCCTCGCTCATCATCCGCTTTCATTGGTGTTGTTCGGGAGGAACATTGCCACCACTGTTGCACGTTCTCCTCGTTGGTGAGTACAAAGCGCTCCACACGGCCTCATTTCCATTGTTAATATTCTCACGACATTCTCAAATCATCGTCATAAAACAAGGGTTAATTAAGGAAATCAATATATCACATAATATCCCTATATCTTGACCAACTAACAAATAAGCTTAGGTAGGACACACTAGCGAAGGATTTACTCGCCTCCCTCCTAGTTCTATTCCCCGATCTCGCATGAGATCATATCCCTAAGCTCGATACCAACCGCGACGCCCCCAAAATAGGTATACATCACCCATTCGAGTTGTCAATACATGGTATGTAAACAACTACAACTTTATTATTACAACAAGAAACTGTGAGTTTGAATACAAATATTATCTTCTAGACAATATCTATAATCAAATAAATCCTCATCACATTTATTGATACATTATTTTACAAAATGGTGAGGACTACTAAACAACTCTCTCTAGAACCTTCATTCCATACCCCACTGCAGACTCGCTATATTCTCGCCTCCTGAGAAGAAAAATGGAACAAAAAGGAAAAGGGTGAGCTCAACTAGCCCAGTAAAGAATATTATGACTAAGATAATATATAACAAATTATCATTAGTCTTCAACGGGGAAAAAAAAATCTAATAGAATACAATAGACAACAAGTTTTAAATCAATATTCGCAGCGAAAATAATAATTCATTAGAAGAGTTAAGTAGAGAATGCAAACTACTATCTTCTATGTATAAATTTAAAAGTTCATCGCTCATCTTTTATCCCGTAACATCAATCAATATACATCCGGAATCAAATATTCATCTTTGCACTACGTGCCAAAGATATTCATCATTAGTTATGTTCATCTAAACACTGCTCATCTTTCAGACCACTGGCCAAAGATATTCATCGTAAATCATTCATCTTAGCACTACAAGCCAAATATATTCTATAATATCATCATTTAAGGCTGAGGATGATGAAAAATATTTTTAAAGAAACGAATCCAGTGAAACAAAATGACAAGGATTAAGGATTAAGGATTCAGACTTTGTTTTATCTACGCCCAAAAATACCTCGTAAATAATCATAGTGGTGTAAAATTCAAGAATGATCAAAACATGGATACAATCAAGCTAGTATCCAGAATAGATATTTTGGACAAAAAGAAGAAATTTTATTTTTCGGTGAATAGTGCGGTATTCGTGAATAGTGCGGTATTCGTGAATAGTGCCTTTTGTTAGAAAATTCGAAACTCGCGATTTTTTATAGGAAATTCAATTCTCTACAACTTTGCAAAAGAAAGTTTTTCAAAATTCCAAACAAAAATTGACCGAAATCCACAAACCAAGCGATTTTAGGTGTTATAATCAAATTTCGACCAATAAATGGGGTCCACCGACATGTTTTACATGTTTTAAACATTTATTGCAACAAAAATACTATTCCTCCTCTTATACTCATATATCCCACATTCGTTGTAAAAATATCACCATTATTATATTATTAAAATATAATAATATATTTAAATGAATTATTTTTATCAGAAAAAGATAAAATTTCAATTTTGAACAATTGTCACATTAAAATTTTCTCCATCTATATCCACATAAAATCAATATTTTCCTCATCATATGAATCAATAATTAATTATTCATAAATAATATGTAATCACAATATTCGACAACTGTGCAGGTTCCTGTGAAAGAGGGGCTTTCAATAAGAATTTCTCCATCTTGGCGGCGCAATTAGGTGACCAAACCTCTCCTTAGATGTAACTTTCTAGACATTGTCAATAATGTTATCTAATAATATTATTCGAGATAATATGAATTATTGCTTCGATAATGAAAAATCTTGTGTAATGACAATTATTGAAACAACCGCAATATAAAATATCAACGCAACAATTATTAAATCAATAAAATAAAATATTAAAAGAATAAATCGTAACCATTATTCAAGAGTGCCTTCTTACGTAAGAATCAATAATTGGTGCAATACTGGTGCTATCGTGTTTTTAACCACCGAGTATTTTAACAAAGATTAATCTCAGAATAACTACGCCTGTTATTTTTAAACAACTTATATTTGTCTTCTTTTCTTCATCCAATCGTTTTTCAGTTATGGGGCCCACACATGGTCAAGGCCGTTGCATTTAATATTCACGACAAGCATCGAATATTCCACGACCAAACGAATATTCCCCCTAACAACAATGAATATTTTATAACCACTTGCTTATTTTGAAATATTTGCGTATTTTACCCCTAACTATCCACATTAATCAAATCAACCCTTACTATTTCAAAATAATAAATAGAGAAAATTAAATTTCATTAATAATAAGTTGGGGTCTTACAATAGATGCTGGATAAGTAGGTATAAAACCTACTTATCAAAGACCCCCAAACTAAAATCTTTGCTTGTCCTCAAGCAAAAACAAAATAAAAATGAAACGCAATGCAATGGAATGCAACTAATCTATATGCCTACGAATCCAGCAGTATTGATAAACACAAGTCTATTCAACCGACCTCAAAGAAATCAAATAAACATGATAATACATCATACCAAAACCAATCAACAACTTCCTAGTCAATCATCAAGTCTTAAATTGTTATTACTGGTATAGTACGTGTGTGCTCAACAACCATGCTAATTGATATAAAATCAAATTTAATACATAACAAGTCTCTTCGAAGGCATCATACAATGTAAACTCAAGAAATCCAAAAATAAGCTAGATCCAACTAACATCAAATAATTACCAATATCGAGAGTCAACATGGGATACTTATGCTTTATTTTTCATCTACGGGAGCTCTTTGCTCTTATTTCCCGTTTTATTCTTCTTCTTTTTTCTTTATATACATATAGCTATGTAATGTCTTATTCCCTTAGGCTTTTCAATGCTACCTTAACGAGCTTTCGACCAACGACTCCCAGACCATTAAGACCTTAGGGCGCTAGGTGTAAAGACAATCCCATCGGGCTTACTTACTCAAGCAACAAAGGCCACAAAACTAGACAAGCACGCCACGGTGTCTATTCATACTTTTTTTTTCTTTTTTTTATATAGCTTATATACCCCAAATATTCCCCCAAACTTAGGTTCTTGTCTAACTTTAGCCATCACTACTTATTCTTGTCATTCTTTCATTCAAACTAGCATTATCCTTTAGAGTTCCATTATGTATCAATTTAAACTCAATCAATCAACAAGTTATTTTTAATGTGATATCCTTATTATACCAGTTTCAAACAGAAAAAGATTCAATTCATAACAAGAAATCACATCAAAAGCTCTAATAATCAGTATTATACTTGTCTATCCAATCCCATTCTCATCATTGGCCAAAATAGACTGTAACTATCAAACAGCTGGACTCATGCAAGATGAACATATTAACTAACTATTATTTTTGAATTTTTAATTTTTTTTAAAAAAAAAACTATATGTGGTAAACATAACATGATTGCAAAGATAAATAAAAACTATTTACATTCCTAAGCTGCTATGCAACTACATGATTACCTGAATGCAACATTTAATAATCCTAAACATAACCATGAACTAACATATGCAACCTAGCTAATGAATTTAAATATGCAACATGTAACATGCAACTAAATCCCCCAAACTTAAAAATTACATTGTCCTCATTGTATAGATAAAGCAATAAATAAGAGAGGACTTCCCTGTAATCGCCTAAGTCTGGGTTGATGGTGGTTGTTGTTCTTCATTAGAATCGCTAGGTGGGAACCTTGGCATTGGGGCTGGTTGCTGGTATGGGAATTGGGCAGTAGGATTGAAGCTCTGGAGCGTAGTGTTCAACGAGGCGAAAGATAAATTCATGGTCTCAAACATGTGGTCCTGCCTTGCTGCTAGTCTCCGCATTTCTCTTCGTGCTTCCTTGTTGTGCTCATCCACTTGTCGTTGAAGGTTGAGGAATTGAGGGCTAGATATTACTCCGGGATGTTGTGATGTCTCTCCCATTGCCGCATTCCCTTGAAAATCATCATCATCCGAGGTGTCCTCAGCTTCAGCCTCATCCTCCGAGGCTGAGGGAAATACAAATCCTACTCCTCTTGGGTGCGACTCGCCTCCGGGCCACACAACATATCTTGTAATCATTCTCGAGTCGAGTGTCTGCAGCGGCATCTGGGTTATCTCATCATCTTACTAACGACTCCCTTTCAGTATACACAACCCACAAATGAGTGATGGGTGTGGTAATCCGCCAGTAGTATGGTCCTCAAGGCATCTTCTTTGATTGAAAAGTTAATTATAGCCCCTATGTCGATGATGAAATCTTGTACTACGGCATACAAGAGCACCGCTTTATCCTTGGGCACATCCGCGTATGTGTAGATGGAAGTAACTTAGCTTACGTAAAAGTGCACATCATATCTTCCCATACCGACCGAGATCCTTCATCGCAAAAAGACAAAGGCCTCCATGATTTGATTTTTTCCATGAGGTACCCGAATTTGTCATCTCCCCGCATAATAGCCTCATAACTGGATCATTATCACGTAAGTGTTGGTATCGGCAATGTCTCTTGCTCGTGAATCGATAGTACGTGTTGATGGCGTCGATATTGAAAGGCACTAACCTACCCCGCATAAAAGCATTGTAGGGGTCTTATCCGGCAAGTTAGTAGAATTTTTGACCACACTTACTACCATCGCGGCCTCGGCTCATTGTGAATTTATTCCAATCTTTTGATATATTTGTTGCATCATTTCACCATCCACAGACTCAAGTGCCAACCCCCGCTCAGGTGTGAGTGATTTTATCACCATATAGTCGTAACGGTCGGCGGCGGCGACACTTATGAATTTTCGCCTATCAAAGGTTCATGTATGTGGTGTGGCCCCCGAACTCTCTCTTCGTTGCCTTTTTTATGCCGGTTTTGGTGCCATTGATTTGGAATTGATGAGCTTTAACAAAAATTTCCCCTAAACTTCACTTCAACAATTTGTCGAGCACTTGGTGTGCGAGACTTGAAATTCCCACAAGCTTGGTGATTTGGCTTGAACTATGGTGATAGAAATTGATGAATTAGAAAGAAAACTTCTTACTTTCAATATATGTCTAAGTTGGTTATAGAGATTTGCACAAATCCTATCCTTGAACTTCCAATTGGTGTGAATTAAGGTTGTTAGATTGTGTAGTGAATGGGTGGTTTTATAGAGAGGAATTTATGTAGGTGGGTAGTGGATGACTAGGTGGGAGGAGTGGGATTGTGTTTGATTATTGTGAGGAGTGGGATTGTTGATCGTGGGTGTAGGTTGTGAAGGTGTAGGATGGTAGGAAGATGAAGTGTAATGGAATTAGGATGTCATGACTGCAAACATGTAACTGCCGTAACTGCTCTTCAAAATCCGGACATGCAAGCCCCAACTTGCCTCTTCTTCATTAAAAAGCAAGCCCTGACTTGATGTATGTATGCTAAGCAGTAAGGGGGTAAGCCTCGACTTGCTCTCTTCTTCTTCAAGGGGCAAGCCCCAGGTTGCTAGCATTCTTCAAGGGGCAAGCCCCGACTTGCTTGGTGCTGTTCAAGGGGCAAGCCTCGGCTTGCATGCATGCTGTTAGTGCCCATGAGGGGCAAATCCCAGCTTACTCTTTTGTTCTTAGAGGGGCAAGCCCCAGCTTGCTAGCCTTCTGCTATTGCTACTTAATCTGCTTTTGTGGGTTTTGTTCTTCATGTTATGCTTTTGCTATTGCTTGAGATTCTACTAATGCACTATGGTTTCTTCTTCTTTGCCTCATGTGCATCCCATAGCTTCTTGAATGCCTGATCAACATGAAAACATACTCATAAGTAAATATTGGGCAAATTCAAGCATGGAGGGCAAGATTATTTAGCTATCAAGTATAATTTAAATACTACATGACTATATTCTAGACCAAATATTATTTTAAGCTACCATTTCACTAGCATGGATAAAATTACTTAAGAAAAGAAAGGATGAAGAAAAATCATAAAATAAATAAAATTGGGTCATTTCCTGCCGAGCGCTGGATTTTAAGTCGTTTCAAATTTCGACTACTCCTACTCGCTTACTTAAAGAAATGCAAGCAAGTGTGATAGCTATGACGTCTGTGGTTGGACTCGCCACCCCAATAGTGCTTTAATCATGATCGCTGACCTTAAAAGTTTCTAAAGGATTCCGATCGTAGATTTCAATGGCACCATGAGAGAACAACCTTTTTATTGTAAATGGTCCTGACCATCTCGACTTAAGCTTGCCTGGGAACAATCTCAACCGTGAGTTGAACAAAAAGAACCGATTGCCCGGCTCGAACGTTTTTTACATAATTTTTTGGTCGTGCCATCTTTTCACCTTTTCCTCAGATAACTTGGAGTTCTCGTAGTTTGAAGACTAAATTCGCCAAGCTCATTTAATTACAAGAATCGCTTTTCCCCTACAGGTTGTTTGATCAAATTGAAGTTTTCGAATTGCCCAATAAGTTTTATGTCGTAATTCGACGGTAAGTGACAAGCCTTTCCAGACAAGAGAGTTGATATGGTGACATCCCGATCGTGGTTTTATACGCAATCCCAGAGGCCCATAATGCATCATCCAACCCGAAAGCGACCAATCCTTTCAATTCAGATTCACCACTTTTCCAAGATTCTCTTCGACTTCCTATTCGAGACCTCAACCTTGTCCATCGGTTTGGGGATGATATGTCAGAAGCTACCTTATGGTTGACCCCATACTTTGCCAATAGAGTCGCGTGAATGACTTGTTGCAAAAGTGACTACCTTCACATCGATAATTGCCTCTGGCGTACAAACCTTGTGAAAATGTTCTTTTGCAGGAATTTGAGGACCACCTTCGCATCGCTTTTGTTGGTAATGTCATAGCTTCAACCCATTTTGATACATAGTCCATCGCGAGTAAAATATACCGATTGTTCGAGATGAAGGAATGGTCCCATGAAATCAATGCCCCATACATCAAAAATTTCAACTTCAAGAATCGCTTGTAGAGGCATCTCATTCCGTTTTGAAATGTTGCCCACCCTTTGACATCTATCACATGTTTTAACAAAATGGTGGGCGCCCTTGAATAAGTGTAGGCCAATAAAACCCAGATTGCAACACCTTCTTCAGTGCCCTCTCACTCCCATAATTTCCACCATATACGCAGATGAGTGACACTCATGCGTAATGTTCTTCACTTCACCGTAAGGCACACACCTTCTAATCATCTTGTTTTACAAGACCGTTTGAACAAGTAAGGCTCATCCCACATATACCATTTCACGCCATGAAGAAACTTTTTTTTCGTTGTCTTGTGAGATCGTGGAAGTACGTTGCTCACAAGATAATTCGATAATCCGCATACCAAGGAAATTTTGCATTTAGTCCAAACAGCTTGTTCATCCGGAATGATTCATTGATTTCACATTTGTCCTCTTTCAATTTCCTCGGTTTTCCAAATTTTAGACAAGTGATCGGCCACCGATTCTTCATCCCTTTTATCTTTTATTTCTAGATCAAACTCTTGAAGTAGGAGAATCCACCGGATATAAGGCGTGGCTTAGCATCCTTTTTCGCTATCAAATAATCGAATACCGCATGATCCGTGATAGACTATCACCTTTGTTCCGATCAAATAGGCCCGAATTTATCAAATGCGCATACTCATCGCAAGTAATTTTTTTTTCGTAGTTTGTAGTTCAATTGAGTCTCTGTGAGTGTTTTACTTGCATAATAGATAGCATGAAATATCTTGTCTCGGCGTTGACCCAAAAAAGCCCCAACTGCATAATCACTTGCATCACACATTAGTTCAAATGGGATATTCCAATCTGGAGCGACGATCACGGGAGCTGTAGTCAACTTTTTCTTCAACAACTCGAAGGCCAACTTACACTCCTCATCAAAGTTGAATACCAAATCCTTCTCTAGAAGACTGCACAAGGGTTTTGCCATTTTAGAAAAATCCTTTATGAATCTCCTATAGAACCCAGCATGTCCTAGAAAGCTTCTAATTCCTTTGACTGAACTTGGCGGAGGCAACTTCTCAATTGTTTCCAGCTTTTCTTTATCAACCTCCAATCCTTGTGCTGAGACTTTGTGTCCCAAGATTATACCTTCTTCCACCATAAAGTGGCATTTTTCCCAATTAAGGACCAAATTTGTGTCGGCGCATCTTTGTAAGACCATTACCAAATTTTCCAAACACGCGTCAAAATTATCTCCATAGAGAGAGAAATCGTCCATGAAGACTTCCACATTTTTTTCCACCAACTCTGAGAAGATGGCCATCATGCACCCCTGGAAAGTAGCAGGTGCATTACACAATCCGAATGACATCCTCATGAATGCGAACGTACCATATGGGCATGTAAATGTAGTCTTCTCTTGATCCTCAGGAGCGATGACGATTTGATTGTAGCCCGAGTATCCATCCAATAAGCAATAATACGCATGTCCCGCCAATCTGTCCAACATTTGATCGATAAAAGGTAGAGGGAAGTGATCTTTGCGGGTTGCTTTATTCAATTTTCTGTAGTCCATACAAACCCTCCAGCCAGTCACTGTCCTTGTTGGAATCATCTCATTGTTATCGTTTTGCACCACTGTCATTCCTCCTTTTTTCGGCACGCATTGCACTGGACTCACCCATTTGCTGTCGAAAATCGGGTAGATGATGCCGGCATCTAACCACTTCAAGATTTCTTTCTTCACAACTTCCTTCATAATCGGGTTAAGTCGCCGTTGTTGCTCCACCGTCGGTTTTGCCTCATCTTCCATTAAGATCTTGTGCATGCAAAATGAAGGGCTGATTCCCTTTATATCTGCAATTGTCCACCCGATCGCTGATTTGTGTTCCCTAAGCACCCTCAGCAGCTTTTCTTCCTACAATTCGTTAAGTGCAGCAGAAATAATAACAGGTAAAGAATTTGAATTGCCTAAATACGCATACCTGAGGTGTTTAGGGAGTGGCTTAAGTTCCAGCTTTGGTGGCTCTTCCAATGATAATTTTAGTTTTTCTGCGGCTACTTCCTCCGTGTGCAATGGTTCAAACAGTGTTCTAAATCTGGAAACTCGTGGCAATGAGTCTAGTATTTGTAATTACTCCACCAATTCTGGATCATCAACCTCTTTATCCCCCAATAATATTATTTCTAATGGATCGTGAACCAAACCCTTGCTCATATCTTCACCGATGATTTTCTCAATTAAATCCATTCGAAAACATTCTTCCTCATCCGTGGGAAATTTCATGGCCTTAAACACATTGAATTTTACTTTTTGATCTTGGACCTCATAGTGAGTTCTCCTTTCATACGCCTATGAGTGTGTCCCGCCTGTACAAAAATGGTCTCCCTAAGATAATTGGGATGTTCTTGTCCTCCTCAAAATCCGTAATGATAAAGTCCATGGGGAATATAAACTTATCCACTTTCACTAGAATGTCCTCTACTATGCCTCTCTTGATATGTGACCAACCTATCCGCCAATCGTAATGTAATGTTCAGAGGCCTCAAAAGTGCAGTAAACCCAATTCTAAGTATACCGACAATGGCATAAGGTTTACACTCGCCCCAAATCACATAAACACTTGTTGAAATGCATATTCCCGATCGTGTATGGAATAGTGAAGCTCCGGGTCCTCGAGTTTTGGTGGTAATTTCACTGTAATACCGCACTACACTCCTCTGCTAGTGCAACTGTCTCAAAATCTTCCCATTTCTTCTTCCTCGATGTAATCCCTTTCATAAATTTTGGGTAGCTCAAGCATTTGTTCTAGGCCTCTCGCAAATGGTATGTTGATTTGAAGTTTCTTGAAAACTTCCAAAAATTTTGAAAATTTCTTGTCTAATTTTTGTTTTTGAACTCTTTGCTGGAATGGTGGGGGAGGATAAATAGCTGGCTCGTTAACTGGTTTGTTCTTTTCCATTTGTTTTTCGTTCCCTTGCTTTACCTCACCCATCGTATTTTCTTTCTCCGGTTCAACCTCCTTTGTAAACCGAAATTTTTTGCTCGACCCTCAAGCTATTTTCCACTTCTCAACATAATGGCTTGACATCGCTTCGTGATTACCCTTAGGATTTCTCCTGTCACTTGGTAATGTTCCTTGTGGTCTATTATTCAATGCCAACGCCATTCGACCCATCCGATTCTCTAAATTCTTGATCGACATCTCTTGTGATTTCATAGCCATGGGTGTGATTTTTATAGCCAACTCTTGCTAGTCATGAATTTTGCCAACACTTCCTCTAGATCGGGTTTCCTTTCTTGATATTGAGCTGGTTGTTACTGGTTCTGAAATCCTGGTGGATATGATTGTCGTGAAGCTTGATTTTGCTGGTTGTTGCTCCATGAGAAATTCGGATGATTCCTATTTCCTTGATTATATGCGTTCTGATATGTATTTTGCGGAATTCTATTGTAATTGCCGATGAACTGCACAACTGCTGGATTAATCGCGCATTGCTCCGTTGGGTGCTCTCCCGCGCACAACTCGCATATTATTGCCGCTTGCTGTACTTGTTGTGCTTGTGCTGCTGTTACCGACTCCAACTTCTTTGAAAGTGCAAATATCTGTGCTTGCATTGCTATCATACTATCTACTTCTAACACCCAAGCTGCCTTCGCTTATGTAATTCTTACTGTGGGCCACTGGTAGTTATTAGCCGCCATGGTTTCAATCAACTCGTATGCTTCCTCGTAACTCTTAGCCATGAATGCTCCACCCCGACGCATCAGATCAATACTTCATCCCGAGATTCCCATGTAGTCCATTGTAAAAGGTGTTCATTTGTAGCCACTGGGGCAACCCATGATGTGGGCATTTTCTGAGCAGTTCTTTGTATCTCTCCCAAGCATCATATAATGACTCCCCATGTTGCTGTTCAAACATCGTAATCTCATTCCTCATCTTCGTAGTTTTCACCAGTGGAAAGAATTTTGCGAGGAATTTCTGAGTTAAATCCTCCCATGTTGTTATCGAACCGGACGGTAGAGAATGCAACCAAATCTTCGCATTGTCCCGTAAAGAGAATGGGAACAATCAAAGTCTCACCGCCTCATCCGAAACCCCATTGAACCTAAAAGTGTCGCAGATTTCCAGAAAGCTGACCAGATGCTCGGTCGGATCGTCATTTGCAAATCCCCAAACCGAATCAATTTCAATCATTTGTATCATCTCAGCTTAATTTTGAATATATTTGTCGCTATTACTATCGACCTAGTGATGCTTCGATCGCAGCTCACCACCTGGGTGTCATGAAATCCCTTAATGCTTTTTTCGATCTTCTACCGCTTATTATCAAGTTACCTCTTCCTTTTCAGATGTTTCGAATTCTTGCCTCGTTTCCTTGATCCACTTACTCAACCTCTGAAACCTTTTCTCAATGTCGTCCTCAAAAGGCAACAAGTCTGGATTTTTGGACCGAGTTTGCATAAACTGCTTCCTCACCTGAAATAGAAGAAACAATACAAAAATAAAAATGTCCAAGTAAAACTGGATTAATTAAACTGATATTGTAAAACTATTAAGAATTATACTAAATAGTCCCCGGCAACGGCGCCAAAAACTTGTTGGGTAAAATCAATATACGCACAACACGCAAGTATACGTGGTCAACAAGTAATAAAGTGATAAGTAGAGTATCGTTCCCATAGAGACAATTTAATAAGAAACTTAACTTCATAATTATCAATTTCCTATTAATCCTAATTTTATTAAACTATCCAATTCAATGATTAAAAATAATTATTCTAAATTAAAAAGTAATTAAACTATCACAAACCAATCACAAATATCAAAATCTGGAATTTCAAACAATTAATGGAAAATTAGACTTATGACTTCACCCTAAGCTTCACTCTGATTTTAACACCTTTATTCCAATTCGATGCACTATCCCAGTTTATTAATCAAGAACACGAACGTAGTATTAACCACCTCTCGATGCACTAATACTGTATTAACGTCAATCCACAATTAAGATAGAAATCCATTAAACACCTTAATCAACTAACCCACTATATCTCTATGCGAATTACAATTGAAGAAGGTTGAAGAATAAGTTCTCTATCCGATTACATGCGGTGTCAAGCATATCTCTACCTTAACACTCATCAAGTTTAAGCTATTAACAAAATCCTGAACACATGCTATATCAACTAGGTCTAGATTTGAATATCCTCTCTCGATTCCATCCAACTCCAAAAAGAATTGTTGATAAGGCAATTCATAGATTCAAGCTCAAATCAATATAGATAAACTGGAAATAGCTTATTAAATTGGAAATCAAATTTTACAAAACCATCGATTCACTTAAGGATCCATCACAAGCCTAAAAAGTGAATTAGTTCATAATAAACGAAATAAACACTGAATAAATCATGGAAATCATCCTTTCAATTACAAATAATAGTCTAAGAAGAAGAATATTGAAAAACACCCTTCACGTAACCTAGAATCGCAATCGTCTCGAAAATATCCTTGAAATAATCCTCCAACGCTTTCTTAGAAAAACTGAGATTTTTTTTTGTAATTTCCCTTGTGTCTTCTCTAATCTCAGTGTTTGTTGTTAATTATATACTTCAACATGTATTTTGATTATAATTCCATTCCAAAACAAGTCCCAAGTCATCACCATCACTAAAACACCAAGTTTGTAGCATTAGAAACCAACTAGAAGACTTAAATTTTGAGTACCCAAACCCCAGCTTGCTATTTCCCTTTGTAAGAGCAAGCCCCGATTTGCTCTCTTGCTGCTAATCTTCCCAGACCCCAATCCCCGGCTTTCTCCCAAGGCACAAAAGGGCAAGCCCCGGCTTGCTATGAAACTGCCCATTATTTGTCTGCTGGAACCTCCATTGCTAAAACTGCCATAACTTTTAAACCGAGTAGATTTATGGGGCCCGCAACTTATCAAATCGAAGATATCGGCGAGCTCTACAACTTTCATTCTTTGAGTTTTCAGAAATAACACACGGATAAAGGTCGAAATTTCATCGGAAGTAGCTACTACTGTGTAATGACAACCGAAACAACTCTTAACTTTGTCATTGTTGCTAGAAGGCCATACTCTCGCATCCAAACTTCCGATTGGAATGATGCAAGACGTTTCGGAACGCCAAGAAAGAGTTCCTCAACATAATCAAAATTCCACGCCACGAACATGAAATGAACATAAAATGAACATGAAGGCCCGAACGATATCCAGAATTGCTTTTCCTTGCAAATTTTATACCAATAGTTGCTCACTCCGCTTCCAAACATATAATTTACAAAATAAAAACAAAATGCATGAAAAGTAACTAAGAAACACGAGATTAAGCAAATAATTCAAGTAATAGATGCCGGATAAGTAGGTATAAAACCTACTTATCACTGGATAAAGCCTCGATCTGTGGTACCTGCTCCGTTCCTTGATCTCCCATAGCCTCATCCTCATCCTCTCACGTGTTTACAGCCTCAACTTCGTCCTCTGAAGCCGATGGAAAAATAAAACCCTGTCCTCAAGGATGGGAATCGCCCTCGGCCCATACTGAATATCGCGCTATCATTCTGGTGTCTAGCAACTCAAGCGGCATCTGTGTGGGCTCATCGTCAGACCATCTCACACCTACTTGGCGACACAACCCACATATGAGTGATGGGTGTGGCAAGTCGCCCAAAAAGTTTCCACGTAAGCACCGGCGGATGGAGAAACAAATAATGGCCCCGACGTCAATGATGAAGTCTTGCACAATTGCGTATAGCAGTAACACTTTCTCTTTGGTCACGTTTGAGGTGTGTTGAGATGGATACAGTTTAGCACATAGGAATGCTTACCAAATTTTGCCATACTGACTGAGATCTTTTCTATGGAACACTGTGCCTCCCTTCCGACCTTTGATCCATGTTGTTCCCGATTTAGTCATTTCCTTAAGTATTACTTCATAGTCCGTATCAAAATCACGTAGGTGGGTATATTGGCATTGTCAAGGCACGCGCAATTGATAATAAGTATTTATGGCATTAGCACTAAACGGAACTAAGCGACCCCGCACATAAGCGTTGAAGGGGGCCTTGTCCTCGACGTTCGCATAAAACTCCTTGACTATGTTAACTACGGCGGGTTCCGGTTCTTCGGTGAATTTTTTCCAACCCTTCTAATAGATTTGCTGCATCATCTCCTCATCAACGATCCGGTGCCAACCCCCGCTCCGGTGTAAGGGCTTTTATCATCATATAATCATACCGGTCGGCGGTGACAACACTCATAAATTTCTGGCGATCAAAGGTCCGTGTTGGTTGTGCGGGCCTTGAACTCTCTCCCCTATGGCATTTTGATGTGGGTTACGAAGCCATTTGCTCTCAAATGCTTGTATCACAGTATCTGTCCCCCCCCCCCCAAACTTGGTTCACACACTTTGTCGAACACTTGGTGTGCACAGATGATTTTCCCCTAAACTTGTCAATTTTGTGTGGCAAATTGGGTGAAAGAGGTTGAAGAATGTGTAGTATTGTGCTTGACTCTCAAATGCTCTCTATTAGCCTCTATGGATGCCCTAATTGCAGACTTGTGAGGTTTAATTGAAGAGTTGTGATGAATTTGGGATGAGATGGAGTCAATATATAGAGGTGGTGTGATGGGGTGGTGTAGTGGATTGAAGAGGTGGGGAGAATTAGTGGAGTATTTGAAATCGTGGGGTAGAAGTGTGTGTAATGGGTGGTTGTTGGAGTTATTGATGAAGTAGTGGAGAATGGTGGAATTGGGAAGGAAGCACGAATCGCTCGAATAAGTCTGTTGAGTTCAGGACTCCCATACAGTGGGTATTAAAGTTTGATAGTCCGCCCAACGGGCATAGACTTTGCTAAATCGATTGGGGACCCCCGCCCCGGTGGGGGGTGCAAGGAAAAATAGGCCCGCCCGAAGCCAGCATAGACTGTTAAACTTTTGGGAGATCCCCCTTGCTAGGGGTACAAGGCAAAAAAAGCTCATTTCCCATAGGTGGCTTCTGCTAAATGACTATTTTGGCTCATATTTTCTTCATGCAATGCCACTGAACGTCCATTTCCCCATCCTGCAAGCCATGAAATATACAAGTTATTAGATTGTTGATCACTTGGAGTATGATTGAGAAATTAACAAGATTTTTATTATGTACTACCTATCGAATAACTTAATAAGAACTATATTCTAACAATTATGAATGAAAATACTGAAAATAAACGTATGATTGGGTTGCCTCCCAATTAGCGCTTGATTTTAAGTTGTTTAGCCTGACTACTTCCTGTTCATGGTACGTCGGACAATGTGATGGCGATGACATCGGTGTTGGACTCGCCACCCCAATAGTGCTTTAATCGTTGATCGTTGAATTTGAAAGTTTCTAAAGGATTCCGACTGTAAAGTTCAACGGTGCCATGAGAGAACACCTGTTTTATAGTGAATAGTCCCGACCATCTCGATTTAAGCTTTCCTGGGAACAATCTCAGCCGTGAGTTGAACAAAAGGACTTATTTCCCCGGCTCGAATGTTCTGTGCATAATTTTCTGGTCTTGCCATCTCTTGACCTTTTCCTTATATAACTTGGAGTTCTCGTAGGCTTGAAGGCGAAATTCGTCGAGCTCATTTATTTGAAGTAATCTCTTTTCCCCTACAGCTGCTTAATCAAAATTAAGTTTCTGAATTGCCCAATAAGCCTTATGCTGTAGCTCGACTTATAAATGACAAGCCTTTCCATACAATAGTTGATATGGTGACATTCCAATCGGTGTCTTATAAGCAGTCCAGTGTGCCCATAATGCATCATCCAATTGAAGCGACCAATCCTTACGATTCGGATTCACCACTTTCTCCAATATTTTCTTGACTTCCCTGTTCAACACCTCAACATGCCCACTGGTTTGGGGGTGATAAGCTGTCACTACCTTGTGGTTGACCTCATACCTTGCTAATAGAGTTGTGAATGATTTGTTTCAAAAGTGACTACCTTCGTCACTTATAATTGCTCTAGGCGTGCCAAACCTCGTAAAAATGTTCTTCTGTAGGAAATTAAGAACTACCTTAGCATCGTTAGATGGTAGTGCTGCAGCTTCTACCCACTTTGATACGTAATCCACTGCGAGTAGAATATACTGATTGCTAAGTGACGACGGGAATGGACCCATGAAGTCGATGCCCTATACATCGAAAATTTCAACTTCGAGAATCGTTTGTAGAGGCATCTCATTCCTTTTCAAAATGTTGCCCACCCTTTGACATCTATCACATGTTTTGATAAAATGGTGGGCATCCTTGAATAGTGTAGGCCAATAAAACCTAGATTGTAGCACCTTTGCTGATGTCCTATCACTACCATAATGTCCGCCATATGCAGAGGAGTGGCACTCATGTAGAATGTTCTTCACTTCACTGTAGGGCACGCACCTTCTAATCATTTTCTCGGTGCACTGCTTGAATAAATAAGGTTCTTCCCACATGTACCATTTTACGTCATGAAGAAACTTCTTTTTCTGTTGTCTTGTGAGATCAGGTGGAAGAACGTTGCTCACTAGATAATTTGCATAATCCGCATGCTAAGAAAATTCTGCATTTATCCCAAATAATTGCTCATCCGGGAATGATTCGTTATTTTCACACTTGTCCTCTCTTAATTTCTCTTGGTTTTCCAGCCTAGACAAGTGATCGGCTATTTGATTCTCCGTCCCCTTTCTATCCTTTATTTCTAGATCAAACTCTTAGAGAAGGAGAATCCATCAGATAAGGCATGGTTTAACATCTTTTTTCACAATTAGGTATTGAATAGCTTAATGATCCGTGTAGACTATCACCTTAGTCTAGATCAAGTATGCCTGGAACTTGTCAAATGCATACACCACTACAAGAAATTCCTTTTCCGTAGTTGTATAATTCATTTGAGTCTCTGTGAGCGTTTTGCTTGCATAATATATGGCGTGAAACACCCTCTCTCAGCGTTGACCCAAAATAGCCCCAACCGCATAGTCGCTTGCATCACACATCAGCTCAAAAGGCATATTCCAATCTGGTGCGACGATTACGGGGGCTGTAGTCAACTTCTTCTTTAATAACTCAAAAGCTAACTTACACTCCTCATCAAAACTGAAAACAGAATCCTTCTCTAATATACTGCATAAGGGTTTTGCAATTTTAGAGAAGTCTCTTATGAATCTCCTGTAGAATCCAGCATGTCCCAGAAAATTTCTAATTCCCTTAAGTGAGCTTGGTAGAGGCAGTTTCTCGATTGTTTCCAGCTTATCCTTATCAACCTCCAATCCTTGAGTCGATACCTTGTGGCCCAAAATTATGCCCTCCTCAACCATGAAGTGGCATTTTTCGCAGTTAAGTACGAGGTTTGTATCCTTGCATCGCTGTAACACCATTACCAAATTCCCTAGGCAAGTATCGAAGTTGTCCCCATAGACAGAAAAGTCGTCCATGAAGACTTCAACATTTTTCTCCACCAGGTCTGAGAAAATGACCATCATACACCGTTGAAAGATCGCAGGTGCATTACATAACCCGAATGACATTATCCCGAATGCAAATGTGCCATAAGGGCACGTAAATGTAGTCTTCTCTTGATCCTCAGGAGCGATGAAGATCTGGTTATAGCCCCATTATCCATCTAATAAACAATAGTACTCGTGTCCCGCCAATCTCTCTAACATTTGATCGATAAAAAAAAATTGTTGGGTAAAATCTAATTACGCACAAGACGCAAGTATACATGGTCAACAAGTAATAAAGTGATAAGTTGAGTATTGTTCCCACAGAGAATTAGTTAATAAAAATCACCAAGTACTAACCCGTAACCAACTCAATCTTATTTAAACGAATGAATTTAATGTTATAAATTAAAATATTTAACTAAACTAATTCTAATTACCACTAATTAAAAATCAGATTATGGAGATTTAAGATCACAACTTCACTTATTGCTTCATTTAAGCTAACACACTTCTCATCAATTATTTTCTATCCTGAATTGTTAATCAAGAACACTAAAGCAGATAAAACCACCTCTCGATGCATAATACCCATACTCACTTGCATCCACAGATGATAGAATTAAGCAAGACACCCTAGTTAACTAATCCGCTATATCTCTATGTGAATTACAATTAAATAGGATTTAGAGCACAAGTTCTCTATAAGATTACATATGGCGTAAAGGTATATCTCTATCCTAAACACGAACCATGAATTCCATCTATGCAAACACAAACACATGCTATCATGATCAGATCTAAATCTATACTTCATTGCTCGAGTTCATATAGATTATCACGGTAATTAATGGCCAATCAATTAAACAATTAAGTCTAAATCATAATACACAATTCTCACAATAGAACATAATAATTGATAGCGAAGCATATTAAAATAAACTACACAATAAGATCCATTGTAATCTCAAAAAAAGAATTAGTTCATTATTATTGAATTAAAACTGAGAATCCACACTTGAATAAACAATAAAAGACAAAGATAGAAGAAGATGAGAAGATAGAATCTATTGTCTGTAGATTTGACGCTCCCTCCTTGCTCCTACTTTGAATCTTCAATGGTCTCTAAGTTGCATTAATTTCCAAATCTAATAAGAATTAGGGTTTTTTCCCCAATCTACTCTAATCTAATATAATGGAATTCTCCAAAAACTTCCCTCTAATCCTTATAAATCTCCACCTTTTATAAGCCTCTTTATATGTCTTTAAGTCCTCTAGGAAGTCCTTGAATCAAACAGCTCGAATAAATCCTTATCGGACTCAAATTCGGATAAAATCTGCTCTTTCTGCGCATACCCAAGCCCCAGCTTGGGTATTACTCCTTGGAGGGCAAGCCCCGGCTTGCTAGTGGCCTGCTAGTGCATCTTGACCCCAAGCCCCGGCTTGGGTGCAAGCTGCTAATTATTTTTTCTACTGTAGTGTCCTCTGGTAAAACGGCCATAAACTTTGATCCGGCAGGAGTTACGGGGGCTGCAACCTATCAAATCGAAGCTATCGACGAGCTCTACAAGTTGCATTCTTTGAGGTTTGTGAAATAACGAATGGATGAAGGTCGAAATTGGACTGGAAGTGACTGCTATGCAAATGACCACCCAAAACAGCGAAATTCAACGTCCATTGGTACAAATGTCATAACTCTTGCATCCGAACTCCGATTGGAATGATTTAAGATGTTTTGGAAAGATAAGAAGAAGCTCTACAATATAGTTCAAGTTCTAAGCCAGAACATGAAATGAACATAAAAGCCCAAACGATGTCCGGATTGCTTTTCTTTGCATTTTCCTTGCTTTTCCTTACCAATAGTCGCTCACACCGCTTCCAAATGTATAACCTACAAAATGAACACACAATGCATGAATAGTAACTAAGACATATGAATATAAGCAACTAATTTAAGTAAAAGATACCGGATAAGTGGACATAAAATCCACTTATCAAATACCCCGAAACTTAAACCGTTGCTTGTCCCCAAGTAACACAATATAATGCAATGCAATGCAATGAAATGCAACTAATCACTATGCCTACGAATCCAGCAGTATTGATAAAATCAAATATATTTACTTGACCTTAGAGCAATCAAGCAAACACGACAATACTTCATATCAAAATCAATCAACAATTTCCTAGTCAATCATCAAGTCTTAAACTGTTATTACTGGTATAGTGTGTGTGTGCTCCACAACAATGTTAACTGATATAAAATCAAATTTAACATATAAAAAGTCTCTTTGAAGGCATCATACAGTGTAAACTCAAGAAATCCAAAAACAAGCTAGATCCAACTAAAATTAAATAATTACCAATATCGAGGTTCAACATGGGATACTTATGCTTTATTTTTCATCTACGGGGGCTTTTTGCTCTTATTTCCTGTTTTATTCTCTTTTTTTTTCTTTTGGTTTATATACACATAGCTATGCAATGTCTTATTCCCTTAGGCTTTTCAATGCTACCTTAACGAGCTTTCGACCAATGACTCCCAGACCATTAAGACCTTAGGGCGCTAAGTGTAGAGACACCTCAGGTTTACTTACTCAAGTAACAAAGGCCACAAAACTAGACAAGCACGCCACAATGTTTATACATACTTTTTTTTTTCAATAGCTTATATATCTCACATATTCCCCCAAACTTAGGTTCTTGTTTAACTTTAGCCATCACTACTTGTTCTTGTCATTCTTTCATTTAAACTAGCATTATCCTTTAGAGTCCCATTATGTATCAATTTAAACTCAATCAATCACAAGTTGCTTTTACTGTGCTATCCTTATTATACCAGTTTCAAACAGAAAAAGATTCAATTCATAACAAGAAATCATATCAAAGCTCCAATAGTCAGTACTATACTTGCCTACTCAATTCCATTCTCCTCATTGGCCAAAATAAACTTAAACTATCAAACAGCTGGACTCATGCAAGATGAACATAGTAACTAACTATTATTTTTGATTTTTTTTCCATAATAAACTAAATATAATGCTATTCAAACTATACTACTATGCAACTACTTATGCAGTTGTACTACATGAATGCAAACATAATGAACCTAAACTAAATTAACAACATATGCAAAATAACATAACATAAACATGAAACTAAACATGCAATAATGAACTAAACTAAATTCCCCCGAACTTATCAATTACAATGTCCTCATTGTAAGAATATAGCGATATGTAGAAGAGAACTTCCCCAGTAATCAAACTAAGCGTGAAGTGATGGTGGTGATGGTTTTGAACGATCATTTTCCTATCCATTGAACCTCCAATACCTGCAATGAAGAGAGACAACATGGATTAGAATAGAACTTTGGAATATAACGTGATTCATATCTACTAAATAAACTAGGAAAGAATATAAATAAAAAAAATAAAAAAATTCTTGGGTTGCCTCCCAGTTAGCGCTTGAATTACAATCTTTCAGCCTGACTTTGTCTGGTAAACGCTATCCAATTCCTCGTCAATAATTGAGGAACCCTCCATCCATCGGAAATAATGTAGCTTTTGGCAGGTTCCCATTTGTGATGGTTATCGAGTTAAAGTCACCTAGAATGTTTTGTTTAGATAAGATCACATTCAAGAACGTCCAACATCTAGGTGTTTTCTCCATTGTGTCTTCAAATAGATTCTGGCATTGAGGCTTGTCAGTCACAATAATCTCTTCTTCTATCTTCTCCAGCTCATCGCACCATGGCTTCGAAGTTGTACTCACTTTTACGTCACAAGGAGTATTGCCGACAACATGACTACCTAGCAGACAAGGTTTTGCAAATCTAACCGGATTCTTTAACTTTGGTGGAGAAGGCACTTGAGGCATTAATAACATCGGCTTATCCTCGTTAGTACTCATAGTTAGCTCTTCACCGACCTTGTTGTCATTATCCCCACTTGTCTCCTCTTTTTCAACATCTTGAGGCTCATCCAGTTGTTGATTTGGTTCGGGTTCTCCGTCAATTTCGTCATCCATGTCATAAAGCCAAGTGTTTGGAGGAAGGTTGCTTACGGCTTTGGTCATTTGATTTATCTTATTCTACAGATTTTGAATTAATATCTCTTGATTCTGAATTGACCGCTCTTGATTAATCCTCCTCTCCTCATTTGATGCTACGAACTTGGACCACAATTCCTCCAACCTTGAATTATCTGTCTCAGTCTCGGAAGCCATGTATTGAGGAACATTGGTTGAGGTAGTGACGAGTTATTCCATCCGATTATTAAAATTTTGTGTTGACAGCTCTTGGCTAATCCTCATCTCCTCTAGGTTTGCTATGCCCTTCAATATTACATCCCTCGTATTTGGCTTTTCTTCTTGTGGCAATGGAGGTGGACATGAAAATTTTGGTGTGTATGTTGAATTTGGAGCGTAGTATTGGTCTTCATAAGTATAACTCCATGACGAGTTCGGGTGATACCCCCAAACTTGATGATAATGATCATATGCATACTGATTGAGGTAGTTACCACCATACTGTACCGGCCCAAGATTGATGGTGCATTGATTACTCGGGTGATTGCCGCCAAAGACAATAGTCACATATAATCGCCATCCTTCGACTCCTTCAATCGCATGATAACGTCCAACTTCCTCGAAAGTTCTTTAATCTATGCCGATATTGTGGAAAATGCATTAAGTCCATCAATCCCCGTTTCCCTTGGTTGAGTCATGTTCGTGTATGGCCATTGATACACAAAGTCATCCATGGTACCTGAAAAGAGAGAAATATAGGAAGAGAATTAAAAATAAAAATAAAAATATTTAAATTAAGACTAATTTGATTGAAATTAATATTGGCAAAGAGATATTAAACTAATTCCCCAGCAACGGCGCCAAAAACTTGTTGGATAAAATCTAATTACGCACAACACGTAAGTATACGTGGTCAACAAGTAATAAAGTGATAAGTTGAGTATCATTCCCATAGAGAATTAGTTAATAAAAATCACCAAGTACTAACCCGTAACCAACTCAATCTTATTTAAACGAATGAATTTAATGTTATAAATTAAAATATTTAACTAAACTAATTTTAATTACCACTAATTAAAAATCATATTATGGAGATTTAAGATCACAACTTCACTTATTGCTTCATTTAAGCTAACACACTTCTCATCAATTATTTTCTATCCTGAATTGTTAATCAAGAACACTAAAGCTGATAAAACCACCTCTCGATGCATAATACCCATACTCACTTGCATCCACATATGATATAATTAAACAAGACACCCTAATTAACTAATCCACTATATCTCTATGTGAATTACAATTAAATAGGATTTAAAGCACAAGTTCTCTATAAGATTACATATGGCGTAAAGGCATATCTCTATCCTAAACACGAACCATGAATTTCATCTATGCAGAAATCACAAACACATGCTATCATGATCAGATCTAAATCTATACTTCATCTCTCGAGTTCATATAGATTATAACGGTAATTAATGGCCAATCAATTAAACAATTAAGTCTAAATCATAATACACAATTCTCACAATAGAACATAATAATTGATAGCGAAGCATATTAAAATAAACTACACAATAAGATCCATTGTAATCTCAAACAAAGAATTAGTTCATGATTATTGAATTAAAACTAAGAATCCACACTTGAATAAACAATAAAAGACAAAGATAGAAGAAGATGAGAAGATAGAATCTATTGTCTATAGATTTGACGCTCCCTCCTTGCTCCTACTTTGAATCTTCAATGGTCTCCAAGTTGCTTCAATCTCCAAATCTAATAAGAATTAGGGTTTTTTCCACAATCTACTCTAATCTAATATAATGGAATTCTCCAAAAACTTCCCTCTAATCCTTGTAAATCTCCTCCTTTTATAAGCCTCTTTATATGTCTTTAAATCCTCTCGGAAGTCCTTGAATCAAACAGCTCGAATCAATCCTTATCGGACTCAAATTCAGATAAAATCTCCTCTTTTCACAAGATACCCAAGCCCCGGCTTGGGTTTACTCCTGGAGGGCAAGCCCGCTTGCTAGTGGCTACTACTTAGTGCATCTAGACCCCAAGCCCCGGCTTGGGTATAATACATAAAAGAGCAAGCCCCGCTTGGGTGCAAGCTGCTAATTATTTTTCTCTTTGTAGTGTCCTCTCGTAAAATGGCCATAAACTTTGATCCGGCAGGAGTTACGGGGGCTGCAACCTATCAAATCGAAGCTATCGACGAGTTCTACAAGTTGCATTCTTTGAGGTTTGTGAAATAACGAATGGATGAAGGTCAAAATTAGACTTGAAGTGACTGCTATGCAAATGACCACCCAAAACAGCGAAATTCAACTTCCGTTGGTACAAATGTCATAACTCTTGCATCCGAACTCCGATTGGAATCATTCAAGATGTTCTGGAAAGCTAAGAAGAAGCTCTACAATATAGTTCAAGTTCCAAGCCAAGAACATGAAACGAACATGAAAGCCCAAACGATGTCCGGATTGCTTTTCTTTTTCAGATTTTCCTTGCTTTTCCTTACTAATAGTCGCTCACACACCGCTTCCAAATGTATAACCTACAAAATGAACACACAATGCATGAAAAGTAACTAAGACATATGAATATAATCAACTAATTTAAGTAAAAGATACCGGATAAGTGGACATAAAATCCACTTATCAAATACCCCCAAACTTAAACCGTTGCTTGTCCCCAAGTAACACAACATAATGCAATGCAATGCAATGAAATGCAACTAATCACTATGCCTACGAATCCAGCAGTATTGATAAAATCAAATATATTCACTCGACCTTAGAGAAATCAAGCAAACACGACAATACTTCATATCAAAATCAATCAACAATTTCCTAGTCAATCATCAAGTCTTAAATCATATTATCGGTATAGTGTGTGTGCTCCACAACAATGTTAATCGATATAAAATCAAATTTAACATATAAAAAGTCTCTTTGAAGGCATCATACAGTGTAAACTCAAGAAATCCAAAAACAAGCTAGATCCAACTAAAATTAAATAATTACCAATATCGAGGTTCAACATGGGATACTTATGCTTTATTTTTCATCTACGGGGGCTTTTTGCTCTTATTTCCCGTTTTATTCTCTCTTTTTTTTCTTTTGGTTTATATACGCATAGCTATGCAATGTCTTATTCCCTTAGGCTTTTCAATGCTACCTTAACGAGCTTTCGACCAATGACTCCCAGACCATTAAGACCTTAGGGCGGTAGGTTTAGAGACACCTCGGGCTTACTTACTCAAGTAACAAAGGCCATAAAACTAGACAAGCACGCCACAGTGTTTATTCAAATTTTTTTTCTTTTTTTTTCAATAGCTTATATATCTCACATATTCCCCCAAACTTAGGTTCTTATTTAACTTTAGCCATCACTACTTGTTCTTGTCATTCTTTCATTTAAACTAGAATTATCCTTTAGAGTCCCATTATGTATCAATTTAAACTCAATCAATCACAAGGTACTTTTACTGTGCTATCCTTATTATACCAGTTTCAAAAAGAAAAAGATTCAATTCATAAAAAGAAATCACATCAAAGCTCCAATAGTCAGTACTATACTTGCCTACTAAATTCCATTCTCCTCATTGGCCAAAATAAACTTAAACTATCAAACAGCTGGACTCATGCAAGATGAACATAGTAACTAACTATTATTATTGATTTTTTTTCCACAATAAACTAAATATAATGCTATTCAAACTATACTACTATGCAACTACTTATGCAGTTGTACTACATGAATGCAAACATAATGAACCTAAACTAAATTAACAACATATGCAAAATAACATAACATAAACATGAAACTAAACATGCAATATTGAACTAAACTAAATTCCCCCGAACTTATCAATTACAATGTCCTCATTGTAAGAATATAGCGATATGTAGAAGAGAACTTCCCAGTAATCGCCTAAGCGTGAAGTGATGGTATGGATGGTCATGACGATCATTTTCCTATCCATTGAACCTCCAATACCGCAATGAAGAGAGACAACATGGATTAGAATAGAAGAGAGAATAGCAAATTGATTCATATCTACTAAATAAACTAGGAAAACATATAAATAAAAAAAATAAAAATTCTTGGGTTGCTTCCCGATTAGCGCTTGAATTACAATCTTTCAGCCAGACTTTGTCTGGTCAACGCTATCCAATTCCTCGTCAATAATTGAGGAACCCTCCATCCATCGAAAATAATGTAGCTTTTGGCAGGTTCCCATTTGTGATGGCTATCGAGTTAAAGTCACCTAGAATGTTTTGTTTAGATAAGATCACATTCAAGAACGTCCAACATCTAGGTGTTTTCTCCATTGTGTCTTCAAATAGATTCTGGCATTGAGGCTTGTCAGTCACAATAATCTCTTCTTCTATCTTCTCCAGCTCATCGCACCATGGCTTCGAAGTTGTACTCGCTTTTACGTCACAAGGAGTATTACCGACAACATGACTACCTAGTGGACAAGGTTTTGCAAATCTAACCGGATTCTTGAACTTTAGTGGAGAAGGCATTTGAGGCATTAATAACATCGGCTCATCCTCGTTAGTACTCATAGTTAGCTCTTCTTCACCTTTTGTTTTCATTATCCCCACTTGTCCCCTCTTTTTCAACATCTTGAGGCTCATCCAGTTGTAGATTTGGTTCGGGTTCTCGATCAATTTCGTCATTCATGTCATAAAGCTAAGTGTTTGGAGGAAGGTTGCTTACGGCTTTAGTCATTTGATCTATCTTATTCTGCAGATTTTGAATTGATATCTCTTGATTCAGAATTGACCGCTCTTGACTAATCCTCCTCCCCTCATTTGATGATACGAACTTGGACCACAATTCCTCCAACCTTGAATTATCTGTCTCAGTCTCGGAAGCCATGTATTGAGGAACATTGGTCGAGGTAGTGACGAGTTATTCCATCCATTATTAAATTTTTGTGTTGATGACTCTTGGCTAATCATCATCTCCTCTAGGTTTGCTATGCCCTTATAATATTACATCCCTCGATTTGGGTTTTTTCTTCTTGTGGCAATGGAGGTGGACATTAAAATTTCGGTGTGTATGTTGAATTTGGAGCGTAGTATTGGTCTTCATAAGTATAACTCCATGACGAGTTCGGGTGATACCCCCAAACTTGATGATAATGATCATATGCATACTGATTGAGGTAGTTACCACCATACTGTACCGGCCCAAGATTGATGGTGCATTGATTACTCGGGTGATTGCCAGCACAATAGTCATATATAACTGCCATCCTTCGACTCCTTTGGGCTGCAATAACGTCCAACTTCCTCGAAAGTTCTTCAATCTGTGTTGATATTGTGGAAAATGCATTAAGTCCATCAATCCCCGTTTCCCTTGGTTAAGTCATGTTCGTGTATGGCCATTGATACGCAAAGTCATCCATGGTACCTGAAAAGAGAGAAATATAGGAAGAGAATTAAAAATAAAAATAAAAATATTTAAATTAAGACTAATTTGATTGAAATTAATATTGGAAAAGAGATATTAAACTAATTCCCCAGGAACGGCGCCAAAAACTTGTTGGATAAAATCTAATTACGCACAACACGCAAGTATACGTGGTCAACAAGTAATAAAGTGATAAGTTGAGTATCATTCCCATAGAGAATTAGTTAATAAAAATTACCAAGTACTAACCCGTAACCAACTCAATCTTATTTAAACGAATGAATTTAATGTTATAAATTAAAATATTTAACTAAACTAATTCTAATTATCACTAATTAAAAATCATATTATGGAGATTTAAGATCACAACTTCACTTATTGCTTCATTTAAGCTAACACACTTCTCATCAATTATTTTCTATCTCGAATTGTTAATCAAGAACACTAAAGCAGATAAAACCACCTCTCGATGCATAATACCCATACTCACTTGAATCCACAGATGATAGAATTAAGCAAGACACCCTAATTAACTAATCCACTATATCTCTATGTGAATTACAATTAAATAGGATTTAAAACACAAGTTCTTTATAAGATTACATATGGCATAAAGGCATATCTCTATTATAAATATGAACCGTGAATTCCATCTATGCAGAAATCACAAACACATGCTATCATGATCAGATCTAAATATATACTTCATCTCTCGAGTTCATATAGATTATCACGGTAATTAATGGCCAATAAATTAAACAATTAAATCCAAATCACAATAGACGATTCTCACAATAGAACATAATAATTGATAGCGAAGCATATTAAATTAAACTACACAATAAGATCTATTGTAATCTCAAACAAAGAATTAGTTCATGATTATTGAATTAAAACTAAGAATCCACACTTGAATAAACAATAAAAGACAAAGATAGAAGAAGATGAGAAGATAGAATCTATTGTCTGTAGATTTGATGCTCCCTTCTTGCTCCTACTTTGAATCTTCAATGGTCTCCAAGTTGCTTCAATCTCCAAATCTAATAAGAATTAGGGTTTTTTCCCCAATCTACTCTAATCTAATATAATGGAATTCTCCAAAAACTTCCCTCTAATCCTTGTAAATCTCTTCCTTTTATAAGCCTCTTTATATGTCTTTAAGTCCTCTCGAAAGTCCTTGAATCAAACAGCTCGAATCAATCCTTATCGGACTCAAATTCAGATAAAATCTCCTCTTTCTGCGCATACCCAAGCCCCAACTTGGGTATTACTCCTTGGAGGGCAAGCCCTGGCTTGCTAGTGGCCTGCTAGTGCATCTTGACCCCAAGCCCCGGCTTGGGTATAAGGCATAAAAGAGCAAGCCCCGGCTTGGGTGCAAGCTGCTAATTATTTTTTCTACTGTAGTGTCCTCTGGTAAAACTGCCATAAACTTTGATCCGGCAGGAGTTACGGGGGCTGCAACCTATCAAATCGAAGCTATCGACGAGTTCTACAAGTTGCATTCTTTGAGGTTTGTGAAACAACGAATGGATGAAGGTCGAAATTGGACTGGAAGTGACTGCTATGCAAATGACCACCCAAAACAGCGAAATTCAACGTCAGTTGGTACAAATGTCATAACTCTTGCATCCGAACTCCGATTGGAATGACTCATGATGTTCTGGAAAGCTAAGAAGAAGCTCTACAATATAGTTCAAGTTCCAAGCCAAGAACATGAAATGAACATGAAAGCCCAAACGATGTCCGAATTGCTTTTCTTTACATTTTCCTTGCTTTTCCTTACCAATAGTCGCTCACACCGCTTCCAAATGTATAACCTACAAAATGAACACACAATACATGAAAAGTAACTAAGACATATGAATATAAGCAACTAATTTAAGTAAAAGATACCAAATAAGTGGACATAAAATCCACTTATCAAATACCCCCAAACTTAAATCGTTGCTTGTGCCTAAGTAACACAACATAATGCAATGCAATGCAATGAAATACAACTAATCACTATGCCTACGAATCCAGCAGTATTGATAAAATCAAATATATTCACTCGACCTTAGAGCAATCAAGAAAACACGACTATACTTCATATCAAAATCAATCAACAATTTCCTAGTCAATCATCAAGTCTTAAACTGTTATTACTGGTATAGTGTGTGTGTGCTCCACAACAATGTTAACTGATATAAAATTAAATTTAACATATAAAAAGTCTGTTTGAAGGCATCATACAGTGTAAACTCAAGAAATCCAAAAACAAGCTAGATCCAACTAAAATCAAATAATTACCAATATCGAGGGTTAAAATGGGAAACTTATGCTTTATTTTTCATCTACGGGGGCTTTTTGCTCTTATTTCCCATTTTATTCTCTTTTTTTTTTCTTTTGGTTTATATACACATAGCTATGCAATGTATTATTCCCTTAGGCTTTTCAATGCTACCTTAACGAGCTTTCGACCAATGACTCCCAGACCATTAAGACCTTAGGACGGTAGGTTTAGAGACACCTCGGGCTTACTTACTCAAGTAACAAAGGCCACAAAACTAGACAAGCACGCCACAGTGTTTATACATACTTTTTTTTTCTTTTTTTTTTCAATAGCTTATATATCTCACATATTCCCCCAAACTTAGGTTCTTGTTTAACTTTAGCCATCACTACTTGTTCTTGTCATTCTTTCATTTAAACTAGCATTATCCTTTAGGGTCCCATTATGTATCAATTTAAACTCAATCAATCACAAGGTACTTTTACTGTGCTATCCTTATTATACCAGTTTCAAAAAGAAAAAGATTCAATTCATAAAAAGAAATCACATCAAAGCTCCAATAGTCAGTACTATACTTGCCTACTCAATTCCATTCTCCTCATTGGCCAAAATAAACTTAAACTATCAAACAGCTGGACTCGTGCAAGATGAACATAGTAACTAACTATTATTATTGATTTTTTTTTCCACAATAAACTAAATATAATGCTATTCAAACTATACTACTATGCAACTACTTATGCAGTTGTACTACATGAATGCAAACATAATGAACCTAAACTAAATTAACAACATATGCAAAATAACATAACATAAACATGAAACTAAACATGCAATATTGAACTAAACTAAATTCCCCCGAACTTTTCAATTACAATGTCCTCATTGTAAGAATATAGCGATATGTAGAAGAGAACTTCCCTGTAACCAGCTAAGCGTGAAGTGATGGTGGCGATGGCTGCAACGATCATTTTCCTATCCATTGAACCTCCAATACCTACAATGAAGAGAGACAACATGGATTAGAATAGAACTTTGGAATATAACGTGATTCATATCTACTAAATAAACTAGGAAAACATATAAATAAAAAAAATAAAAAAATTCTTGGGTTGCCTCCCAGTTAGCGCTTGAATTACAATCTTTCAGCCAGACTTTGTCTGGTCAACGCTATCCAATTCCTCGTCAATAATTGAGGAAGCCTCCATCCATCGGAAATAATGTAGCTTTTGGCAGGTTCCCATTTGTGATGGCTATCGAGTTAAAGTCACTTAGAATGTTTTGTTTAGATAAGATCACATTCAAGAACGTCCAACATCTAGGTGTTTTCTCCATTGTGTCTTCAAATAGATTCTGGCATTGAGGCTTGTCAGTCACAATAATCTCTTCTTCTATATTCTCCAGCTCATCGCACCATGGCTTCGAAGTTGTACTCGCTTTTACGTCACAAGGAGTATTACCGACAACATGACTACCTAGTGGACAAGGTTTTGCAAATCTAACCGGATTCTTGAACTTTAGTGGAGAAGGCATTTGAGGCATTAATAACATCGGCTCGTCCTCGTTAGTACTCATAGTTAGCTCTTCACCGACCTTGTTTTCATTATCCCCACTTGTCCCCTCTTTTTCAACATCTTGAGGCTCATCCAGTTGTAGATTTGGTTCGGGTTCTCCGTCAATTTCGTCATCCATGTTATAAAGCCAAGTGTTTGGAGGAAGGTTGCTTACGGCTTTGGTCATTTGATCTATCTTATTCTGCAGATTTTGAATTGATATCTCTTGATTCTGAATTGACCGCTCTTGATTAAGCCTCCTCTCCTCATTTGATGCTACGAACTTGGACCAAAATTCCTCCAACCTTGAATTATCTATCTCAGTCTCGGAAGCCATGTATTGAGGACCATTGGTTGAGGTAGTGACGAGTTATTCCATTCGATTATTAAAATTTTGTGTTGACAGCTCTTGGCTAATCCTCATCTCCTCTAAGTTTGCTATGCCCTTCAATATTACATCCCTCGTATTTGGCTTTTCTTCTTGTGGCAATGGAGGTGGACATGAAAATTTTGGTGTGTATGTTGAATTTGGAGCGTAGTATTGGTCTTCATAAGTATAGCTCCATGACGAGTCCGGGTGATACCCCCAAACTTGATGATAATGATCATATGCATACTGATTGAGGTAATTACCACCATACTGTACCGGCCCAAGATTGATGGTGCATTGATTACTCGGGTGATTGCCAGCACAATAGTCACATATAGCTGTCATCCTTCGACTCCTTTGGGTTGCAATAACGTCTAACTTCCTCGAAAGTTCTTCAATCTGTGCTGATATTGTGGAAAATGCATTAAGTCCATCAATCCCCGTTTCCCTTGGTTGAGTCATGTTCGTGTATGGCCATTGATACGCAAAGTCATCCATGGTACCTGAAAAGAGAGAAATATAGGAAGAGAATTAAAAATAAAAATAAAAATATTTAAATTAAGACTAATTTGATTGAAATTAATATTGGAAAAGAGATATTAAACTAATTCCCCAGCAACGGCGCCAAAAACTTGTTGGATAAAATCTAATTACGCACAACACGCAAGTATACGTGGTCAACAAGTAATAAAGTGATAAGTTGAGTATCATTCCCATAGAGAATTAGTTAATAAAAATCACCAAGTACTAACCCGTAACCAACTCAATCTTATTTAAACGAATGAATTTAATGTTATAAATTAAAATATTTAACTAAACTAATTCTAATTACCACTAATTAAAAATCATATTATGGAGATTTAAGATCACAACTTCACTTATTGCTTCATTTAAGATAACACACTTCTCATCAATTATTTTCTATCCTAAATTGTTAATCAAGAACACTAAAGCAGATAAAACCACCTCTCGATGCATAATACCCATACTCACTTGCATCCACCGATGATAGAATTAAGCAAGACACCCTAATTAACTAATTCACTATATCTCTATGTGAATTATAATTAAAAAGGATTTAAAGCACAAGTTCTCTATAAGATTACATATGGCGTAAAGTCATATCTCTATCCTAAACATGAATCATGAATTCCATCTATGCATAAATCACAAACACATGATATCATGATCAGATCTAAATCTATACTTCATCTCTCGAGTTCATATAGATTATCACGGTAATTAATGGCCAATCAATTAAACAATTAAGTCCAAATCACAATAGACAATTCTCACAATAGAACATAATAATTGATAGCGATGTATATTAAAATAAACTACACAATAAGATCCATTGTAATCTCAAACAAAGAATTAGTTCATGATTATTGAATTAAAACTAAGAATCCACACTTGAATAAATAATAAAAGACAAAGATAGAAGAAGATGAGAAGATAGAATCTATTGTCTGTAGATTTGTCGCTCCCTCCTTGCTCCTACTTTGAATCTTCAATGGTCTCCAAGTTGCTTCAATCTCCAAATCTAATAAGAACTAGGGTTTTTTCCCCAATCTACTCTAATCTAATATAATGAAATTCTCCAAAAATTTCCCTCTAATCCTTGTAAATCTCCTTCTTTTATAAGCCTCTTTATATGTCTTTAAGTCCTCTTGGAAGTCCTTGAATCAAACAGCTCGAATCAATCCTTATCGGACTCAAATACAGACAAAATCTTCTCTTTCTGCGTAAACCCAAGCCCCAGCTTGGGTATTACTCCTTGGAGGGCAAGCCCCGGCTTGCTAGTGGCCTGCTAGTGCATCTTGACCCCAAGCCCCGGCTTGGGTATAAGGCATAAAAGAGCAAGCCCCGGCTTTGGTGTAAGCTGCTAATTATTTTTTCTACTGTAGTATCCTCTGGTAAAACGGCCATAACATTTGATCCGGGAGGAGTTACGGGGCCTTCCACCTATTAAATCGAAGCTATCGACAAGCTCTACAACTTTAATTCTTTGAGGTTTGAGAAATAACGAATGGATGAAGGTCAAAATTTGACTGGAAGTGACTGTTATTCCAATGACCACCCAAAACAGCGAAATTCATCGTCTGTTGGTACAAATGTCATAACTCTTGCATCTGAACTCCGATTGGAATGATTCAAGATTTTCCGAAAAGCTAAGAAGAATCTCTACAATATAGTTCAAGTTCCAAGCCAAGAACATGAAATGAACATGAAAGCCCAAACGTTGTTCGAATTGTTTTTCTTTGCATTTTCCTTACCAATAGTCGCTCACACCGCTTCCAAACATATAACCTACAAAATGAACATACAATGCATGAAAAGTAACTAAGACATATGAATATAAGCAACTAATTCAAGTAAAAGATACTACATAAGTGGACATAAAATCCACTTATCAGCAGCGAAAAATGATCTTTTTGGGTTACCTTATTCAACTTCCTATAATCCATGCAAACCCTCCAACCTATCACTGTTTTTGTCGGTATTAAATCGTTATTCTCATTCTGTACCACAGTTATTCCTCCTTTTTTTGGCACAAACTGGACCGGACTAACCCACTTACTATCGGAAATCGGGTAGATGATACCGGCATCCAATAATTTTAGAATTTCCTTCTTCACAACTTCCTTCATAATGGGGTTATGTCGACGTTGTTGCTCCATCGTCGGTTTTGCATCATCTTCCATCAGAATCTTGTGCATGCAAAACGAAGGGTTGATTCCCTTTATATCAGTTATCGTCCAACCTATTGCTGATTTATGTTCCCTAAGCACCCTCAACAACTTTTCTTCTTGCAAATCGTTAAGTGTAGCAGAAATAATAACAGGTAAAGAATTTGAATTGCCTAAGTATGCATACCTGAGTTGTTTAAGGAGTGGCTTAAGTTCCAAAGTTGGTGGCTCCTCCAATGACGGTTTCAATTTTTCTGTGGTTGTCTCCTCCGTGTGCAAAGGTTCAAATGGTGCTCTAAATTGGCTAACTCGTGGCAATGAATCTAACATCTGCAAGTACTCCACAAATTCCCAGTCATCGAACTCTTCATCCCCCAATAATGTTGTTTCTAATGGATCATTGACCAAACTCTTGCCCATATCTTCACTAATAATCTGCTCAATGATATCCATCCTGAAAATTCTTCCTCATCTGTAGGGAATTTCATGGCCTTGAACACGTTAAATTTAATTTCTTGATCTTGGACCTTCATAGTAAGTTCTCCTTTTTGTATGTTTATGAGTGTCCTACCCGTGTCTAAGAAAGGTCTCCCTAAGATAATCAGGATGTTCTTGTCCTCCTCAAAGTCTAGGATAATAAAGTTCGCGGGGAATATAAACTTATCCACCTTAACCAATATGTCCTCTACTATGCCTCTCGAAAATGTGACTGACCTATCCGCTAACTGCAATGAAATATTCGTAGGCTTGGGCGCGGGAAAACCCAATTCTCTGTATACTAACAATGGCATAAGGTTCACACTCGCCCCCAAATCACATAAACACTTACTAAATGACATATTCCAGATTGTGCATGGAATAGTGAAACTCCCCGGGTCCTTCAACTTTTGTGGCAACTTCTACTGTAACACCGCGCTACACTGCTCTGTTAGTGCCACTATTTCAAAGTCTTCCCATTCTTTTTCCTTGACAGAATCTCTTTCATGAACTTCTCATAACTCGACATATGCTCTAGGGCTTCTGCGAATGGGATGTTAATATGAAATTTCTTAAAAACTTCCAAAAACTTAGCGAACTCCTTATCTAATTTCTGTTTTTGGACCCTCTGCTGAAACGGTGGTGGAGGATATACAACTGGCTTGTCGTCTAACTTTGTTTTCTCACTTTGTTTATCCTCACCCTTATTTCCTTCAACCACTTTAATGTCATCAACTTTTTCATCCGATATCGCTGAATTTTCTGCATCTTCACCAACTAGATGTTTTCCACTCCTCAACGTAATTGCCAGACAATGTTCGTGGTTTCCCTTCGGATTTCTCTCTGTATCATTCGATAGGGTCCCTTGTGGCCTGTTATTTAATGCTAAGGCAATTTACCCCATCTGATTTTCCAAATTCTTGATGGCAATTGCTTGGTTTTTCATCACTGCCTCATTGCTAGTTATGTACTTCGACAATAACTCCTCTAAATCTGATTTTCTTTCCTGATGTTGAGCCGGTTGTTGGTGATTCTGAAAACCTGGGGGATATGACGGTCGTGGAGCTTGATGTTGTTGATTATTGCTCCACGAGAAATTTGGGTGATTCCTATTCCCTTGGTTATAAGTGTTTTGGTACATATTTTATGGACCCCTGTTATAGCTACCTATGAACTGCATGGACGTTGGATTGATTGCGCACTGATCTATAGGATGGTCACCCGCGCACAATTCACATACTACTGCAATCTACTGTACTTGAGCCCCTGTCATGGCATCCAACTTCTTGAACAACGCAGAAATTTATGCTTGTATTGTTGTCACCCCATCGACTTCTAACACCCCAGCCGCCTTTTGCTCGCGGTCATTCTTTTGTGTGGCCCTTTGGTAGTTGTTAGCCGTCATGGTCTCAATCAAATTGTAGGCCTCCTCATAACTCTTAGCCATGAATGCTCCACCAAACGCTGCATCAATACTTGTCCTGAGATTTCCATGCAGTCTGTTATAAAAAGTGTTCATTTACAGCCACTTAGGCAATCCATGATGCAGGCACTTTCTGAGCAACTCCTTGTATCTCTCTCATGACTCATATAGCGACTCCCCATGTTGTTGCTCAAACATTGTTATCTCATTCCTCATTTTTGTAGTTTTTGCCGGTGGGAAAAATTTGGCAAGGAATTTCTAAGCTAAGTCTTCCCACGTAGTTATCGAACCCGGCGGTAGAGAGTGTAACCAACTCTTCGCCTTGTCCCCTAAGGTGAATGGGAACAAGCGAAGTCTCACCACATCATCCAACACCCCATTATACCTGAAGGTGTCACAAATCTCCAGAAAGCTAACTAGATGTTCATTCGGATCGTCATTTGCCAATCCACCAAACTGAACTGAATTCTGGATCATCTGAATTATCCCAGGCTTGATTTCAAATGTATTTGCAGCAATTGTGGGCCTGATGATGCTCGACTGCAGTTCAGTCACCTTGGGTGTGGCAAAGTCCCTTAACGCTTTCTGATCTTCAGCTGCCATTGCCTCTTTTTGCTCAAAATTTTCAAAGTCTTGCCTCGTTTGCTTGATCCACTTACTTAACCTCTAGAACTGTTTCTCAATGTCGTTCTCAAAAGGCAGCAAGTCTGAATTTTTGTACCGAGTTTGCATAAACCACTTCAAAAACCTAAGATAAGAGGAACAAAACAAAAATATAAATGTTTAAGTAAAATTGGACTAATTAAACTGATATTGCAAAAATATTAAGATCTATACTAAATAGTCCCCGGTAATGGCGCCAATAACTTGTTGGGTAAAATCTATATACGCACAACACGCAAGTATACGTGGTCAACAAGTAATAAAGTGATGAGTAGAGTATCGTTCCCACATAGACAAATTAGTAAGAAACTTAACCTTACATTTACCAATTTCCTATTAATCCTAATTTTATTAAACTATTCAATTCAATGATTAAAAATTATAGAAACTAAATTAAGAAACAAATAAACTACCACAAAACAATCACCAATATCAAAATCAAGAATTTCAAACAATTAATGGAGAATTAGACTTATGATTTTACCCTAAGCTTTACTCTGATTTCTACACCTTTATTCCAATTCAAATCACTATCCCAGTTTATTAATCAAGAACACGAATGTAGTATTAGTCACCTCTCGATGCATTAATATCGTATTAACTTAAATCCACAATTTAGATAGAAACAAGTTAAACACCCTAATCAAATAACTCACTATATCTCTACGTGAATTATAAATAAAGAAGGTTTAAGATTAAGTTCTCTATCCGATTACATATGATGTCAAGCAAATCTCTACCTTAACATTCATCAAGAATCTGCTATTCACAAAATTCATGAACACATGTTATATTAAATAAATCTAGATTCGAATATCCTCTCTCGATTGTATACAAATCCACAAAGAATTGTTGATCAGACAATTCATAAATTCAAGCTCAAATTAATATACATAAGCTGGAAAATAGCTTATTGAACTGGAAATCAAAGTTTACATAATCATTGTTTCACTTAAGGATCCACCATAAGCCTAAAAAGTTAATTAGTTCATCATAAATGAAATAACAACTGAATAAATCAAAGATATCATTCTTTCAATTACAAATAAAAGTCTAAGAAGAAGAATAGTGAGAAACACCCTTCATGTAGCCTAAATTTGCAATTGTCCCGAAAGTCTCTTCAAAATCTTCCTCCAATGCTTGCTATGAAAAATTGGAATTGATCTTTGTATTCTACCTTGTGTGTTGTTTAATTCGTTGTTAATTGAGTAGTATACATCCAACACACGTTTTTCTAAGTAATTCCACACTCATTAGAGTTCACTTGCCATCCAAATGCTTGAATTCAAGTCATAGCAGAGTCCAAAACCAAACAGGAGATTTCACTGGCCGAGACCCCTTTCACATGGCACCTTTTCTCGCTAAAATTTGTTGAAGACTTCTCTCATTTTGGGGGGTATGAAGTCAAACAAGCTCGCTCCATACATGCATCTATTCTCATTGAATGACTTTACTTGCTTGATGAATACTTCCATAAATGCTCCAAATGACTCCAATTCTTGTTAAATGCCACAACAACCACCCTACACATTAAAGAACACAAAAACAAATAAAAACGAACATGAAACAAGAAAATAGTAACAATTAAGCGTGAAATGGACAACGATTCGTGGATATGAAATCCACTTATCAAAATTTCCATTTTAGCTCTTAAACTCTTCATATCTTGTTATTGTTAGATGTTATTTTGAGTTTTATGAGTTGTGAAACATCCTAAGAGTGATGAAATTAGAGATATGGAGCTAATACGTGGTGTGTGGAGTTATAAGGAGAAAAAACATGGCTGAATACCGAACTAAATGGCTATGAAATCAGCCCACAATTTTGATGCACCCAGTATGTTCAATTAAATTACTAAAAGGCCAATTTTCCTAAAAACCCATAGTTAGGCAAAGCTAAGACTTGAGTTTGATTCATACATGTGTAACTAGATTCGCAGAGATTAATATGTGGAACCTTTTTTAGGTGAGTGCAAGTATGAGGGCATTAAGACTTATGGTTTCCTTCGCTTAGAAATGCTAGCTAAGTGAGAGTAAAAATGATTACCTAAAGATCTGATCCATTAACACATCCGTCATTGGTTGCCGAGAAAATATCTTGCAAGTCATACCTTTCTTGTTGTGTTCCTTGAGAACAAAAATGCTTGTAAACTGAAGGTCAGGAGTCTCTGTTGTGCTAACCAACTCTGGAATATCTGACACATCATCAAAGCCAAAATATGCCTAGCCAAGTAAGCCATAAGTAGGTAAGAATTCATTCCTAACAGGAAGAGGAAATAAAACAAAACAATACAAATAATATTTGTGAGGGACAAGATACTCACAGGATTCAAGAGGCCCCTAACAAAAGTAAGATGTGTATCTTTGCAATTTTCGCTCAGAATCGAAATTACAGGGCTAAAAGAAATAGGGACCTCATCCAAGGGAGTTGCAACCATTTTGACTTTACATTTATAAATGTTTCCCTTTGTAGAGTTGAGCTCATAAAAACTTCCAAGCTAAAAGATGGATTTTATTTCTTTATTAATGTGCAATGCAACATCGAAGCGATTTATCAATCCAGCAGACCATTTGCCGCTTCCTCCTTCAATTGCCCATAAAC
The DNA here is from genome assembly GCA_020205615.1 of Panax quinquefolius. Lineage (NCBI taxonomy): Eukaryota > Viridiplantae > Streptophyta > Magnoliopsida > Apiales > Araliaceae > Panax > Panax quinquefolius. Next base: position 112,274,754 of record CM035155.1, read on the forward strand.
CTCCGCCAGATCCTCGCCAAGGAAATCGCATCAAAGAAGTCCAATCGATGTTGACACTCGACCATAGTTAATTCTCGTGATGACCTGCCCATATAAGCATGTTATATTGAAAAAATAAATAAAAGGAAAATGCTCACAATGAGGCCCTATAAGCCATATAATTTAAGTTATTAATGTACACATCAATAGAATAATATATGGCAGATGGAAAAGAGGAAACAATTTTAGTTTAGTATATGATTTCATTAGTCGCGTCTATGAATGAAATGCAAAGAGAGCAACAAGTTTTTTCTTCGATAAATACTTCAAGGGAAACCTTATTATCTCAATCGCTATATATATATGGGTAGCCGTTGTTTTCCTTGTCTTGAAATTGCAATCTTAACTTTTTTTTCTTGTAAATACTATAGTCCTGCATATTTGATATATAATACATTAGTTTTTTGATAAGTAATAAATTTCATCAATTGTTATCACATGGTCTTTATCATCATCTTTCGTTGTTCTTTGAGATTTTGTTTTTTTTGCACATTTAATATAAATTTCATGATTAAATTTTTTTTTGCTAACTAGTAAGTCTCTATCATCATCATGTTTCTTTTCTTTCTTCTTCTCGTGCTTTTCCCCTTGCTACTTTTAGTCCAATGGATTTGAATCGCTAGTTTGAAAATGCGTTACAAATTTCTTGATTAATTTTTTCCTAAAAGTAATAAATTTCACTATTATTATCATCATCGCTTTTTTCTTCTTTTTGTTGTGGCCTTTTTCCTTGCTAATTTTAGTCCAATGGATTTGAACCATTGATGTAACTTTCCGATTTTGTGCTCTCGTTTGATCGCTAGTTTGTGAAGAATGCAATCATTATCTGGATTTCAAACTTAATATACTTTGTTTTGGACTCATGATTTGAGTGATTTATTTTTGGTTCAAAGACAATAATGTCATGCATTTGAATCTGTGCACGGTTTGTTGTGTGTGAGGATGTATATATAGGTAGAGATACAAGGCAAGAGAGAACTAAACAGAAGTACATACACTAGACTTTTGCTTTATGGCTATATCATCTCAAGTCAGATATTTTCCATATGTTCATTTTCTTTTTTGATCTAACATTTTGGAATTTTTTTTACCAACTTCTTTAATTAAGTGTTTGTAATTTCAGTTTATAAGGTGTAGTTTGTAAGTCGGTATAAATCTCTATTGTTGCATATATTCCATTTGTGACGCCCCCAAAATTAGGTATACAGCACCCATCTTGGGTCGCCACTTACATGGTACAGAATTTAAATACAACTTACTAACATAACTGTCGTGTACAATACGACATAAACTGTGAGTTTAAATACAAATATCATCTACTAGATATTATACAAACTCAAAAAGGAGTCCTCATTACAATTATTATCACACTATTTCACGTAATAGTGAGGACTACTAATGCTATCTTGAGGACCATCACTCGTTTCCCGACTCGTCTCAAATTTATATTCTCATTTCTCAAGAGAAAAGTGAAAGAAAGGGTGAGCTCAACTAGCCCAAGAAGAAATATTATGACTAAGATAATGCGTAATAAATTATCAATAGTCTTCAACAATGTTAAACCGATAAAATACAATAGACAAACCGGTTTTAATCTGCAATGAATATGCAATCCATTAAAAGAGTCAAGTAGAAAATAAAGTCTACTATCTTTTAGGTTTTAAAAGGTTTTCATCATGTTATATTTGAGACTCACTTTAATAAATATTCCACATCATCGAATCACACCCCGCACTACTACCAAGGATATTCTTTAGTATCACGACCACAATTATTCATGCACTACGAGCCAAGAATATTTGTGTATTCATTAATGGTCATGATCATGCCAACAACTGTCCATCAATGCACTACGGCCACTGAGGATTTTTACCACATCATTTGTAACATTACGGTCATGATTACACCGAATAGTCTCTGGTCATAATCATACCAAGTCCATCTATGCACTACAGGCCACAGATGACTTTAAAAAAAATATAAACATGAGGATGATGACAATGATATAAGAATTCAATAAAACAAGTTCAAGAATTATTTTATCCAGGAATTATTAACGTCCAAATTATCAATAATATACTGTTTTGTAGAGTAAAATTCAAGAATGATCAGAAGAATATTTTCATGAAAAGATACTGGATGAAACGCAAATATCAAGGATATTCCACTAATTTCATGGAGTATAGAAGTCAAAGTTTTAACCAACTGGGTATAATAAAGAATGGAATAACAAAAGAAATCACCATGCATGCGATAAACCGCATGCATAAAAGTTATTCCAATGTAATAATAAAGAAACGGAACCAGTGTCGGTGAAATTCACACCCAAGCTGGATGTTCAAAATGTAATAATAAAGATGGAACCAGATCCGGTGTAAAACACATGTATAGGATATTCCAATGTAATAATAAAAGACGGAACCTGTGTTGGTAAAACACATGTATGTGCAGGATGTTCCAACAGAATAATAAAGAGCGGAACCAGTGTCGGTGTAAAACACATGCATGTGATGTTCCAACAGAATAATAATAAAGACGGAACCAGTAAAGGTGTAAAACACATGCATGTGATGTTCCAATGTAATAATAATAAAGATAGAACCAGTCCTGTAAAACACATGCATGTGATGTTCCAATGTAATAATAGAAGAATGTCACCAAGTATAGGGTAAACCACTTATACAAAGTTATTCCAATGTAATAATAAGCAATGGAATAACAACAGTTCTCTTCATGAATAAGAAAGAATAACACCCCTTACATTTGGTAGAAGATTGAATATCGCAAAGCAGTGTAGTAACAAAAATACTCTTCTTCTTCTCTCTTATTCTCTCTATATTTTTCTCTCTATAGCTTGAATGAATTAAGTGAAAAATAATGATGCCCTAGGCCTCTATTTATAGAAGATTTCTAGCTTAGCACCCGCCGTGTGAAAAGGCAAGTGGCTCGACGAATCGGTTTGGCGCTTTGTAATGTGAAACGACAAGTGGTTCGACGCTTTGTAATGTGAAACGACAAGTGGTTCGACGTCACGGTAAAGGTAATTACTATTAACGAAGGTAAATACTATTGACGAAGGTAAATACTATTCATAAGGGTAATTATTATCGACGAAGGTAAATACTATTCACAAGGGTAATTACTATCGACGAAGGTAATTACTATCGACGAAGAGACTCTTAGATGATGACATATGAGCCCCCATAAAATAATCAAACTTACCACAAATCATTTTTTTTTCATCAACACATATTTAATCTTTCAACAATTATTAATCATTTATAACTTGTCGTCTCAATTATTGATTTAATACTATAACATATTATATGATGATATCTTTGTGACAATAATTGAATCAATAATATAAGAGATATGATGCAAAGAATTATCAGAGTAATAATTGAGCATAGTGAAAGTGACTTCTCACGAAGCATCAATAATCAATACCGTGTGCTACTACGCAACTACGCCAGACATCGTATTTCTTTACCACCGGGTAGTTCAACAGCTTTTAACGGTAACACCTCTGCGCCGTTATTTTTATAAAATATTTTTGTCGTTTTCTCAATCCGACAATAATTTCATTGTGGGGTCCACCAATGATTGAGCTATTGTATTTAATATTCCCTAACAAAAGAATATTCCAGACCAAACGTAATATTTTATAACAACTTGCATACTTTGCAAAATTTATAAATATTACCCACAACTATAACATTATATCAAATTTATTCCATAATATTCAAAAATAATATTTATAGAAAAATTCATCTTTATTTATAAAAGATGGGGTCTTACAACCTCCCCTTCTTATGAAATTTCGCCCTCAAAATTAGGGTACGTACCTGGTATGTCGAAGAGGTAAGGATACCTTGATTTCATTTCAGATTCTAACTCCCAAGTCATTTCCTCAACATCGTGGTTCCTCCACAAAACTTTGACTTGAAGTATAACCTTGGAGCGTAGAATATGTTCCTTCTTATCCAAAATTTGAACAGGAACCTCTTCATACGTCAAATCTTCCCCTATTTCGTCCGGTTCTAACTCAATAATATGGTTCGGGTCTTTCACATATTTACGTAACATAGATATGTGAAAACGTTATGAACACGAGACATATTTCATGCAAAGCGAGTCTATAGGCCACAGGTTCCTACTCGATCGAGGATTAAAATGGACCGATGAATCGAGGATTAAGTTTCCTCTCTTTCCAAATCTTGTAACTCCTTTCCATGGAGCAACTCTTAACAACACATGATCTCCTATATCGAATTCCACGCCCTTTCGATGAAGATCAAGATAACTTTTTATCGATTTTGTGAGGTTTTTATACGTTGTCGGATCGTTTGAATCTTTTCCGTAGTCATACGTATTCAACTCCGGCCCCAACAACGTTGCTTCACCCACCTCATCCCAAAGATATCGAGAACGACACTTTCTTCCATACAACGCTTGAATGGAGCCATGCCAATACTTGCTTGATAAGCTGTTGTCAGAGGGAAAACTCCACCAATGGTAAGAACTTGTCCCAACTCCCTTGAAATCAAGGACACGAGTCTTAATAGAACTTCAAGAGTTTGAATAGTCCTCTCCAACCGTCTGTAAAATCTCGAGGATGATATGCCGAAGCTAAATCGTAAGTCTGTGCCCATAGCTTTTTGCAAACTAACCCAAAATCGTGAAGTGAATCTTGGGTCTCGATCGTAAACTATGGATACCAAGATACCATGCGCCTTTACAATCTTGTTTATATGCACATACGAGCAAGACGTTCAAGTGTATAAGTTTCTCGATCGGTAAGAAATGAGCAGACTTAGTCAATCTATCAACAATGACCCAAATCGCATCAATGCCTTGAGAAACTTTAGGAAGACCCAGAATCTAAATCCATGGTAATGTGCTCCCACTTCCATTCCGGAATTTCAAGTGGTTGCAATGGACCTTTTGGTACTTGATGCTCCGCTTTAACTCGTTGACAAGTTAGACACCTTGAGATAAACAACGCTATTCTCTCTCTCTTCATATTGCTCCACCAAAATGTATTATTTAATATCATGATACATTTGGTACTCCTGTGATGGATTGCAAATGGTGTGTTGTGCGCCCATCATGATATTATACTTTAAATCGTGGTCGTTAGGAACACAAAGTCCGGAGTTGACTCAAGTATTCCTTCTTCATCGATTCTTGCTTTCGAAGATAGCACCTTCTTGCACTTTTTTTCTTCATACGCATCGCCTCCGTGTCTCGTAGCTCGAGCGACTTTAACTTTATCGATTAAAGTCGGTTCTACTCAGATACTCGCTATCATCACATGCGTCCCTCGAGTCTTTAACTCTATCTCCATCCTTTGCAAGTCACACAAAATGGGCCTTCATGCGTTGACAACATCGCACTCGTATTTTGCATATGATTTTTTCACTCAATGCGCCACTACCACGCTCGCTTTTCCAGGATGGTATTGGATGGTATGATCATAATCTTTCAAGCAGTTCTAGCCAACGTCGTTGTCGCATGTTGAGTTCCTTTTGAGTGAAGAAATATTTGAGGCTTTTATGATCCGTAGAAGATCTCCACTTTCTCCCCATACAAGTAATGCCTCCAAATTTTAAGTGCAGAAGACAACAATGCTAACTCTAGATCATGAGTAGGATAATTCCTCTCATATTCTTTGAGTTGTCATGAGGCATAGGCTATTACTTTTCCATGTTGCATGAGAACACATCCCAACCCTTTTGCTCAAGCATCATCAGAGATGACAAATCCCTCCGAGCCGGATGGTATTGTCGTAACAGTCTTTGAAATAAGTCTCCTCTCGAGTTCTTGAAAACTCTTCTCACATTCTTCGCTCCAACCGAACTTTGTATCTTCCGAGTCATTTGAGTCAATGGAATAGCGATTCGAGAAAATCCTTCCACGAATCTCTCGATAATAACCGGCTAAACCGAGAAAGCTACGTATTTGATCCATCGATTTAGGTTGTCCCCACTTTGAATAGCTTTAATCTTTCTTTGGGTCAAGCAGATATTCCATGACTTGATACCACGTGCCCAAGGAATGCTACTTCTTCAAGCCGTAACTCGCATTTCTTCAACTTGGCATAAAGCTTATATTCACGAAGCTTTTGGAGTGTCACCTCAAGTGTTGCTCATGATAAATCACGGCTTTTGGAATAAATAAGGATGTCATCAATAAAGACGACCACAAAGTGATCTAAATATTCCTTGAATACTCGGTTCATCATATCCATGAAGGCGTTAGGAGCATTAGTCAATCCAAAGGACATGACTAGGAATTCATAATGCCCGCATCGAAGTTCGAAAAGCCGTCTTTGGAATGTCGTGAGTTCTAATCTTCAATTGGTGATATCCGGAACGAAGATCAATCTTTGAAAAGAATTTGGCTCCTTCAGCAAATGGTCAAACAGTCATCAATACGTGGCAATGGATACCTATTTTTGATGGTGACGTGATTCAACTCCCGATAATCAATACAAAGTCGCATACTCCCATCTTTCTTCTTCACTAATAGAACAGAGCACCCCAAGGAGAAGTACTAGGACGAATAAAGCCAATGTCTAACAATTCCTGCAGTTGGGTCTTTAACTCCACAAGTTCAATAGAGCCATTCGATATGGGGCTTTGGAAATAGGTTTTGTCATCGGGTTCAAGGTCGATACAAAATTCAATTTCACGCCACGGGGTAGGCAGAAGTTCTTCTGAGAATACGTCAGAAATTTATTAACAATAGGAATATCGTTTAAAACCGACGTATTTTTATTTAAATCGTGACATGAGCTAAGAAAGCTTGACATCCGCTTTTTCAATAAATGAATAGCTTTATGGCTTGAGATGACTAGTGATTGATTTTAATGGTTTGGTCGTTTGAATTCGCATAATAGGTTGATTAGGAATATGAAAGCTAACAACCTTACGAAAACAATCAATTTTTGCATGATAAGTAGTTAACCAATCAATCCCTAGAATCACGTCAAATGCAAGTATTTTTAATGAAATAAGATCGATAGGTAATGTGAGGGTACCGATTTGAACCAAACAAGACTTATAAACAGTGGATGTAATGAAGGTTTCTCCCAACGGAGTTTCCACGAGATAAGTCAAAGTCTAATTTCTCCGAGTCAAATTTAATCGATGAGCTAAGTAGGAGAAATAAAAGAATGGGTAGAACCCAGTATCAAATAAAGTATAGACTTCATTAGAGTTTATGATAAGCTTACCCGTGATGACCTCATTCGATTCCTTGCTCTTTAAGAGGTCACAACAAACGCTCTCCTCAGACTCCGGGTTTTGAATTTTCCGGGATGGCCTTTGGTGCCTCCATCCTAGTTTGAATTTATCTTGATGAAAACGACAAAATCGAGCTAAGTGACATTCTCTTCCACAATTATAACATGCTTTGACGGCATGACGCAGATTTGGACTAATGTGTCCCTCTCCTCCGCATTTGAAGCATATGATAGGTGGTCTTTCTCCTTCCTTAACAATGGGTGCTTTGGTCCGACGTCTTTCCACCATTGTTGAATCTCCGCTTTCTTGAAATGTCCATTCTTATTGTTTTGTACGATTACCACCGGAAGTGGTTACCATATCGCCTGTTGATTCCTCCACGCTTGTTGTCACCGCTCGATGACTACTACTCTTGCCGGTATTATAATTTTGCTTACCGCTCTCTTTTAGTTGTGTTGACTCATTATCGCGTTCCACTAATCGAGCCCTATTTACAACATCCGAATACAAACACGTTTATGAGAAATAAGATGTTGACGTATCTCCCGCTTCAAACCTCTTAAAACATTCGCGCCATTCTCTCTTCATTATCCACCAAGTGGGGACGAAACCATGATAACTCCGCAAATTTTGCCTCGTATTGCGACGACGGCCATATTGTTTTGTTCCAACTTGATAAATTCCACCTCCTTCATGTGGCGAATACTTTCAAGAAAGTATTTGTCGTTGAATGCGACTCCTCTGGAACTTCTCCCAAGATATCTTGAAGACAAAGAAGTTGAGTACGTTTTACCGATTCCCACCAAGAATCCGCCTCTCCGCGCAACATAAAAAAAGCAAGAAGGAACCTTTTGCTCCTCGGAGCATCCCAAGACATCAAATATCTTGGTAATCTGCTTTATCCATGCTTCCGCCGCGAAGTGGTTTTGGCTCTCCTTAAACTCCGGTGGTCCCAGCTCCTTGAATTGTTTAGCGGTGATCACCGAGAGTTTTCCGTGTTTCCACCCTACGTTTTGGACAGAGTCGCTCTCTTTCATTGTTGCATAAATTGCATAAAGCCTCTGAACATTTGATCATTCATCATTTGGTCAGTGTTGTTGTTTGCATGAGGATTGTCGCCTTCCTGATGCACATTATCCTGATTATTGATATGTGGTGAATCAACAATCGTCTGCGCTCCATTGCTATTCTCAACATTCTCAGATGTCATTTTCAGATACTGCCACAAAACAAAAGGTTAATTGACATGTAACAAATTATCCCTATCTTCTGACCAACCAATAAAATAGCACATAAACTTAGGTAGGTCATACTAGCGAAGGTATTCCCGTCTCTCCCTCCTAGTACTATTCTCACATCTTAGCTGAGGATCATATCCTAAGCTCGATACCAACCGTGGACGCCCCAAAATTAGGTATACATCACCCATCTTGGGTCGCCACTTACATGGTAGTGTAATTTAAATACAACTTACTAACATAAGCTGCTATGTACAATACGACATAAAGCGTGAATTTAAATACAAATATCATCTACTAGATATTATACAAACTCAAAAAGGAGTCCTCATTACAATTATTATCACACTATTTCACGTAATAGTGAGGACTACTAATGCTATCTTCAGGACCATCACTCGTTTCCCCGACTCTCGTCCAATTTATATTCTCATTTCACAAGAGAACGGTGAAAGAAAGGGTGAGCTCAACTAGCCCAAGAAGAAATATTATGACTAAGATAATGCGTAATAAATTATCAATAGTCTTCAACAATGTTAAACCGATAAAATACAATAGACAACCGGTTTAATGCAATGAATATCGCAATCCATTAAAAGAGTCAAGTAGAAAATAAAGTCTACTATCTTTTAGGTTTTAAAAGGTTTTTCATCATTGTTATAGTTTGAGACTCATCTTTAATAAATATTCCACATCATCGAATCACCCCCCACTACTACGCCAAGGATATTCTTTAGTATCACGACCACAATTATTCATGCACTACGGCCAAGAATATTTGTGTATTCATTAATGGTCATGATCATGCCAACAATCGTCCATCAATGCACTACTACTAATCGAGGATTTTTACCACATCATTTGTAACATTACTGATCATGATTACAAGAATAGTCTCTCGGTCATAATCATACCAAGTCCATCTATGCACTACAGCCATGTAGATGACTTTAAAAAAATATAAACATGAGGATGATGACAATGATATAAGAATTCAATAAAACAAGTTCAAGAATTATTTTATCCAGAATTATTAACGTCCAAATTATCAATATGATATCTTTGTTTTGTAGAGTAAAATTCAAGAATGATCGGAAGAATATTTTCATGAAAAGATATTTGGATGAAACGCAAATATCAAGGATATTCCACTAATTTCATGGAGTATAGAAGTCAAAGTTTTAACTTATTTGGGTATAATAAAGAATGGAATAACAAAAGAAATCACCACGCATGCGATAGACCGCCTTGCAGCATGGTTATTCCAACAGTAATAATAAAGAAACGGAACCAGTCGTGAAATTCGCAAGCTGTGATGTTCCAACAGAATAATAAAGACGGAACCGCATCCTGTAAAACACATGCATGTGATATTCCAATGTAATAATAAAGAGCGGAACCAGTCCGGTGTGTAAAACACATGCATGTGATGTTCCAATGTAATAATAATAAAAGAACCGAACCAGTCCTGTAAAACACACACAGAGCAGGATGTTCCAATGTAATAATAGAAGAATGTCACCAAGTATAGGGTAAACCACTTATACAAAGTTATTCCAATGTAATAATAAGCAATGGAATAACAACAGCTTCTCTTCATGAATAAGAAAGAATAACACCCCTTACATTTGGTAGAAGATTGAATCTGCGCAGATAGCAGTAGTAACAAAATACTCTTCTTCTTTCTCTTATTCTCTATATTTTTCTCTCTATAGCTTGAATGAATTCGTGAAAATAATGATGCCCTAGGCCTCTATTTATAGAAGATTTCTAGCTTAGCACCGCCGTGTGAAAAGGCAAGTGGTTTCGATTTAATTGTGGTTTTACCTTTGAATGTGAAACGACAAGTGGTTCGACGCTTTGTAATGTGAAACGACAAGTGGTTCGACGTCCGGTAAAGGTAATTACTATTAACGAAGGTAAATACTATCGACGAAGGTAAATACTATTCACAAGGGTAATTACTATCGACGAAGGTAAATACTATTCACAAGGGTAATTACTATCGACGAAGGTAATTACTATTGATTGAAGAGACTCTTAGATGATGACATATGAGCCCCCATAAAATAATCAAACTTACCACAAATCATTTTTTTTCATCAACACATATTTAATCTTTCAACAATTATTAATCATTTATAACTTGTCGTCTCAATTATTGATTTAATACTATAACATATTATATGATGATGATCTTTGTGACAATAATTGAATCAATAATATAAGAGATATGATGCAAAGAATTATCGTAGTAATAATTGAGCATAATGAGTGACTTCTCACGTAAGCATCAATAATCAATACCGCAGTGCTACTTATGCAACTACGCCAGACATCGCATTGTACTTTTACCACCGGGTAGTTCAACAGCTTTTAACGGTAACACCTCCGCCATTATTTTTATAAAATATTTTTGTCGTTTTCTCAATCCGACAATAATTTCATTATGGGGTCCACCAATGATTGAGCCATCATTGATTTAATATTCCCTAACAAAAGAATATTTCCAGACCAAACGAATATTTTATAACAACTTGCATACTTTGCAAAATTTATAAATATTACCCACAACTATAACATTATATCAAATTTATTCCATAATATTCAAAAATAATATTTATAGAAAAATTCATCTTTATTTATAAAAGATGGGGTCTTACACCATTCATGTATATTAAATTGATGAAGCTTTTGTATTTTTCAGAGCATTTATACACAACTAGCTTACAGAGGTAAAGAAAATCCAAAGGTATGTAATGTAATTTGTTTAAATGATTATTTCATATAAGAAAGTATATGCATTCATATCAAGACATTTGTTTATCCGAGTGCGCCTAATGTTTTGCATGTATCTTGCAAGTAGGAGTTTGACGTGAATTCTTTTGGACTGAACACGGAAGCACTACTACACTTGTCTGCTACTCTACGGTAATAATATCTTATCATTCTATAATAGTTTAACTATAATCTTTGTTGAACCACAACAGTACACTAGTTACTATGGAATAACCTAAAGCAATAACATAGAGAAACAGGTGATGTAGCACATAAGCTTTCCACTAGAACGAAAGAGGCAACATGCTCAATAACCCAAACTCCAGTCGATGGCATTCCCACACTACTACCAAACAACTAGCCATTTTAGTACCAATTTCTATTTATGTATCGGAAAAAACATTAAGCAACATACATTGAAATGCTATTTCTACTTATGGATTGGTTCACTAATAGAACCAAAATCAACAAAGATTAAGCAAAGAATGTGGACGGGTACAATAGCACAAAAATGCAAATAATTTCTATTTATAGATTGATTTTATGGGTCGACAAAACACATGAAAAGTGTGATTACGCACACTATTTTGAAATATAATAATCCTTTTACTTGGTTTTGCTTGAATGAGTTGTGATGGTGGAGGTTATTGATTATCATTACTTTATTTGCTATTATATTGTAAAGGGATTCTGGATGAGTATTTTCATGTATCAGTATTTGTAATACTAAGACCTTTTCAGACTCCACACTAAACAAACTAGGGCAAAAGGCTAACAGACCCTAGTCTATGAAGGTTTACCTAAAGATTATGATGGACACCGCTTTCAGCACTAGATAAGCGCAACATAAATAACAAACACAGAAATTGACTTTTGCTTTGTGGCTATAATGTTCTCTCACATTGCTTCTGTTAGGTTTGTAATATTCAAGAACGCAATCAAATTGCATAAAAGTGCGGAAACGTGTAAAATCAGAGTTTAAAAAAAATTTACAAACCATATACCCAGATCACCCTTTATGCACAATTATTAATTAAACGAAAAGATAAAGAATAAAATCATACCCTTGAAGATCGAGCTTCCTCAGGTACAAGTTCACCTTCAAATCCTTCCGCGTTCAACTTGAATCCACCGGGTTTGGTTCCTTCCTTTGATCAACGTTAGCCACCCAAATGTTTGGCCTCTAGAGGTGATCCACCAAGGAAAAAGAATTTTCAAGAAGAAGGGGTATTGGCTCAAACCCTAGTTTTCTATCTCTATAGAAAAGAAGTACTCTCCAACAAATTGGAATTATGTCGTATGTTGTAAAAGTCAACAACCCCCCCACCCATAATAAGACTCCTCTTATTTATAGATGTGGGCAACCCACCTTAACAATTAAGGAATTGGAATTTATTTAATTAATTAAATTCTTTTAATTAATTAAGCTCCCTAATCTTATTAGGGATAATTAATTAAACTCCTTTAACTAATTTTCCTTCCTAATCCAATTAGGAATAAATGAGAGTACTTATATTAAATTAATTCCTAAACTCTTTTAGAAATTAAAATAATAATAATTGTAATAATATTAATAAGACTCCTCTTATTAATTTATATTTAATATTTCTAAAATATTAAATAATAAATATTAAGCTATTTAATTTATTCTATCACCATAGATTAAATTAAATATACTTATATATATTATTACGATTATGCCATTAACTTCTTAAATAATTATTCTTCCTTTTTTTTATGGTGTGACCCTTTAGGTTCTCCATATTAAACCGGTTGTGAATAAATCAATTAGAACAATTCTAATCTTATTTAAATAAATAAATTAAACAATTAATTTATTTAAATAAATAATATTTATTCTACAATAGGGATAAGCCTCGCCTAGCGATCAACGACTTTTCGGATAATATAGATTTCAACATTAATCATTAAAGAACCTTTGAGTAAATAGTTACCAGACAATTCAATCCTTCCACCATACAATGTCCCAATTAAATATAAGACATGGAATTATCACAAGTCTTATTTTATTTAATTATATGTATTTCGACTCTTAAATGCATTAACTCTAATGAATGCAAATTAGAAACTACTTTCTAATTTCATTCCACCTCGCCAAGGATTCTGGGTTGTCATTTATCGAATCACATAGGACATTTCTCCTTTTACTAGAAGTGGTAGATTCTTTATTGATCATTCATTATCTTCATATATAACTTATTACACCCAAGCATACCCTTTGATATACTCTAAGAGTCTTAAGGAATAAGTCAAAGTATAATTCATTATATATAAGATACTATGATGATCTCAAGTCTAAGGATCATTTGTACTACTATCACTACAGGAATACCTATTGACAGGTAAGTAAAACTCCATTAGGTATTCCCTAGCGAGCCACGTTCAGTGAACTTATTCTCTAATAAGCACCTACATACTTGCTTTAGTGTCTCCACACAAATGATCATGGGATCAATCATCCTCATCCAATGAGCAAACAACGTATGTACCAATCTATCCGGATTTACTAATCCCCAATTTAGTAATCCAACGATTGGGAACAATTTTAGTTTTAAGCTTTCTAAGAATTTAGATCTCATTAGAATGATCATCATCATTATTCTAAAAGCATTGCTTAAAACTATGGGTTTATCACATATTATAAAATAGCATCATGTAGATAATTAAAAGCCTTTAATAAATTAATACTTTTATTAATAAATGAATAAGATTGTTACAAAGTATATGCTTTATCATCAAACATGATTGGCTTGTGTGCATACTACTTTCAATCTCCCACTTGCACTAAAGCCAATCGTCATGGTATCTCATACTCTTCTTCTCTAAGTGACGATTATCCTGTTTCATTGGATAAGCTTTAGTTAATGGATATGTAATATTGTTCATGAGAGTCCACTATCTCTATAGTGATTTCTCATCTTTCAATGATTCTTATAATCAAATGAAAGTGCCACAACACATGTTTAGATCCAAGATGAGACTTAGGAACTATTCCTAGTTCTGTAATGAACTTTTAATCCAAACAATCAACTTGCGACTTTATTTATAGCTATATACTTTGTCTTTATCACTAAACCAAAGAACTCTTTCATTGTTTGGAACCTTTCCAATTCACTACACCCATTGTTCAAGGTAACCCTTTACCTTAAAGTGGATTTTCGTCGTCTTAGTGCATCGAAAAACTTGAGTCTGTTAAGCCCTATAGTTTTAATTTAGACCCACCATGAATATGATCACATCCTTAGTGCTTGGTTAAGCACTTTAAGATGTTTTTCACCGTCTTATGATGATCTTCTCCATAATATGACCGATCAACATCGTGTCTCGTATATTTCATTCATACATGATAGTCACTCATGCGATCTCTCTCTTTTCGAGGAGTTTGTGGGGACTATTAAGAGAGATACACTCCATAGCTCATCTACATGAGACATCTCTTGAGTTTGCCATGCTAAACGACTTTAGCATCAAATGAATATACGTTCCTTGGGTTAAGTCGAGCATCCTTTTAAATCTATCTATATAGATTTGTATCCTCAATTAAGATACTCTTCCCAAATCATTCATGGAGGAATGTTTAGACAACTTTATCATTACTGATTGTAGCATTAGTACGTCATTCCTTATCCGTAGTATATCAACATATAATACAAGAAATTTTAAGACGCTCCCACTGACCCTTTTGTACACACTAGAACTCTTACCTCATCGTATGTAACTCTCGGATCATCATCTTCTATGATGTGTACCTCATCATCATCATCCATGATGAATCCATACCTCCTAGGTATCTTGAAGACTATTTCAGATTTCTGATTATCTTTGTGTGGTACAATAGGTTCATCTACTGAGTTCCTCTTATTTGACTTATAGTGTTTTGTGGTTCTTGAACTCTTCAAGATCTATTATCCTCCCACTAGCCCCTTCAATGATAAACACCTTTATCTTAGAAAGGCGTGTTTTACAACAAACACCTTTTGCTAAGTAGAATTATAGAACATATACCCTAAACTTACTTTAGGATGTCCCACAATTCGACACTTGTCAAATCTTGTCCCAAGCTTATCCTTTGAAACATTTTCACATAAGTTGGACAACCCCTTATCTTAACATACTTAAGATTAGGAATCCTCCCTGTCCATAACTTTTATGGAGTCTGAAAATAGGATTTTGAGATTACCATTTTCAGTAGATATGTAGCCATTTCTAGGACATTATCCAGAAGGATCTTTGGAATGTCGGTAAAATCATTATAGACCACACCATGTCCAACAAGGTATGATTTTTCCTTTTAGATACATCAATCAATTATTGCAGTATCGAGAGGGTCCATTATGAGAAAACCATTTGAGATGATCTTGAAACTTATTGCACAAGTATTTATTCCTTGATCTAATCAAAGAATCTTAATACTTTGTCAATTTGTTTCACTTCTGAATTCTTTGAACCTTTCAAATAATTCACACTTATATTTCAGCAAATACATGCATTCAACTCTTTGAATGATCATCTCCTTTTCTTATACTAGTTTGTTCAATTTGCAAAATATATTTTTCACGTAAGTCAAGTATACAAAATCCATTAAGTAATATTTCAGATTTATACAAAACATTATTATTATAAATAGAACAACAATTGTTCTTAATTATAATACCAAAAATTTTATTGTCCAACAATAAAATGGAAATAATGTTTTCAACGAGAACTAGAATACAATAACAACTTATTGACTTAATAGATTGCTCGTAGGCGATCTTCAAACTATAAGTTTCTATGGCTAATGTTGCAACCTTTGCTTCATTTCCCACACATAGGATTACTTATATTTGTTTAGCTTTCTACTTCGCTTGGTCCCTTCATAAATCTATATTTATGATAACCAAAGTCAGTATCCAATACCCAAGTAGAACCTTGACTTAAAGAAAATTTATTTCAATCATGAACAAAATCGTATTATAAATAGAAACTTCACTAAGCTTCTTTGGTTAGTCTTGCAAGATGCTTCTCGCAGCTTTCTTTCCGGTTGTC
This sequence comes from Panax quinquefolius, assembly GCA_020205615.1. Lineage (NCBI taxonomy): Eukaryota > Viridiplantae > Streptophyta > Magnoliopsida > Apiales > Araliaceae > Panax > Panax quinquefolius. The sequence continues at coordinate 112,291,105 of CM035155.1, forward strand.
GAGCTTATTGCGGTGGAAGCAAACTCCTTTGCTATCCGTATTAGTTTTGTTCTTATTATCCTTTGTTTACGCCTTTCTGTTTACCTTCTTTGAATCGTTCTTTTTTTCAGAAGATCCTTTGGCCCCTACCAGTAAGACTCGGTCTTTCTTGGTTGGAAAGTGACTCTCAACATTTTTCAACACGATAAGCAAATCAGCGAGGCTGGTATCTAGCTTGTTCATATGAAAAATTCACAACAATTGTGAAAGGAGTCTAGAGTGAGTGCAAGATCAAATCTTGGCTCAAATCTCCATCCATGACAAAACCCGTTGTCCTAATTGATCAATCAAATTGATTATCATTAGGACATGTGTCTCAGATTGTAGTGCCTTCTTGGCCATTCTAGATCGGAAGAGCTCCTTAGATATCTCGATATCTATCGGTCCCACTTTCCTCGCCATCAACTACTTGATGTGCGGGAATATAGTAGAGCATCCATAGTTTCATCGTTGTGGCAAGCTCGTTACTTTCATGGATCGTGAGCATGATGCATCGAGTTAATGTGCATCATCTTGCCACTTTCTAAAAGTAGCAATCTCTTCCTCAGAGGCATTGTCTGCAACCATTGCAGGGATAGGCGTATTAAGGACATAAGATAGCTTTTCAGCTATGAGAACTATTCTCAAATTCCTTAACCAATCCATTTAATACGGTCCGATTAAATAACATCTAATATGTTTCGCAGTGATAGTAATTTAGACATTGTAAAATTCTGTAAATGAATTTGTAATTAACAACATTTTAACATACATTCTTTTATTAATTACCAAAATAAATTAGGTCTTGTTTTAAATTGGTATCTCCCACTATTTTCTTCAAACTATATTACCCTCAGTTATATAGTTCAGCAAAATCTAATTAAAGATTTGCTAGTGAGAATAAGGATCTCATTTCAAATGTATATAGCCTTGTGGTGACACAACAAACTATATATAAATAAATAGGTAGACAACTTTTGTCAATTACATCAACTATGCAACTCCTTTTCTTTTGCCTCTTAGATTATTTTGATCAAGTGGTGGCACATCCGAATCAAAATTATCAAAGTTAAGTCCAACCTAGCACTCCATATATTCAAAAAAGAAAAATATCATCCTTGTGGTGACACAACAAAACAATATTGTTCAATTTTCTTTATAAGCATCAAATGTGATAAATTAACATCTTAAATACTTAATACTGCCTTGTGGTGACACAACAAACTCATATTAAATATTTAATGCTCTATTAATTTTATCATGCTAGAAAGGCGTTGCTCGATATTCCAAATATCTTTGAACGCTTAGGACTTAATATAAAAATTTGAGGGGTTTGTTATTAAAATGTCTCATCTTGTTTAGCGCGCATGCACATATATATACATAAAATACGCGTCATATTAATGAACATGCGAAGCATGTTTGCATAATATATAATATATATAGTATAAGCATGCACATATAGAATACTATATTCTACCTGGATTGATTATGGACTTTTATTCTAGTTTGGTTCACTAGAGCCACCAAGTGAACCAAAAGGTCAAACCCTAGGGGTGCAAGAAATAATATTTAAATATAATTATTACATTTAAACCCGGGCTCCATTACAAACGGGTCTTCAAGCACTCCTTGTTTCTTGATCTCCAATTCTTCAAAATTAATTCTAACTATTCCTATTACAAAACTATTTAAAATAAATAGAAACCTTGATCGCAAATAAAGGGAAACACATAGGAGGAGTTAGAATTTACATTAAGAAAAAAATTAGAGAAGGCGAGTACGCAGAACCCCATTTAATATAACCCATACATTCATGCATCCAACTAAAATAAAATTCAATCACATTGGTCAATAGTCCATAATCAATCCCATTTATTATCATACACATCACCATATGCATCAATAAATAAAATTCATCTCATGAATAATAAACATTCAATATATATATTGATATCATTTAATGGGCAAAATTTAGTTAGTATAAAATTTAATTTTGAATCAAAATAAACTCCTTTATTTTAATCCAAATTTAAATTAAAATAAAACTATTTTATTTTAATTTATCCAATTTTGAATAAAATAAACTATTTTATTTTAATCAAAATAAACTCCTTTATTAAAGGAAATACAAATTCTCTTTCCTATTCACAAATAAACTCCTTTATTTTGAATAATATTAAATCTTATTTCATATCTAAATAAACTCCTTTATTTTAAGGAAACACGGATTTTCTTTTCCTATTCACAAATAAACTCCTTTATTTTGAATAATATGAAATCTTATTTCATATTTAAATAAACTCCTTTATTTAAGGAAATTAGGATTTTCTTTCCTATTCACAAATAAACTCCTTTATTTTGAATAATATGAAATCTTATTTCATATCTAAATAAACTCCTTTATTTAGGAAATTAGGATTCTCTTTCTATTCACAAATAAACCTTTTTATTTTGAATAATATGAAATCTAATTTCATATCAAAATAAACTCCTTTATTTAAGAAAAAATAGAATCCAATTTCAACTCCAATTAGTTATCATGGAATCCAATTCCAACTCTAATTAGTTAGCATGAAATCTAATTTTAAAATTAAAATAAATCTATTATTTTAAAATTAAAATAAACTTTTATTTTAAAATTAAAATAAACCTTTTATTTTAATTATAAAATTATTGAGAATAATATATTATATATATAATATATATAATATATTATAAAATAACCGAATATATATATATATATAAACTAAAAGCAAGCAGTTATAATAAAATATATATATATATATATATATTATATCCGTGCACCATTTAATATAATGTTTCTTGGAGTTTCTATGATACACGTGGCCATAATTAGACTATGTAAGTTCCCTTTTTTAAAACCATGCATTACCTTTGTATCTTAGTTAACAGGAGAAACTTTTAAAAAAAAAACAAGCCACGTTGGACGGTTGGAATATATATAATATTATAAAATAACCGAATCAGCTCATTTTCTTATTACTCAAGTGAACCAAATTTTAGAAAAAAAAAAATGACTTAGGATCATTGAATCGGATGGCCTTTAAAAAAAAAATTTAAGACTTTTTTTTTTTATATTAAATTTTATACAATAAAATTATGCCCAATTAAATTGTTCTAAACACATATCAATATACATATCAAATAAAACAATTAATAATTCGCATAAAAGTTTGGCTCTGATGCCACTGTTAGGTTTGTAATATTCAAGAACGCAATCAAATTGCATAAAAGTGCGGAAACGTGTAAAATCAGAGTTTAAAATTTTTACAAATCATATACCCGGATCACCCTTTATGCACAATTATTAATTAAACAAAAAGATAAAGAATAAAATCATACCCTTGAAGATCGAGCTTCCTCAGGTATAAGTTCACCTCCAAATCCTTCCGCGTTCAACTTGAATCCACCGGGTTTGGTTCCTTCCTTTGATCGGCGTTAGCCACCCAAATGTTTGGCCTCAGAGGTGATCCACCAAGGAAAAGAATTTTCAAGAAGAAGGGTATTGGCTCAAACCCTAGTTTTCTATCTCTATAGAAAAGAAGTACTCTCCAACAAATTGGAATTATGTCAGTATGTCAGAAAAGTCAACAACCCCCCACCCATAATAAGACTCCTCTTATTTATAGATGTGGGCAACCCACCTTAACAATTAAGGAATTGGGATTTATTTAATTAATTAAATTCTTTTAATTAATTAAGCTCCCTAATCTTATTAGGGATAATTAATTAAACTCCTTTAACTAATTTTCCTTCCTAATCCAATTAGGAATAAATGAGAGTACTTATATTAAATTAATTCCTAAACTCTTTTAGAAATTAAAATAATAATAATTGTAATAATATTAATAAGACTCCTCTTATTAATTTATATTTAATATTTCTAAAATATTAAATAATAAATATTAAGCTATTTAATTTATTCTATCACCATAGATTAAATTAAATATACTTAACTTTATATTATTACGATTATGCCATTAACTTCTTAAATAATTATTCTTCCTTTTATGGTGTGACCCTTTAGGTTCTCCATATTAAACCGGTTGTGAATAAATCAATTAGAACAATTTAATCTTATTTAAATAAATAAATTAAACAATTAATTTATTTAAATAAATAATATTTATTCTACAATAGGGATAAGCCACCCTAGCGATCAGCGACTTTCCGAGATAATATAGATTTCAACATTAAATTAAAGAACCTTTGAGTAAATAGTTACCGTACAATTCAATCCTTCCACCATACAATGTCCCAATTAAATATAAGACATGGAATTACTGTCAAGTCTTATTTTATTTAATTATATGTATTTCGACTCTTAAATGCACAACTCCTAATGAATGCAAATTAGAAACTACTTTCTAATTTCATTCCACCTTGGCCAAGGATTCCTGGGTTGTCATTTATCGAATCACATAGGACATTTCTCCTTTTACTAGAAGTGGTAGATTCTTTATTGATCATTCATTATCTTCATATATAACTTATTACACCCAAGCATACCCTTTGATATACTCTAAGAGTCTTAAGAAATAAGTCAAAGTGTAATTCATTATATATAAGGTACTATGATGATCTCAAGTCAAGGATCATTTGTACTACTATCACTACAGAATACCTATTGACGAGTAAGTAAAACTCTATTAGGTATTCCCTAGCGAGCCACGTCAAATTGAACTTATTCTCTAATAAGCACCTACATACTTGCTTTAGTGTCTCCACACAAATGATCATGGGATCAATCATCCTCATCCAATGAGCAAACAACGTATGTACCAATCTATCCGGATTTACTAATCCCCAATTTAGTAATCCAACGATTGGGAACAATTTTAGTTTTAAGCTTTCTAAGAATTTAGATCTCATTAGAATGATCATCATCATTATTCTAAAAGCATTGCTTAAAACTATGGGTTTATCACATATTATAAAATAGCATCATGTAGATAATTAAAAGCCTTTAATAAATTAATACTTTTTATTAATAAATGAATAAGATTGTTACAAAGTATATGCTTTATCATCAAACATGATTGGCTTGTGTGCATACTACTTTCAATCTCCCACTTGCACTAAAGCCAATCGTCATGGTATCTCATACTCTTCTTCTCTAAGTGACGATTATCCCGTACATTGGATAAGCTTTAGTTAATGGATATGTAATGTTGTTCATGAGAGTCCACTATCTCTATAGTGATTTCTCATCTTTCAATGATTCTTATAATCAAATGAAAGTGCCACAACACATGTTTAGATCCAAGATGAGACTTAGGAACTATTCCTAGTTTCGTAATGAACTTTTAATCCAAACAATCAACTTGCGACTTTATTTATAGCTATATACTTTGTCTTTATCACTAAACCAAAGAACTCTTTCGTTTGTTTGGAACCTTTCAATTCACTACACCTTTGTTCAAGGTAACCCTTTACCTTAAAGTGGATTTTTCGTCGTCTTGGTGCATCGAAAAACTTGAGTCTGTTAAGCCCTATAGTTTTAATTTAGACCCACCATGAATATGATCACATCCTTAGTGCTTGGGTTAAGCACTTTAAGATGTTTTTCACCGTCTTCATGTTGATCTTCTCCGTAATATGACCGATCAACATCGGTCTCGTATATTTCATTGCATACATGATAGTCACTCATGCGACCTCTCTTTTGAGAGTCTGTGGGGACTATTAAGAGATACACTCCATAGCTCATCTACATGAGACATCTCTTGGAGTTTGCCATGCTAAACGACTTTAGCATCAAATGAATATCGTTCCTTGGGTTAAGTCGAGCATCCTTTTAAATCTATCTATATAGATTTGTATCCTCAATTAAGATACTCTTCCCAAATCATTCATGGAGGAATGTTTAGACAACTTTATCATTACTGATTGTAGCATTAGTACGTCATTCCTTATCCGTAGTATATCAACATATAATACAAGAAATTTTAAGACGCTCCCACTGACCCTTTTGTACACACTAGAACTCTTACCTCATCGTATGTAACTCTGGATCATCATCTTCTATGATGTGTACCTCATCATCATCATCCATGATGAATCCATACCTCCTAGGTATCTTCAAAGACTATTTTTGATTTACGATTCTGGGTTGTGGTACAATAGAGTTACATCTCTGAGTTCCTCTTATTTGACTTATAGTGTTTTGTGGTTCTTGAACTCTTCAAGATCTATTATCCTCCCACTAGCCCCTTCAATGATAAACACCTTTATCTTAGAAGGCAGCGTGTTTTACAACAAACACCTTTTGCTAAGTAGAATTATAGAACATATACCCTAAACTTACTTTAGGATGTCCCACAATTCGACACTTGTCAAATCTTGTCCCAAGCTTATCCTTTGAAACCTTTTCACATAAGTTGGACAACCCCTTATCTTAACATACTTAAGATTAGGAATCCTCCCACGCCCATAACTTTTATGGAGTCTTCAAATGGATTTTGAGGTTACCATTTTCGTAGATATGTAGCCATTTCTAGGACATTATCCCAGAAGGATACTGGAATGTCGGTAAAAATCATTATAGACCGCACCATGTCCAACAAGGTATGATTTTTCCTTTTAGATACATCAATCAATTATTGCGTATCAGGAGGCGTCCATTATGAGAAAACCATTTGAGATGATCTTGAAACTTATTGCACAAGTATTTATTCCTTGATCTAATCAAAGAATCTTAATACTTTGTCAATTTGTTTCACTTCTGAATTCTTTGAACCTTTCAAATAATTCACACTTATATTTCAGCAAATACATGCATTCAACTCTTTGAATGATCATCTCCTTTTCTTATACTAGTTTGTTCAATTTGCAAAATATATTTTTCACGTAAGTCAAGTATACAAAATCCATTAAGTAATATTTCAGTTCTATATAAAACATTATTATTATAAATAGAACAACAATTGTTCTTAATTATAATACCAAAAATTTTATTGTCCAACAATAAAATGGAAATAAATGTTTTCAACGAGAACTAGAATACAATAACAACTTATTGACTTAATAGATTTGCTTCAGTAGGCGATTGCTAAACTATAAGTTTCTATGGCTAATGTTGCAACCTTTGCTTCATTTCCCACACATAGGATTACTTATATTTGTTTAGCTTTCTACTTCCGCTTGGTCCCTTCATAAATCTATATTTATGATAACCAAAGTCGGTATCCAATACCCAAGTAGAACCTTGACTTAAAGAAAAATTTATTTCAATCATGAACAAAAACTGTATTGTAACCGAAACTTCACTAAGCTTCTTTGGTTAGCCTCTGCAAGATGCTTCTCGCAGTTTCTTTCCGGTGTCCAGGCTTATTGTAGTGGAAGCAAACTCCTTTGCTATCCGTATTAGTTTTGTTCTTATTATCCTTTGTTTACGCCTTTCTGTTTACCTTCTTTGAATCGTTCTTTTTTTCAGAAGATCCTTTGGCCCCTACCAGTAAGACTCGATCTTTCTTGGTTGGAAAGTGACTCTCAACATTTTTCAACACGATAAGCAAATCAGCGAGGCTGGTATCTAGCTTGTTCATATGAAAAATTCACAACAATTGTGAAAGGAGTCTAGAGTGAGTGCAAGATCAAATCTTGGCTCAAATCTCCATCCATGACAAAACCCGTTGTCCTAATTGATCAATCAAATTGATTATCATTAGGACGTTTTATATCAGATTATAGTGCCTTCGGTCATTCTAGATCGGAAGAGCTCCTTTGATATCTCGATATCTATCAGTCCTACTTTCCTCGCCATCAACTACTTGATGTGCAGGAATATAGTAGGAGCATCCATAGTTTCATCTTGTGGCTGAAGCTCGTTACTCATGGATGCGAGCATGATGCATTGAGCCAATCATGCATCATCTTGCCACTTTCTAAAAGTAGCAATCTCTTCCTCGAGGCATTATGCGCAACCATTGCGAGGATAGGCGTATTAAGGACATAAGATAGCTTTTCACTATGAGAACTATTCTCAAATTCCTTAACCAATCCATTTAATACGGTCCAGTTAAATAACATCTAATATATTTCGCAGTGATAGTAATTAAGACATTGTAAAATTTTGTAAATGAATTTGTAATTAACAACATTTTAGCATACATTCTTTTATTAGTTACCAAAATAAATTAGGTCTTGTTTTAAATTGGTATCTCCCACTATTTTCTTCAAACTATATTACCCTCACTTATATAGTTCGGCAAAATCTAATTAAAGATTTGCTAGTGAGAATAAGGATCCCATTTCAAATGTATATAGCCTTGCGGTGACACAACAAACTATATATAAATAAATAGGTAGACAACTTTTGTCAATTACATCAACTATGCAACTCCTTTTCTTTTGCCTCTTAGATTATTTTGATCAAGTGGTGGCACATCCGAATCAAAATTATCAAAGTTAAGTCCAACCTAGCACTCCATATATTCAAAAAAGAAAAATATCATCCTTGTGGTGACACAACAAAACAATATTGTTCAATTTTCTTTATAAGCATCAAATGTGATAAATTAACATCTTAAATACTTAATACTTGCCTTGTGGTGACACAACAAACTCATATTAAATATTTAATACTCTATTAATTTTATCATGCTAGAAAGCTGACGTTCGATATTCCAAATATCTTTGAACGCTTAGGACTTAATATAAAAATTTGAGGGGTTTGTTATTAAAATGTCTCATCTTGTTTAGCTGCATGCACATATATATATAAAATACGCATATATTAATGAACATGCGAAGCATGTTTGCATAATATATATATATATATAGTATAAGCATGCACATATAGAATACTATATTCTACCCGGATTGATTATGGACTTTTATTCTAGTTTGGTTCACTAGAGCCACCAAGTGAACCAAAAGGTCAAACCTCCCCAGGGTGCAAGAAATAATATTTAAATATAATTATTACATTTAAACCGGGCTCCATTACAAAGCGGGTCTTCAAGCACTCCTTGTTTCTTGATCTCCAATTCTTCAAAATTAATTCTAACTATTCCTATTACAAAACTATTTAAAATAAATAGAAACCTTGATCGTGATCGAAGGGAAGTACATAGGAGGGAGTTAGAATTTACATTAAGAAAAAAAATTAGAGAAGACGAGGTACGCAGACCCCATTTAATATAACCCATACATTCATGCATCCAACTAAAATAAAATTCAATCACATTGGTCAATAGTCCATAATCAATCCCATTTATTATCATACACATCACCATATGCATCAATAAATAAAATTCATCTCATGAATAATAAACATTCAATATATATATTGATATCATTTAATGGGCAAAATTTAGTTAGTATAAAATTTAATTTTGAATCAAAATAAACTCCTTTATTTTAATCCAAATTTAAATTAAAATAAAACTATTTTATTTTAATTTATCCAATTTTGAATAAAATAAACTATTTTATTTTAATCAAAATAAACTCCTTTATTAAAGGAAATACGAATTCTCTTTCCTATTCACAAATAAACTCCTTTATTTTGAATAATATTAAATCTTATTTCATATCTAAATAAACTCCTTTATTTTAAGAAAAAACACGGATTTTCTTTCCTATTCACAAATAAACTCCTTTATTTTGAATAATATGAAATCTTATTTCATATTTAAATAAACTCCTTTATTTAAGGAAAATAGGATTTTCTTTTCCTATTCACAAATAAACTCCTTTATTTTGAATAATATGAAATCTTATTTCATATCTAAATAAACTCCTTTATTTAAGGAAATTAGGATTCTCTCTTTCATTCACAAATAAACCTTTTTTATTTTGAATAATATGAAATCTAATTTCATATCAAAATAAACTCCTTTATTTAAGGAAAAATAGAATCCAATTTCAACTCCAATTAGTTATCATGGAATCCAATTCCAACTCTAATTAGTTAGCATGAAATCTAATTTTAAAATTAAAATAAATCTATTATTTTAAAATTAAAATAAACTTTTATTTTAAAATTAAAATAAACCTTTTATTTTAATTATAAAATTATTGAGAATAATATATTATATATATAATATATATAATATATTATAAAATAACCAAATATATATATATATATAAAAGCTAAGCGGTTATATATAATATATATATATATATATATATATTATATCCAATGCACCATTTAATATAATGTTTCTTGGAGTTTCTATGATACACGTGGCCATAATTAGACTATGTAAGTTCCCTTTTTTAAAACCATGCATTACCTTTGTATCTTAGTTAACAGGAGAAACTTTTAAAAAAAAAACAAGCCACGTTGGACGGTTGGAATATATATAATATTATAAAATAACCGAATCAGCTCATTTTCTTATTACTCCGTGAACCAGCTTAGAAAAAAAAATGACCGGATTGACCGAATCAGATGGCCTTGCGAAAAAAAAAATTCGGCACCTTTTTTTTATATTAAATTTTATACAATAAAATTATGCCCAATTAAATTGTTCTAAACACATATCAATATACATATCAAATAAAACAATTAATAATTCGCATAAAAGTTTGGCTCGATGCCCCTTTGTTAGGTTTGTAATATTCAAGAACTTAATCAAATTGCATAAAAGTGCGGAAGCGTGTAAAATCAGAGTTTAAAATTTTTACAAACCATATACCCGGATCACCCTTTATGCACAATTATTAATTAAACAAAAAGATAAAGAATAAAATCATACCCTTGAAGATCGAGCTTCCTCAGGTATAAGTTCACCTCCAAATCCTTTAGCGTTCAACTTGAATCACGGGGTTTGGTTCCTTCCTTTGATCAAGCGTTAGCCACCCAAATGTTTGGCCTCTCAGAGGTGATCCACCAAGGAAAAAGAATTTTCAAGAAGAAGGGGTATTGGCTCAAACCCTAGTTTTCTATCTCTATAGAAAGAAGTACTCTCCAACAAATTGAAATTATGTCGTATGTTGTAAAAGTCAACAACCCCCCCATCCATAATAAGACTCCTCTTATTTATAGATGTGGGCAACCCACCTTAACAATTAAGGAATTGGGATTTATTTAATTAATTAAATTCTTTTAATTAATTAAGCTCCCTAATCTTATTAGGGATAATTAATTAAACTCCTTTAACTAATTTTCCTTCCTAATCCAATTAGGAATAAATGAAGTACTTATATTAAATTAATTCCTAAACTCTTTTAGAAATTAAAATAATAATAATTGTAATAATGTTAATAAGACTCCTCTTATTAATTTATATTTAATATTTCTAAAATATTAAATAATAAATATTAAGCTATTTAATTTATTCTATCACCATAGATTAAATTAAATATACTTAATATATTATTACGATTATGCCATTAACTTCTTAAATAATTATTCTTCCTTTTATGGTGTGACCCTTTAGGTTCTCCATATTAAACCTAGGTTGTGAATAAATCAATTAGAACAATTCTAATCTTATTTAAATAAATAAATTAAACAATTAATTTATTTAAATAAATAATATTTATTCTGATAGGGATAAGCCGCCTAGCGATCGGCGACTTTCCGGATAATATAGATTTCAACATTAATCATTAAAGAACCTTTGAGTAAATAGTTACAAATGCTGATTCAATCCTTCCACCATCTGATGTCCCAATTAAATATAAGACATGGAATTCTTTGTCAAGTCTTATTTTATTTAATTATATGTATTTCGACTCTTAAATGCCTAACTCTAATGAATGCAAATTAGAAACTACTTTCTAATTTCATTCCACCTTGGCCAAGGATTCTTGGGTTGTCATTTATCGAATCACATAGGACATTTCTCCCTTTTACTAGAAGTGGTAGATTCTTTATTGATCATTCATTATCTTCATATATAACTTATTACACCCAAGCATACCCTTTGATATACTCTAAGAGTCTTAAGGAATAAGTCAAAGTGTAATTCATTATATATAAGATACTATGATGATCTCAAGTTCAAGGATCATTTGTACTACTACTATCACTACAGAATACCTATTGACGGTAAGTAAAACTCCATTAGGTATTCCCTAGCGAGCCACGTTCAATTGAACTTATTCTCTAATAAGCACCTACATACTTGCTTTAGTGTCTCCACACAAATGATCATGGGATCAATCATCCTCATCCAATGAAAGCAAACAACGTATGTATCCAATCTATCTGGATTTACTAATCCCCAATTTAGTAATCCAACGATTGGGAACAATTTTAGTTTTAAGCTTTCTAAAAATTTAGATCTCATTAGAATGATCATCATCATTATTCTAAAAGCATTGCTTAAAACTATGGGTTTATCACATATTATAAAATAGCATCATGTAGATAATTAAAAGCCTTTAATAAATTAATACTTTTTATTAATAAATGAATAAGATTGTTACAAAGTATATGCTTTATCATCAAACATGATTGGCTTGTGTGCATACTACTTTCAATCTCCCACTTGCACTAAAGCCAATCGTCATGGTATCTCATACTCTTCTTCTCTAAGTGGCGATTATCCTGTTTGTTGGATAAGCTTTAGTTAATGGATATGTAATGTTGTTCATGAGAGTCCACTATCTCTATAGTGATTTCTCATCTTCAATGATTCTTATAATCAAATGAAAGTGCCACAACACATGTTTAGATCCAAGATGAGACTTAGGAACTATTCCTAGTTCGTAATGAACTTTTAATCCAAACAATCAACTTGCGACTTTATTTATAGCTATATACTTTGTCTTTATCACTAAACCAAGAACTCTTTCTTTGTTTGGAACCTTTTCAATTCACTACACCCTTTGTTCAAGGTAACCCTTTACCTTAAAGTGGATTTTTCGTCGTCTTGGTGCATGTTCGAAAACTTGAGTCTGTTAAGCCCTATAGTTTTTAATTTAGACCCACCATGAATATGATCACATCCTTAGTGCCGGTTAAGCACTTTAAGATGTTTTTCACCGTCTTACAGTGATCTTCTCCAGAATATGACCGATCAACATCAGGTCTCGTATATTTCATTGCATACATGATAGTCACTCATGCGACCTCTCTTTTCAGGAGTCTGTGGGGACTATTAAGAGAGATACACTCCATAGCTCATCTACATGAGACATCTCTTGGAGTTTGCCATGCTAAACGACTTTAGCATCAAATGAATATACGTTCCTTGGGTTAAGTCGAGCATCCTTTTAAATCTATCTATATAGATTTGTATCCTCAATTAAGATACTCTTCCCAAATCATTCATGGAGGAATGTTTAGACAACTTTATCATTACTGATTGTAGCATTAGTACGTCATTCCTTATCCGTAGTATATCAACATATAATACAAGAAATTTTAAGACGCTCCCACTGACCCTTTTGTACACACTAGAACTCTTACCTCATCGTATGTAACTCTGGATCATCATCTTCTATGATGTGTACCTCATCATCATCATCCATGATGAATCCATACCTCCTAGGTATCTTCAGTACTATTTCAGATTTACGATTCAGTTGTGGTACAATAGGTCTATCTCTGAGTTCCTCTTATTTGACTTATAGTGTTTTGTGGTTCTTGAACTCTTCAAGATCTATTATCCTCCCACTAGCCCCTTCAATGATAAACACCTTTATCTTAGAAGGAAAGCGTGTTACAACAAACACCTTTTGCTAAGTAGAATTATAGAACATATACCCTAAACTTACTTTAGGATGTCCCACAATTCGACACTTGTCAAATCTTGTCCCAAGCTTATCCTTTGAAACCTTTTCACATAAGTTGGACAACCCCTTATCTTAACATACTTAAGATTAGGAATCCTCCCTGTCCATAACTTTTATGGAGTCTTGGGGCCGGATTTTGAGGTTACCATTTTCGTAGATATGTAGCCATTTCTAGGACATTATCCTAGAAGGATACTGGAATGTCGGTAAAAATCATTATAGACCGCACCATGTCCAACAAGGTATGATTTTTTCTTTTAGATACATCAATCAATTATTGCGTATCAGGAGGCGTCCATTATGAGAAAACCATTTGAGATGATCTTGAAACTTATTGCACAAGTATTTATTCCTTGATCTAATCAAAGAATCTTAATACTTTGTCAATTTGTTTCACTTCTGAATTCTTTGAACCTTTCAAATAATTCACACTTATATTTCAGCAAATACATGCATTCAACTCTTTAAATGATCATCTCCTTTTCTTATACTAGTTTGTTCAATTTGCAAAATATATTTTTCACGTAAGTCAAGTATACAAAATCCATTAAGTAATATTTCAGTTCTATACAAAACATTATTATTATAAATAGAACAACAATTGTTCTTAATTATAATACCAAAAATTTTATTGTCCAACAATAAAATGGAAATAATGTTTTCAACGAGAACTAGAATACAATAACAACTTATTGACTTAATAGATTTGCGTGGCAATCTGCTAAACTATAAGTTTCTATGGCTAATGTTGCAACCTTTGCTTCATTTCCCACACATAGGATTACTTATATTTGTTTAGCTTTCTTACGCTTGGTCCCTTCATAAATCTATATTTATGATAACCAAAGTCGGTATCCAATACCCAAGTAGAACCTTGACTTAAAGAAAATTTATTTCAATCATGAACAAAAGCGTATCAGAATAGAAACTTCACTAAGCTTCTTTGGTTAGCCTCTGCAAGATGCTTCTCGCAGTTTCTTTCCGGTGTCCAGGCTTATTGTAGTGGAAGCAAACTCCTTTGCTATCCGTATTAGTTTTGTTCTTATTATCCTTTGTTTACGCCTTTCTGTTTACCTTCTTTGAATCGTTCTTTTTTTCAGAAGATCCTTTGGCCCCTACCAGTAAGACTCGATCTTTCTTGGTTGGAAAGTGACTCTCAACATTTTTCAACACGATAAGCAAATCAGCGAGGCTGGTATCTAGCTTGTTCATATGAAAAATTCACAACAATTGTGAAAGGAGTCTAGAGTGAGTGCAAGATCAAATCTTGGCTCAAATCTCCATCCATGACAAAACCCGTTGTCCTAATTGATCAATCAAATTGATTATCATTAGGACATGTGTCTGTATTGTAGTGCCTTCGGTCATTCTAGATCGGAAGAGCTCCTTAGATATCTGATATCTATCAGTCCTACTTTCCTCGCCATCAACTACTTGATGTGCAGGAATATAGTAGGAGCATCCATAGTTTCATCTTGATTTGAAGCTCGTTACTTTCATGGATGCGAGCATGATGCATTGAGCCAATCTGTGCATCATCTTGCCACTTTCTAAAAGTAGCAATCTCTTCCTCGAGGCATTATGCGCAACCATTGCGAGGATAGGCGTATTAAGGACATAAGATAGCTTTTCGACTATGAGAACTATTCTCAAATTCCTTAACCAATCCATTTAATACGGTCGGTTAAATAACATCTAATATATTTCGCGATGATAGTAATTAAGACATTGTAAAATTTTGTAAATGAATTTGTAATTAACAACATTTTAGCATACATTCTTTTATTAGTTACCAAAATAAATTAGGTCTTGTTTTAAATTGGTATCTCCACTATTTTTTTCAAACTATATTACCTCACTTATATAGTTCGGCAAAATCTAATTAAAGATTTGCTAGTGAGAATAAGGATCCCATTTCAAATGTATATAGCCTTGCGGTGACACAACAAACTAT
Source organism: Panax quinquefolius (assembly GCA_020205615.1). NCBI lineage: Eukaryota > Viridiplantae > Streptophyta > Magnoliopsida > Apiales > Araliaceae > Panax > Panax quinquefolius. The sequence goes on from CM035155.1 coordinate 112,306,796, forward strand.
ATATAAATAAATAGGTAGACAACTTTTGTCAATTACATCAACTATCAACTCCTTTTCTTTTGCCTCTTAGATTATTTTGATCAAGTGGTGGCACATCAGAATCAAAATTATCAAAGTTAAGTCAACCTAGCACTCCATATATTCAAAAAAGAAAAATATCATCCTTGTGGTGACACAACAAAACAATATTGTTCAATTTTCTTTATAAGCATCAAATGTGATAAATTAACATCTTAAATACTTAATACTTGCCTTGTGGTGACACAACAAACTCATATTAAATATTTAATACTCTATTAATTTTATCATGCTAGAAGGCGACGTTCGATATTCCAAATATCTTTGAGCGCTTAGGACTTAATATAAAAATTTGAGGGTTTGTTATTAAAATGTCTCATCTTGTTTAAGCGGCATTGCATATATATATATATATAAAATACGCGTCATATTAATGAACATGCGAAGCATGTTTTATAATATATAATATATATAGTATAAGCATGCACATATAGAATACTATATTCTACGGATTGATTATGGACTTTTATTCTAGTTTGGTTCACTAGAGCCACCAAGTGAACCAAAAGGTCAAACCCAGAGGTGCAAGAAATAATATTTAAATATAATTATTACATTTAAACCCGGGCTCCATTACAAACGGGTCTTCAAGCACTCCTTGTTTCTTGATCTCCAATTCTTCAAAATTAATTCTAACTATTCCTATTACAAAACTATTTAAAATAAATAGAAACCTTGATCGTGATCGAGGGAAGTACATAGGAGGAGTTAGAATTTACATTAAGAAAAAAATTAGAGAAGGCAGGTATGCAGACCCCATTTAATATAACCCATACATTCATGCATCCAACTAAAATAAAATTCAATCACATTGGTTGATAGTCCATAATCAATCCCATTTATTATCATACACATCACCATATGCATCAATAAATAAAATTCATCTCATGAATAATAAACATTCAATATATATATTGATATCATTTAATGGGCAAAATTTAGTTAGTATAAAATTTAATTTTGAATCAAAATAAACTCCTTTATTTTAATCCAAATTTAAATTAAAATAAAACTATTTTATTTTAATTTATCCAATTTTGAATAAAATAAACTATTTTATTTTAATCAAAATAAACTCCTTTATTAAAGGAAATACTGAATTCTCTTTCCTATTCACAAATAAACTCCTTTATTTTGAATAATATTAAATCTTATTTCATATCTAAATAAACTCCTTTATTTTAAGAAAACACGGATTTTCTTTCCTATTCACAAATAAACTCCTTTATTTTGAATAATATGAAATCTTATTTCATATTTAAATAAACTCCTTTATTTAAGGAAATTCGGATTTTCTTTCCTATTCACAAATAAACTCCTTTATTTTGAATAATATGAAATCTTATTTCATATCTAAATAAACTCCTTTATTTAAGGAAATTAGGATTCTCTTTCATTCACAAATAAACCTTTTTATTTTGAATAATATGAAATCTAATTTCATATCAAAATAAACTCCTTTATTTAAGGAAAAATAGAATCCAATTTCAACTCCAATTAGTTATCATGGAATCCAATTCCAACTCTAATTAGTTAGCATGAAATCTAATTTTAAAATTAAAATAAATCTATTATTTTAAAATTAAAATAAACTTTTTATTTTAAAATTAAAATAAACCTTTTATTTTAATTATAAAATTATTGAGAATAATATATTATATATATAATATATATAATATATTATAAAATAACCGAATATATATATATATATATATATAAAACGAACGGTTATAATATATATATATATATATATATATATATTATATCCGTGCACCATTTAATATAATGTTTCTTGGAGTTTCTATGATACACGTGGCCATAATTAGACTATGTAAGTTCCCTTTTTTAAAACCATGCATTACCTTTGTATCTTAGTTACCAGGAGAAACTTTTAAAAAAAAAACAAGCCACGTTGGACGGTTGGAATATATATAATATATAAAATAAAAGAATCAAACTCATTTTATTATTACTCAAGTGAACCAAACTTAGAAAAAAAAAAATGCCAGGATTGGATAGAATCAGATGGCCTTGCGAAAAAAAAAAAAAAATTTAAGCACTTTTTTTTTATATTAAATTTTATACAATAAAATTATGCCCAATTAAATTGTTCTAAACACATATCAATATACATATCAAATAAAACAATTAATAATTAGCATAAAAGTTTGGCTCGATGCCTTTATTAGGTTTAATAATATTCAAGAACGCAATCAAATTGCATAAAAGTGCTAAAGCGTGTAAAATCGAGTTTAAAATTTTTACAAACCATATACCCGGATCACCCTTTATGCACAATTATTAATTAAACAAAAAGATAAAGAATAAAATCATACCCTTGAAGATCGAGCTTCCTCAGGTATAAGTTCACCTCCAAATCCTTCCGCGTTCAACTTGAATCCACCGGGTTTGGTTCCTTCCTTTGATCAACGTTAGCCACCCAAATGTTTGGCCTCTAGAGGTGATCCACCAAGGAAAAAGAATTTTCAAGAAGAAGGGGTATTGGCTCAAACCCTAGTTTTCTATCTCTATAGAAAAGAAGTACTCTCCAACAAATTGAAATTATGTCGTATGTTGTAAAAGTCAACAACCCCCCCATCCATAATAAGACTCCTCTTATTTATAGATGTGGGCAACCCACCTTAACAATTAAGGAATTGGGATTTATTTAATTAATTAAATTCTTTTAATTAATTAAGCTCCCTAATCTTATTAGGGATAATTAATTAAACTCCTTTAACTAATTTTCCTTCCTAATCCAATTAGGAATAAATGAGAGTACTTATATTAAATTAATTCCTAAACTCTTTTAGAAATTAAAATAATAATAATTGTAATAATATTAATAAGACTCCTCTTATTAATTTATATTTAATATTTCTAAAATATTAAATAATAAATATTAAGCTATTTAATTTATTCTATCACCATAGATTAAATTAAATATACTTAACTATATTATTACGATTATGCCATTAACTTCTTAAATAATTATTCTTCCTTTTATGGTGTGACCCTTTAGGTTCTCCATATTAAACCTAGGTTGTGAATAAATCAATTAGAACAATTCTAATCTTATTTAAATAAATAAATTAAACAATTAATTTATTTAAATAAATAATATTTATTCTCTGATAGGGATAAGCTCTCCCTAGCGATCAGCGACTTTCCGGATAATATAGATTTCAACATTAATCATTAAAGAACCTTTGAGTAAATAGTTACAGTCAATTCAATCCTTCCACCATACAATGTCCCAATTAAATATAAGACATGGAATTCTTCGTCAAGTCTTATTTTATTTAATTATATGTATTTCGACTCTTAAATGCACAACTCTAATGAATGCAAATTAGAAACTACTTTCTAATTTCATTCCACCTTGGCCAAGGATTCCTGGGTTGTCATTTATCGAATCACATAGGACATTTCTCCTTTTACTAGAAGTGGTAGATTCTTTATTGATCATTCATTATCTTCATATATAACTTATTACACCCAAGCATACCCTTTGATATACTCTAAGAGTCTTAAGAAATAAGTCAAAGTGTAATTCATTATATATAAGGTACTATGATGATCTCAAGTCTAAGGATCATTTGTACTACTATCACTACAGGAATACCTATTGACAGGTAAGTAAAACTCTATTAGGTATTCCCTAGCGAGCCACGTTCAGTGAACTTATTCTCTAATAAGCACCTACATACTTGCTTTAGTGTCTCCACACAAATGATCATGGGATCAATCATCCTCATCCAATGAGCAAACAACGTATGTACCAATCTATCCGGATTTACTAATCCCCAATTTAGTAATCCAACGATTGGGAACAATTTTAGTTTTAAGCTTTCTAAGAATTTAGATCTCATTAGAATGATCATCATCATTATTCTAAAAGCATTGCTTAAAACTATGGGTTTATCACATATTATAAAACATCATCATGTAGATAATTAAAAGCCTTTAATAAATTAATACTTTTTATTAATAAATGAATAAGATTGTTACAAAGTATATGCTTTATCATCAAACATGATTGGCTTGTGTGCATACTACTTTCAGCTTCTCTACTTTTTTTTGTCATGAAATTGAATTTGTGTAGTTTAAAAATGTTAGACCCCTCTTGTTTTGTAGGTTTTGTTTAGCTTTAGCATAATTTACTTGTTATGCTATCTCGAATGGAATTTGGCGAGAGCCACTTGTTGGTGCACATACGCAGATCCTATTAGACCTCAAGCAGATAAAGGCTACAATTATTGATTCAATGAATGTGAAGAAATTCACCTTGGTTCTTTTACAAGAATAATATACTTGATTAAAGCCAAAAATGTATCCGCAAAGAACAAGGACACCTTTCACTAGAAATTCGGAAGAAATATGAAGAGATCTTGGGGATGATTACGATGTAAAATAGAAAATAGAGGTATTTGAACGATGAAATCAGAAACTTTGGTGCGTCTGGAGTTCACATGAAAGTAGTTCATGCACATGGTGGTCATTGGCTCATTACTTTGCACTTGATTGTGAAAATAGTTCATGCACATGGTCATGTATTTGAGTATTAATTAACTGCTTTCTTCTGTTGGTAAGGTTGAGTTTGTTGCTCAGTTCTGCTAGTGTTATTGTAATAACACGATGATTTTATTTAAAGGGTTGGAATTTATTGGTCATCATCTTGGTGTAATCTTTTTTCTTATTTCTAGATCTATAATTTTATATTTAGTTTTTCATTTATTCGCAACAACTAATTTTGTCACTATTAATAACTTTTTCGGTGACGAGATATATCGTCACCATAAGCATTAAATTAGTGACATTGAAAAGTGTCTCCCAAAAAGCAACTCTTTGGTGACAAATTTCTTTGTAATAGTATTTAAAATATGAAATGACAACGACATAATTGTCATGTTAAATATATTATTAGGTGACGAATTGTTCTGTCATCATTTATTTTCTTATTTTTGATGACGATAAACACAATAACATGACGAAAGAATAATCATAAATATGACAATATTGTCGTCATTAAAATTAAATGATTTAAATATAATAACATATTTTCGTCACTAAAACAATATCATTTAATGACGAAAAATAATTTTCGGCATTTAATGCACCAAGTATTGATGACAAAACATAATATAGAGTGACGAAAGTTTTATTTAAATAGTGACTCTATTAACGTCACTAAAAGTAATTAATTATAGTGACAATGATGTAGATCGTCACCATAAGTTAAAACATTTAGTGACGACATCAAATATTGTCAAATAAACCTAATATCACGCTCATACGGTGACACTCTGTGACGATTAACACTCGTCACCAAATGTTTTAGTGACGAAAAATGAATTTTTTGTGACAAATTTTAGCGTCATTTTTTGTGTAATTTCTTGTAGTGTCTAGTCAAATTATCTAAGTCCAGATCAATTTCTGAAACATTTCGGTGTACCGACAGCTTTATCAGGTAATAATCGAGTCTAAGACTCTATACTAAAATTCAATATAACTAAAACATCGGTAAAATTATTTTTAAATGACTTATAATAATTTTAAACAATTATTATAATTTATCATGATTTTCAAACAGGAATCATTATTAAATGATTTAAATATTAAATAATTCTATTATCATTTATATTTAAATAATATTAAAATATTAATGAAATTATTATCAAAATATTGAAGTTATTTATAATAACTCAAAATATTTTTAAAACATTAATATTACCCTTAAATATTTTTTAAAACATTTAAAATCATTTTATATAATTACCATTAATATTTAAATATTAATGTACTATTTATCAAAATATTAAAAGTCATTTATTATAACTTAAAATATTTTTAATTCATTTATACCCTGTTTAAATGATTTTTAATTAATAAAAATTATTTTTAAATTATTTATTTAATATAATAAATAAATAAATCTAATATCATTAATATTAAATTATTAATGAAATTATGTAACACCCCCTTTCCAAAATAGAAAGAGAGGTTACTCAAAACACAACAGAACTAAGGAAGATCACAAGGCTCTAAACCACAAAAGAATAATCTCATAATAATTCAATATCATAAGACAAACCATAATAAATGCCACACTGGCTCAATCCACAATCTAAAATAATTATTACAACTTTAAATAAATCAATGTATCGAAACCTAACAAAATATATCAAAACTAATGGATTAAAGGAAGCTCTCGTCACACTTGCCGTTGGTCCCCACAGTTACTTAGGAAGAAGAACACTGACATGAGCCAAATGCCCGAAGACGGATATAGAATACAAGAATTGAACCGAAATAACTAACTTCAATTAATTGAATCGAATCTGTAATGAACAAAACCAACACAATGAAATGATAAATTTGAATCAAATGGGTGGGTGTTATTTCATACTAGAAGCTCAGACTAAATAGTAATGTACCTTGCCACACAGCAAGTCAATAATGCCACACGATAATCAAAATAATGCCACATAAGCGATCACACATCGAGATGCTTGTAATCCAGATGCATGCAAAATCGGAAGGTGTGTTTGGCACAAACATCACCAATCATGTAACGTAATGCGAACGAAAACTAGGGTCCACCCATACGCCTCCCACAACAAAACAACAAATGGCCAACTCCTACCGGAGCACAAAGCGGAGACGCTGCGTGGGTGATCACACCGCCACGGAAGGTGTCATGCCCTCGGTTAAGAGGACATGCTGTGGTACCCCCACAGGTGGTTATAGCTCATGTATACCCTACGGTATTCTAACAAAATATAATGTCACAACACATGCGTCACAACAAAGGGGTTCTAATATGTACATGTTAAACTGAAACGAGATATCAACACAAGTCTCCAAAAATATTAACATGCACATTACTACAAATATCAAAATAAATTTAGGCATGTTGTACTAGCCTACAGAGTACAAATATGAGTTCCACTATGAACGCCAAACGAAATTATCACAATGAATTTGACAAGAAATAATCATGAGAGGCAATACTAATTTTCAAAACGCATAACGAAATGAATAAATTAGAAACAAAAGAGTCTCGCTGAAAGAGTACAGAATCCGTACCTGGATTGAGCAATGTAATACCCAAAATTTAAACAAAATTATCCTAATCCCCTTCAAGTCTATCTAATAAAATAAAATAAAATTTTATTACAAATTTACTCATTAACAACAAATACTATTAAATTTATTATCAAATAAATTTTATAATTTTATTAACAAAACTAACGAGTTTAAATTAATATACAAAATTTCAATTTGATTCACTAATTCAATTATCGCGCCTATAAATCAAATGCATATTAAAATATAAAATTTATATATATATATATATATATATATATATATATATATATATATATATATACTGACTCGTAATAAACTTGATATGCTAAAATTCTTATTAGCTTACAAAGGTCACGTAAGTACGTTAACGATTTTTTTTACGTTGATTCTATTATACATATATATATGGACTACAACACAATTTCAAAACAGTAAGCTTAAACAAAAAATCAAGTTACGAAACCTTTTTTTTTTAAACAGGTTCGGTAAAATAAACTTATATATACATTTACAACTGTGAACAAATCTATACATAAGTACTGTCTGCACAGACCTCTCAATCACACAATTAAAATGATATGACCCAAACAAACTAGTTAATTTCTAAAGAATAAACAATTTATGCCTATGAGCCAACAGTTAATGATAGAAAAAAGGAGAAGACACCTGCTTTTGTTCTCTTTTCTGCTATCTCTTTTCCTCTCTCTCGCCTACTGCCGCCTCACGCCAATTCTCTCTCTTCCTCTCGGTTGGTATGAAACGCAGTGTAAGTAGCTAGGTTTTATTTACTAACATGTTTTTATAAATTCTCATAATTATAAAAGGATTTAATATTACCCCCCATAAATTAAACCCAAATAAATTTTAAAGCCCAATTTTATCAAACTAATTTATTCAACACTTATTAACTTATTAGCCCAAAATAAATAACTAGTTTGACCCAAATACAAGACAAGGTCCAATTAGAATATGTTGTTAAAATAAATAATTATTTTATTATCTAATTAATCTTTTTTTTTGGGTATTACATCACCTACCCCTTAAAAAGGATTTCGTCCCCGGAATCAAAAGAATGGAACGCACCTAATTAATTTTCAAAGAGATGCGGATACTCCGCTCGAATAGACTCTTCCATCTCCCAGGTAGCTTCCCGCTCCGAATGATTTCTCCACAAAATCTTAACAAACGGAATAGTCTTCCTCCTCATGATCCTTTCTTGACGATCCAAAATCGCCTCAGCTTGTTTCTCACAAGTAAGATCTTCTCGAATCTTATCGAAAGGATATTGCACCACGTGCAACGGATGATAATGATAACTCCTCAACACCGACACATGGAACACATTATTCACGTGAGCTAGTTGTGGAGGCAAAGCTAATATATGTATGCAACCTCACCAACCCTCTCGAATCTCAAATGGTCCGATATAACGGACTAAGTTTCCCTTTCAACCCAAATAGCCGAATTCCCTTCCAAGGAGAAACTTTTAGAAACACATGCTCACCAGGTTCAAATTCTAAAGTCCTCTTATGCTTATCAGCATAACACTTCTGCCGTGATCGAGCTGACTTCAATTTCTCCTTAGCCACCACTACCTTCTCCGTACTGATTTGAACTAACTCAGGCCCTTCTATGGCCCTTTCGCCAACCTCATCCCAACAAGTTGGTGGTGCAGACACTTCCTCGCCATACTGATTGCCTCAAGCGGAGCCATTCCAATACTTGCATGCCAGCTGTTGTTATAAACAAACTCAACTAGGCTCAAGTAATCATCCCAATTACCCGACCACTCAAGTGCACAAGACCTCAACATGTCCTCCAACGTCTGAATATTCCTTTCAAATTGCCCATCAGTTTGCGGATGGAAAGAAGTACTGAAGTTGAGCCGAGTACCCCAAGCTCATTGAAACCCTTTCCAAAACCTTGAAGTAAACCGTGGGTCCCGATCTGAAACAATAGATATCGGAGTACCATGAAGTCTAACAATCGCCTACTGAAAGATATGTGCCAACCTGTCCACTGAGTAACCCTCATGGATAGCCAAAAAGTGTGCCGATTTGGTCAACCGGTCCATCACTATCCATATGGCATCATTCTTCCTGAAAGTCTTCGGCAACCCAGTCACAAAATCCATCGTGACATCCTCCCACTTCCACACTAGAATATCTAATTGTTGCAACAATTCACTAGCTCGTTGATGTTCTATCTTCACTTGTTGACAAGTGAGGCACTTTCCAACATATTCAGCCACGTCTCGTTTCATCCCATTCCACCAAAAATTCTTCTTCAAATCCCTATACATCTTCGTAGAACCTGGATGAATTGAAAATGGCGAACTATGAGCCTTAGCCAGCACAGCCTCTCGAATGATTGGATCTGACGGTACACACAACCGCTCACCCAACCAAATCACACCATGGTCATCAATACGAAACTCGGACTGCTTGCCCTCCTCTAAATTCTGCGTCATACTCCACAACTCCCCATCTTCCTTTTGAGCTTCTTTGACCCACGAGATAAGAGAGGGCTCCACTCTCATACCCGCCAAATGCCCATCTGAACCTCGTACATACAACTCCAACTCGATCCGCTCCATATCTGAAATAAGCTGAGGTTGCGTAATAAGGCCAGCTACACTCCCTGAACTCTTTCGGCTAAGAGCATCTGCAACCACATTTGCCTTCCCCGGGTGATACTGAATCCTCGCATCATAATCTTTTAGAAGCTCCAACCAACACCTTTGCTTCATATTGAGCTCCTTCTGAGTGAAAATGTATTTAAGACTTTTGTGATCGGTGAAGATATCACAAGTCTCTCCATACAAATAATGCCTCCAAATCTTTAAGGCAAAGATCACCGCCTGACTCCAAATCATGTGTGGGGTAATTCACCTCGTAAGGTTTAAGGCGCCTAGAAGCATAAGCAATCACCTTCTAGTGTTGCATCAAAACACACCCCAAGACCTTCTTAGAAGCATCACTATAAATCTGATAGCCTCCTGTCCCCGACGACAATGCAAGTATAGGAGCTGACACAAGTCGTTTCTTCAACTCCTCGAAACTCTTCTCTCACTCTTCATTCCACATAAACTTCACGCCCTTTCTCATCAATCGAGTCGATGGTAAGGCAAGCAAGGAAAACCCTTCCACAAACCTTTATAATACCCATCCAAACCCAAGAAACTCCTAATCTAAAATCTTTGTAGTAGGTCTTGGCCATTTAGTGATAGCCTCAACCTTCGCAGGATCCACCTTAAAGCCTTCGGCAGAAACAACGTGGCCAAAAAATGCAACCTGTTCCAACCAAAACTTCGCATTTGGAGAATTTAGCATCTGATTTCTCATTACGCAAAATCCCCAACCTTTGTGCGAAGATGCTCCTCATGCTCTTTCTTAGACTTTGAATAAACCAAAATATCATCAATAAAGACAATGACAAATTGGTCTAAGTACTCTCTGAACACCGATTCATCAAATTCATAAACACCGCATGGGCGTTAGTACAAGAAAGGCATCACGAAACTCGTAATGCCCATATCGAGTGCGAAAAGCCGTCTTAGGGATATCCTCATCCCTCACTCTCAACCCGATGATAGCCCGAGCCTCAAGTCATCTTGAAAAATATTTACGCCCCACGAAGTTGGTCAAACAAGTCATCAATCCTCGGAAATGGATACCGATTCCTGATGGTGATCTTGTTCAACTCTCTATAGTCTATACACAGCCTCATAGACCCATCCTTCTTCACAAACAAGACTGAAGCACCCCACGGTGAAACACTCGGGCGAATCACATCACGATCTAACAATTCCTGCAACTGTTCCTTCAACTCTTGCAACTCCAACGGTGCCATCCGATACGGTGCCTTAGAGATAGGCTCCGCACTACGAACAAGCTCAATAGCAAACTCCACCTCCCGCTGCGGTGGCAACCCGGACAACTCCTCAGGAAATACATCGAAAAAGTCACGAACAATAAGAACATCCTCAATACGAGACTCACCCTTAGAGGTATCCTTCATAAATGCCAAATACCCCTCACAACCCTTTGCTACCAACTTCCCAGCCTTCAAAGCTAAAATTAACTTCACCACTCTACTCGGCTGTGAACCTTGAAACACGAATTCTGGAGACTTTACATCTCCAAATATAACATTCTTCGCCTGACAATCGATAGTGGCATGGTGTTTATCTAGCCAGTCCATCCCAAGAATGACATCAAAATCGTGCATACTCATCGGAAGAAGATTAGCCCTACGAATCCTATCCCCAAAACTGATCGGACACCCTCGATACAAATCGGTAATAACAACTGAAGTCCCCATCGGGGTAGCAATAGACATAACAGAATCCAAAGACTGAGATGGCACACCTAGGTACCGAACAAAAGACTGAGCAACAATAGAATGAGTATAACCCGTATCAAATAAAATAGAAGCCTTGCGATTGCCAACTAAAAGAGTACCAAAAAGCGATTACACTGGTGCGCTTCTTGCTTTGGTTATCGTCAAAGAAAACACTCGGCCACCACGACCAACGACCTCCATTGCCACCATTATCACCACCTCCACCATTTCGCGTGGGCCCAAGTACAATCCCTAGCAATATGACCCATCGGTCCACACAAGAAGCATGCACTGTGAGTGTGGCACCGCTTGCCTCCCGGATGATTAGCCCCACAAGTAATACATGGAGCTTTCGGAATGAGATTGGGTTACCCCCCACGGTGGTCGGGATAACGACCACGATTTTGCCCTACTAACGATTATTCCCCACTGACGATTACATCCATACCAAGGTAGTGAAGGCGACGATTACGCCCTTCTTTAAGGCATTTCTTGATAACCCCATTACGATTTTGGCCGCGCCATCGCCCTCGCTTAGCCACCACGGTTCCTATCCCACTGACCACCCTAATTCTTCCCCTGCTGACCTGAAGTTTGACCCTGCTGGTCATCTCTGTCCCTCTTTCGACTCCCTTCCGGTTTAGAAGATCGAAAGTCCTTTCGCTCCATCTCAAATATTTTTGGCCGCATTGGCCACTGCTGACACGTCTACAAACTTGTTGTTAATAAGATGCTGGCGATACCTATAATGAATCGCCACTTGAACTTCTCACTTTGTTACTGCTGCGGTCCCTTTGAGGTTCATAAAGCACCTTGACTAGTGAACCTCGTCATGAAATCTGTGATGGACTCATCATCTTTTCTAGAATAGACGGATACTCTCTGGCATAGGCCTCTTTATCGGTAATTTGGAAAATCTGGCGATAAAATACCTCACAAAAAACTTTCAACCAAGTGTTTCAACATAACCATCACCATTTGTTATTTTCATCGCTTTCCACCACCTCTGTGCATCCCCTTCTAGCTTGTACACTGCAAGTGACACTTTTTGATTATCCGAGCACCCCAACACATCAAAGATCTTCTCTAGGTGAGCAATCCAATTCTCTGCATCAATTGGAGTCGAGTTTTGAGGCCCGAATGAGTGTGGTTTACATACGAAACCTTTCCAACCATACATACATTGGAACCACCTGCTGATCATGACCATCTATATTCTCTTCCTCTTTGTTTGCATGCTGACCATTATTTCTTGTGTTCTTACGCTCGGGGAATTTACGGTGGCGGTTCTTTGCATTGTACAACCTGTGCCACCAATCGAGGTAAAGCTTTGGTTCCTTTTTGATTCACCAAGGTAGTGATTGAGCATTAATCGATCATTAGGTTGCTTATTGGACTGACCTTCACCTCTTCCCCTATTGTTACCTCGCCTCTCAGCAACTCTAGTTGATCTTCGAGCCATCTAAGAAAGAGATCACGAATATAAACAAAGAAGATTAGGGACAAATTTGAATATAGCTGATATGATAACTGAACGAAAAATCAAACAGAACAAAAACCTAACCCAGAAGTCTACCCATAACTCATAGGTCAAACCTAAATAGGTTTTCTACAAGAAAGAACCTGGCTTTGATACCAACTCTGTAACACCCCCTTTCCAAAATAGAAAGAGAGCTTACTCAAAACACAACAGAACTAAGGAAGATCACAAGGCTCTAAACCACAAAAGAATAATCTCATAATAATTCAATATCATAAGACATACCATAATAAATGCCACACTGACTCAATCCACAATCTAAAATAATTATTACAACGTTAAATAAATCAATGTATCGAAACCTAACAAAATATATCAAAACTATTGGATTAAAGGAAGCTCTCGTCACACTTGCCCTTGGTCCCCACAGTTTACTCTTGGAAGAAGAACACAACATGAGCGAATGCCAAATACGGATATAGAATACAAGAATTGAACCAAAATAACTAACTTTCAATTATTTGGGCGAATATGTAACGAACAAAACCAACACAATGAAATGATAGGCTGAATCAAATGGCTGGGTGTTATTTCATACCAAGCTCAGAATAAATAGTAATATACCTTGCCACACGGGAAAGTCAAATAATGCCACACATGCAATCAAAATAATGCCACACAGGCAATCACACATCGGACTGCGCAATCCAGATGCATGCAAAATCAGAAGGTGTGTTTGGCACAAACATCACCAATCCATGAGCGTAAGCGAGCAGAAAACTAGGGTCGACCCATCGCCTCCCAACAACAAAACACCAAATGGCCAACTCCCATCGGAGCACAAAGCAGAGGAGGCGTGGGTGATCACCGCCACGCGGAAGGTGTCGTGCCTCGGTGCCAAGAGGACGTACTGTGGTACACTCACGGTGGTTATAGCTCATGTATACCCTACTGTATTCTAACAAAATATAATGTCACAACACATGCGACACAACAAAGGGGTTCTAATATTTAATGTTAAACTGAAACGAGATATCAACACAAGTCTCCAAAAATATTAACATGCACAATACTACAAATATCAAAATAAATTTAGGCATGTTGTACTAGCCTACAGAGTACAAATATGAGTTCAACTATGAACGCCAAACGAAATTATCACAATGAATTTACAAGAAATAATCATGAGAGGCAATACTAATTTTCAAAACACATAACGAAATGAATAAATTAGAAACAAAAGAGTCTCGCTGAAAGAGTACGGAATCCGTACCTGGATTGAGCAATGTAATACCCAAAATTTAAACAAAATTATGCTAATCCCCTTCAAGTCAATCTAATAAAATAAAATAAAATTTTATTACAAATTTACTCATTAACAACAAATATTTTTAAATTTATTATCAAATAAATTTTATAATTTTATCAACAAAACTAACGAGTTTAAATTAATATACAAAATTTCAATTTGATTCACTAATTCAATTATATGCTCATAAATCAAATGCATATTAAAATATAAAATTTAATATATATATATATATATATATATATATATATATATATATATATATATATATATACAACTAATGTAACAAACTTGATATGCTAAAATTCTTATTAGCTTACAAAGGTCACAGTAGCATGTTAACGATTTTTTTTATATAAGTGGTTCTATTATACATATATATATGGACTACAACACAATTTCAAAGCAGTAAGCTTAAACAAAAAATCAAATTCTGAAACTTTTTTTTTTTTTTAAGCAGAGTTCGGTAAAATAAACTTATATATACATTTACAAGCGTGAACTAATCTATACATAAGTACATGCTCACGAGACCTCTCAATCACACAATTAAAATGATATGACCCAAACAAACTAGTTAATTTCTAAAGAATAAACAATTTATGCCTATGAGCTACAGTTAATGATAGAAAAAAGGAGAAGACACACCGCTTTTGTTCTCTTTTTCGCTATCTCTTTTCTCTCTCTCTTCTACTCTAGCCTCCGCCAATTCTCTCTCTTCTTCTCGGTTGGTATGAAACGCAGTGTAAGTAGCTAGGTTTTATTTACTAACATGTTTTTATAAATTCTCATAATTATAAAAGGATTTAATATTACCTCCCATAAATTAAACCCAAATAAATTTTAAAGCCCAATTTTATCGAGACTAATTTATTCAACACTTATTAACTTATTAGCCCAAAATAAATAACTAGTTTGATCCAAATACAAGACAAGGTCCAATTAGAATATGTTGTTAAAATAAATAATTATTTTATTATCTAATTAATCTTTTTTTTCGGGTATTACAAATTATCCTTTAAATATTAAAAGTTATATTTAATAACTTAAAATAGTTTTAAATACTTTATTTTCATTTAAAATGATTTTTATAATATTAAAATTATTTTTAATTAAATTATTTAATATAATTATTAAATAAATATAAATATCATCAATATTAAATAATTAATAAAATTTATCTTAAAATATTAAAAGTTATATTTTATAACTTCAAATATTTTTAAATACCTTATTATTATTTAATATGATTTTTAATACTGAGAAAAATCATTTTAATTAATTTTTTAATGCATTTATTAAATAAATTAAATATCAATAATATTTAAATAAATACTAATATTTATGATAAATATGCTAATTTATTAAAAGTTAATTTTATAACTTAAAATGATTTTAAAACTTATTTTATAATTTTCAAAAATTATTTTCTATTTTAATCATTTTCCGAAATTAGGAAAATAAAAATAATAAAAAGCGTCGTTGTAGCCTATAGCGACGCTTTACATCATTGTTGGTGATCTTGAGCTTCAAGAAACGACAAGCGATGTGTTAGTGCCGAGTTTGACAATTGTGATTCTTTGTTCAAGCGTGTTACGAGCCATATTACACATTGATCATGTATTGTTTAGGTAACACTACAATTATCACCAACAATATGGGTCATACAACAAAACACTTTGAAGATCCAAGCCCCCAAAGTTGCTGTCACAACATTTCTGGGTTTTCTAGGTAACCCAAAAACCCAGGCAGTTCTAGTAGGCACTTTCTTGCCCAATTTAATCTAGGTTCTGGTCATGATTAATGTGATCTCATGGTTCAAACCTATTGTTTTCATGTCATAGAACATATATATAACAACATATCAGTCCAACAACATCTACATCACTATATTCAGTACGGTCAAACATGGTAAGAAAACTCGTTCATACATGTTCTGGAAATTCCAGAAATCAGAAATCGTGACCGGATGGTCTACTTTGACCATCCACTACATTAAATCTATTTGATGTTTAGTTGATCAAAAAAGCATAAACATGTAATACATATACCAAACTACAATGTAGATACAACAACAAGAACAAACCATCAAAAACCTGACAGATCATGGCTTGACAAAATATTGTCAGGTACTGGTTTTGAGTTTCTGGGTTACCCAGAAACTCTTTGGTCAACTTAGTCAATCGGCGTTTGACCATGAATATCTTACATTCTATGCATGATCTGGTCCTTCTACAAGTTCTAGAACACGGATCTCATAGCATACTACAAGATCAAACATTTAAAACACCAAAACAATAAACATCTTTGAGATTCAGGAGGTCCGACATTCATTGTCAGACAACATTTTCAACATTTTCTAAATTTTTGAAATCTTCAAATTCGAGCCTATAGATGTTATGGATCTAACATCTATCAACCCAGATCACTTATATAGACTAAAAACAACATGATTAAACATTAAAATACCAGATCTAACATGGAATCAAAGTTCAGATTTAGTTTAGGGTTTATACCTTTATTTTGCACAATCTTGATTTCGGGCTTCTAATCAGTTATGAGTGTTAGTGGGGCTTGATTTGGTGACTGAAATGTTAAAGGTTTTCGTAGGTTTTGAGTGGAAAGAGTTTGGTTGAGATTAAGTTATAGAAATGAGGCAAATAATGACTTCTCTCTCTAATTCTATATATATATATGATCATACAATGTATGTAGCTGAAAAATGGCTGATGGTTGTGTTTTTATGTCAAAAAGAAAGTCAAGAGTGGTTGAACCACTACAAATATGGTAAGATTTGCAAGCAACTTATAAAAAAATGTGACAAAGGGTATTTTGGTCAATAGGCTTGTGATTTTAATTGCAAAAATATAAATTGGCAAACCCTTAGGGTTTGACCCTTAGGGTTTAACCCTAAGGTTTCATACATTGATTTTTATAGAATTTCTAATTAGAGCTAAAATAGAAAATTAGGTTTCCTAAATTATAAATTTAGGGTTTCTAAATTAGTTTAGGTTTTCTAATAATATAAAACATGAAAATTAGGTTTAAGGTTAACTAATTAGCATTAAGATTGCTAAATTAGCGATTAGGGTTCATACATAGCAAATTAGGGTTACTAATTTGACAATTAGGATTCTAGCTTAGTAATTAAGGTTTCTAATTATTAATTAGGGTTTCTAAAAATAATTAGGATTTCCTAATTAACTTTAAATTCTATATTACTAAACATAAATCATATAACACAATTACATAATGATCTCAAACTCATAATTGAGTTTGAAATAGGGGTTACCTACAGATTGGAAGGGTTTTCTAACACTGTATTATAATTGACCAATCGTTATCAATACGTATATACAATACATATTTATAATATTTGAAATAAAAATAATATATTATTATTATTTTCATTCCTTGATCAAAATCCAAAATTAGGGTTTGGATTTCATATCGATTTATCTTGCATATATAGCATTATTAATTAAGTTAAAATAATTAACTTAACTAATCGAATAAATTCATATAATAAAATAATAATTCCAATAATAATTTCATTAATTATTTAAATATTACAATAATCATATTTTCATGGAAAATAAATAATCAAATTATTTTTACCACAAAATTAATTATAAAAATATAATTTATAATGATCAATAATTAAAAAAAAAATATTTGAAATTATTCATGTAATAAATAAATTTTATTTATCACATATATACATATACTTTACCTCGCGCACGTATTCCCACCTTTAAAATAAATAAATAAATAAAAATTTATAATGCAAAATTTACGATTTAATTATATAGAAAATATCGAGTTGTTTACATGGCGGTCTAATCCTACTCATATATCTCTCGAGGAGTTGAAAGGTTAAACAATCAAATTACGAGTTGGTCGTTTCTACTCAAAGAACTACACAAGTTCACTCAAGGTCCACAAATACCCATACATACAGAATCCTCTGCACATGGAGGAACCCAGGGTCCAGACAAAGAAGTTCCAGTACTTGAGTGTAAGACCCCAACTTATTATTAATGAAATTTAATTTTCTCTATTTATTATTTTGAAATAGTAAGGGTTGATGTGATTAATGTGGATAGTTAGGGTAAAAAAATCATAAATACTTCAAAATAAGCAAGTGGTTATAAAATATTCATTGTTGTGGGGAATATTCGTTTGGTCGTGGAATATTAAATCGTTTCGGGGAATATTAAATACGACAATGCTTTGACCATGTGTGGGCCCCATAACTGGAAAGCGATTGGATGAAGAAAGCGACAAATATAAGTGGTTTAAAAATAGCTTGGCGTAGTTGTTATTATTATCTTTGTTAAAATACCCGGTGGTTAAAACACATGAGCACACGGTATTGCACCAATTGTTGATTCTTACGAAGAAGGCACTACTTAATAATGGTTACTGATAATTAATGCTCGATTATTTTATTGAGTTAATAATTGATGCGTTGATATTTTATATTCTTTGTTGTTTTGATAATTGTCATTATTACAATATTTTTCATTATCGAAGCAATAATTCATATTATCTGAATAATATTATTAGATAACATTATTGGCAATGCCTAGAAAGTTACATCTAAGGAGAGGTTTGGTCACCTAATTGCGCGCCAGTAAGAAGAAATTCTTATTGGAAAGCCCCCTCTTTCTTGGGAACTGCCTGGTTGTCAATATTGTGATTCTGTAATATTATTTGTGAATAATTAATTATTGATTCATATAATGAGGAAAATATTGATTTTATGTGGATATAGATGGAGAAAAATTTTAATGTGACAATTGTTGAAAATTAAAAATTTATCTTTTTCTGATAAAATAATTCTTTTAAATATATTATTATATTTTAATAATATAATAATGGTGATATTTTTACAACGAATGTGGGATATATGAGTATCTGAGGAGGAAGAGTATTTTTGTTGCAATAAATGTTTAAAACATGTTAAACATGTCAATTGGACCCCATTTATTATTTGAAATTTGATTATAGCTTTATAAAATCCCCCGTTTGTGGATTTGGTCAATTTCTCTTTGGAATTTGGAAAAACTTTCTTACGCAAAGTTGTAGAGAATTGAATTTTCTATAAAACTCATGAGATTCGAATTTTCTGATAGAAGGGCTATTTATTATGAATTATTGAAGTTAGAAGCTCAAAATAATTGATTTTTGGAAGTTTAAAATATTTTAAATAATAAAAACGTTTTTTGTTTGTTTTGTAGGCTACAACATGTGCATAATGAGCTGAGATCAGATCTAGGAAGGTGGGCGTAGAAATCTTAATATATATATTAATATTATATTAAATTTTACCTTTGGTGTTCTAAGCATTTTCCTATAAATAGGGTGCTTAGGTTAGAATTGAAAATCACACCGGCTGAAGTTTTCTCTCTCTATATTATCGGCGTATTCTTGTGAGTATTTTGAGTATACTTTGAGTATTATTAGGAGGTGCAAGTTCCTTCAAAGACTATACCCGGTATTCATTAGAAGTCTTAATCTTTCGAGGTAAGGGATGTTATTTTCTTCTCAAATGATATTATTTCTTCAATATCATTATCTTTGAAATATTGGTTGGAACTTTTTATCAAATTTGGAACTTTTTCATGTGGGGTTACTATTCATGAGTTACTATTCATGAGTTACTATTCACGAGTACTATTCACGAGTACTATTCATGAAGCGTGAAGATGTTTTTTGTGGAATTTCTATCTTTTGGTGTGAGTTATTCTTATTCACGTATCGACGACTTTATTCACGATATCTGACACTATTCACCAAAAAATGAAATTTCTTCTTTTTGTCCAAAATATCTATTCGGATACTAGCTTTGATTGTATCCATGTTTTGATCATTCTTGAATTTTACACCACTATGATTATTTTTGAGGTATTTTTTTGAACATGGATAAAACAAAGTACGAATCCTTAATCCTTAATCCTTGTCATTTTGTTTCCTTTGGATTCATTTCTTTAAAAATATTTTCATCATCCTCGGTCTTAAATGATGATATTATTGAATATCTTTGGCTGTAGTAGTGCAAGATGAATGATTCTGAAGAATATCTTTGGTAGTAGTGCAAAGATGAGCAGTGTTTAGATGAACATGACCAATCGATGAATATCTTTGGCTGTAGTGCAAAGATGAATATTTGATTTCGGATGTATATTGATTGATGTTCTGGGGATAAAAGATGAGCGATGAACTTTTAAATTCATACATAGAAGATAGTAGTTTGCATTCTCTACTAAACTCTTCTAATGAATTATTATTTCATTCATTCTGAATATTGATTTAAAATTTGTTGTCTATTGTATTCTATTAGATTTTTCCTGTTGAAGACTAACGGTAATTTGTTGTATATTATCTTAGTCATAATATTCTTTCTTTGGGCTAGTTGAGCTCACCCTTTTCCTTTTTGTTCCATTTTTCTTCTCGGGGAGGCGAGAATATAGCGAGTATGCAGGTAGGGGTATGGAATGAAGGTTTTAGAAAGAATTGTTTAGTAGTCTTCACCATTTTGTAAAATAATGTATCAATAAATGTGATGAGGATTTATTTGAGTATATATATTGTCTAGAAGATAATATTTGTATTCAAACTCACAGTTTTACTATTGTAATAATAAAGTTGTAGTTGTTTACATACCATGTATTGACAACTTTCGGAATGGGTGATGTATACCTATTTTGGGGCGTCACGGTTGGTATCGAGCTTAGGGATATGATCTCTGGCGGAGATCGGGGAATAGAACTAGGAGGGAGGCGAGTAAATCCTTCGCTAGTGTGTCCTACCTAAGCTTATTTTTTAGTTGGTCGATATATAAGGATATTATGTGATATATTGATTTCCTTAATTAACCCTTGTTTTATGGCGATGATTTGAGAATGTCGATTTGAGAATTTTAACAATGGAAATGAGACCAGTGGAGAGCCTTTGTACTCACCAGCGAGGAGAAGCGTGCAGTGGTGGCAATGTTCCTCCTGTGAACAACACCACTGAAGCGAGATGATGAGCGAGGGAATGTTTAGAAGCTTTTTGCGGTTCATGAAAAATCGACGAAGGAGACTCAAAATCTGAGGAGGAAATGATAGCAATTCACGGGTTGTCATGACAAGCGATTCAAAGAGTTGGGACCACGAATTTAAGGGAAAGCGGATCCGATCATGGCGGAAACATGGGTCAAACAAATTACCAAGATATTCGATGTCTTGGGATGCACGGAGGAACGAAGGTTCCATTCGCCACCTTTATGTTAAAATGGCGAAGCGGACTCTTTGGTGGGAATGCGTGAAGCGTACCCATCCGGTACTTTTCGGCATATCTTGGGAAGCGTTTGAAACTATTTAATGACAAATACTTTCACGAAAGTGTTCGTCGTATATGAAGGAAGTGGAGTTCATCGATTAGAGCAAAATAACATGGCGGTGTCTCGATGCGAGGCAAAGTTTGCGAGTTATCCGGTTTGCACCTCATTTGGTGGAGAATGAGGCACGTATGGCGCGGATGTTTCTTAGAGGTTTGAAACCCGGCATCGTCAATATCTCATTTCTCATAAACTTTCTCTCTATTCGAGGATGTTGTAAACATGGCTCAATTATTAGAAGCGAGATACTTGAGTACGGTCAGTTGAGGACCCTGACGAGGATCGTACGGAGATAGCGATCAATGAGAATAATGATAACCGGCGGAGAAAAGAAATGACGGACAAAATGGTAACCACTCTCGGTGGTAATCATGGCCATGAAAATAGAAGAAGCGAGTCGGGAGGAGATTTTAAAAGAGGAGATTTAACAATGACCATGTGAAGGCAGCGGTCTTGAAAGAAGCGGTTCTAAGGGAGAGAAACGACCACCGGTCATATCTATAAATCTGGGAAAGAGGGACATATCGGTCAAAGCCATCCCACAACAGTTCAAGGTATGCTATAATTGTGGAAAGGAAGGACATATCGCTCGAGATTATGCAGTAGCAAAACCTAGTTCAGTGAGGGACGGTGACTCAAAAGACTATCCCGAGAAAAGTCAAAGTCAGCGATTAGAGAAGATCGTTTGTTGTGACTAGTCATAATGCGAGGAACCCAAGCGAGGTGATCACGGGTAAGCTATTTATAAATTCTTGCGAAGTTTATAACTTACTTGATCTGGGTGCTACCCATTCATTTTATCTCTCTGCATGTGCTCAGCGTTTAAACTTGACTCGGGAGAAATTAGACTTTGACCTATCTGTGGAAACTCGTTAGGAGAAACTTTCATCACATCCTTTGTTTATAAATCTTGTTTGATTCAAGTTGGCACCATTACCTTACATTGACCTTATCTCTTTAAAGATACTTGCTTTTGATGTGATTTTAGGGATTGATTGGTTAACTACTCATCATGCCAAAATTGATTGTTTTTCGTAAGGTTGTTAGTTTTCATATTCCTAACTTGACTGTTGTTATGCAATTCAAGCAACTAAACCATTAAAATCAATCAACGTCATATCTAATCATAAAGCTATTCGTTTATTGAAAAGCGGATGTCAAGCTTTCTTAGCCCATGTTATGGATTTGAATAAAGACACGTCAAATTTGAATAATATTTCTGTTGTTATTGACTTTCTGACGTATTTCGAAGAACTTCCGGTCTACCCCGAGCGTGAAGTTGAATTCTTTATTGATCTTGAACTTTGGTACAAAGCCCATTTCTAAAACCCCATATCGAATGGCTCTATTGAACTTCAGAGTTAAAGGTCCAACTACTGAGAATTGTTGGACATCGGTTTCATTCGTCCTAGTACATCTCCTTGGGGTGCTCTGTTTTATTTGTAAAGAAGAAAGAGCGGGAGTATGCGACTTTGTATTGACTATCGGGAATTGAACCATGTCACCATCAAGAATAGGTATCCTCTACCTCGTATTGATGACTTGTTTGACCCGATTCTGAGGGGCACAATTCTTTTCAAAAATCGATCTTCGTTACGGATATCATCGGTGAAGATTAGAAGCGAGGATATTCCAAAAGGCGCCTTTAGAACTTCGGTATGGGCATTATGAATTCTTAGTCATGTCTTTCGGATTGACTAATGCTCCTATGGCTTTCATGGATATGATGAACCAAGTATTCAAGGAATATTTGGATGGATTCGTTGTTGTCTTTATTGATGACATCCTTATATATTCCAAAAGTCGTGAAGATCATGAGCACCATTTGAAAATTTGGTACTCCAAAGGCTTCGTGAAAACAAACTATATGCCAAATTGAAGAAATGCGAGTTACGCTTGAGGAAGTAGCATTCCTTGGGCGCGATGGTGTCGAAACATGGAGTATCTGTTGATCCGTGAAGATTGAAGCAATACAAAGTTAGAACAGCAAAAGTCGGTGGTGAAATCACGTAGCTTTTTGGGCTTATTTGGTTATTATCGAAGATTCGTGGAAGGGTTTTCTAGAATTGCTACTCCATTAACTCATTAACTTCGGAAGGATACAAAATTTGTTTTGGAGCGAAGAATGCGAGAAGAGTTTCCAAGAGCTTAAGAGGAGACTTATTTTATGACTTTGTTACAACAATACCATCCGGTTCGGATGGATTTGTTATCTCAATGATGCTTTAGGCAAAGGGTTAGGATGTGTTCTCATGCAGCGTGGGAAAGTCATAGCCTATGCCTCGCGACAACTTAAAAGTATGAGAGGAATTATCCTACTCATGATCTAGAGTTAGCGTGATCGTTTTCAGCGCTTAAAGATATGGAGGCACTATCTATATATGGGAGAAAGTGGAGATATATTCGGACCATAAAAGCCTTAAATATTTCTTCACTCAAAAGAACTCAACATCTGGCGTGACGTTGGCTCGAGCTATTGAAAGACTACGACCACACTATTTAATACCATCACGGAAAAGCGAGCGTGGTAGGTGACGCGTTGAGTAGAAGATCATATGCGAGGAGCGAGTGC
The DNA here is from genome assembly GCA_020205615.1 of Panax quinquefolius. Classification (NCBI taxonomy): domain Eukaryota; kingdom Viridiplantae; phylum Streptophyta; class Magnoliopsida; order Apiales; family Araliaceae; genus Panax; species Panax quinquefolius. The sequence goes on from CM035155.1 coordinate 112,331,058, forward strand.
GATGATGTCAAGTATCGCGTAGAGCCAACTTTAATAGAAAAGTTTAGGTTGCTCGAGCCGCAGGCAGGGGTGATCGTATGAAGAAGAAAGTACAAGAAGGAGCTATTAGGGCGAGAATTGATGAAGAAGGAATACTTGAGTCCACTCTAGACTTTGTGTTCCTAATGACTCGATTTGAAGTACAAGATTATGATGGAGGCACACAATACACCATTTGCAATCCATCTGGAAGTACTAAAATGTATCGTGATCTTGACATACATTTTGGTGGAACAATATGAAGAGAGAGATTGCAAAGTTTATCTCAATGTGTTTAACTTGTCAGCGTGTAAAGGCGGAGCATCTGGTACCTAAGCGTCCGTTGCAACCACTTGAGATTCGAAATGGAAATGGGAACACATTACCATAGATTTAAATTACTGGGTCTTCCTACGGTTTCTCGGGGCATCAATGCTATTTGGGTTATTGTTGATAGATTAACCAAGTCTGCTCATTTCTTGCCGACACGGAGACTTATTCACTTGAGCGTCTTGCTAGTATATGCGTGAATGAGATTGTGAGGTTGCATGGCATACTGTATCCATAGTTTCGGATCGTGACCCAAGATTCACTTCAAGATTTTGGGTTAGCTTGCAAAAAGCTATGAGCGCGGATTCTGATTGATTGGCATACCATCCTCAAGCAGACGGACAATCGAGAAAGGACTATTCAAACTCTTGAAGATTTATTAAGACTCTGTGTCCTAGACTTCAAAGGCGGTTGGGATAAGTATTTACCATTGGTGTAATTCTCCTACAACAAGCGATTATCGAGGCAAGTATAGGTGTAGCTCCATTTGAAGCATTATATGAGCGAAAGTGTCGCTCTCCGGTATGTTGGGACGAGGTGGGTGAAGCAACACTTTGTTGGGACCCGAGTTGAATGCGTATGACTATGGAAAAGATCCAAATGATTCGAATAGCGTATACAAAGCGGCACAAGATCGACAAAAGAGTTATGCGGATCTTCATCGAAAGGGCGTGGAATTTAGTGTAGGGGATCATGTATTATTGCGAATTGCTCCATGGAAGGGAGTTACAAGATTTGGGAAGAGAGGAAAGCTCGATCCACGATTTATTGGTTCATTTCAAATTCTTGGCCAAGTAGGAAATGTAGCCTATAGACTTGCGTTACCTCAAGTATGTCTCGTGTTCATAATGTGTTTCACATATCTGTACTTCCTAAATATGTGAAAGACCGAACCACGTTATAGAATTAGAAGCGGGACGAAATAGCAGAAGACTTAACGTATGAGGAGGTACTGTCAAGATCTTGGATAGGAAGGAGCATGTCCTACAGCATGAAAGGTCATACCACAAGTTAAAGTTTTGTGGAGGAATCATGCTATAGAGGAAATGACACGGGAATTGGAAGCGGAAATGAAAGCGAGGTATCCTCACCTTTGAAAACACAGTACGTCACGTCAATTTCGAGGGCGAAATTTCATAAGGAGGGAGGTTGTAAGACCCCAACTTATTATTAATGAAATTTAATTTTCTCTATTTATTATTTTGAAATAGTAAGGGTTGATGTGATTAATGTGGATAGTTAGGGGTAAAATACATAAATACTTCAAAATAAGCAAGTGGTTATAAAATATTCATTGTTGTCGGGGAATATTCGTTTGGTCGTGGAATATTAAATCTTTGTGGGGAATATTAAATGACAAGCATGACCATGTGTGGGCCCATGCTAAAGCGATTGGATGAAGAAAGCGACAAATATAAGTGGTTTAAAAATAACGGCATAGTTATTACTGATTAATATTGTTAAAATATACCGGTGGTTAAAAACACGAGTTAGCACGGTATTGCACCAATTGTTGATTCTTACGTAAGAAGGCACTACTCGATAATGGTTCTGATAATTCTTTATTCAATTATTTTATTGAGTTAATAATGAATGCGTTGATATTTTATATTCTTTGTTGTTTTGATAATTGTCATTACGGTATTTTCATTATCGAAGCAATAATTCATATTATCTGAATAATATTATTAGATAACATTATTGGCAATGTCTAGAAAGTTACATCTAAGGAGAGGTTTGGTCACCTAATTGCGGCGCATGAGAAAGAAATTCTTATTGAAAGCCCCTCTTTCTGAAGGCTGCTGGTTGTCGATATTGTGATTCTCGTAATATTATTTGTGAATAATTAATTATTGATTCATATGATGAGAAAATATTGATTTTATGTGGATATAGATGGAGAAAAATTTTAATGTGACAATTGTTGAAAATTGAAATTTTATCTTTTTACGATAAAATAATTCTTTTAAATATATTATTATATTTTAATAATATAATAATGGTGATATTTTTACAACGAATGTGGGATATATGAGTATCGAGGAGGAAGAGTATTTTTGTTGCAATAAATGTTTAAAACATGTTAAACATGTCGGTGGACCCCATTTATTGGTGAAATTTGATTATACTTTGTAAAATCCCCCGTTTGTGGATTTCGGTCAATTTCATTTGGAATTTGGAAAAACTTTCTTCTGTAAAGTTGTAGAGAATTGAATTTCCTATAAAAACTCATGAGATTCGAATTTTCTGATAGAAGGGCTATTTATTATGAATTATTGAAGTTCCGAAGCTCCGAAATAATTGATTTTTGGAAGTTTAAAATATTTTAAATATTAAAAACGTTTTTTGTTTGTTTTGTGGGCTACAACATGTGCATAATGAGCTGAGATCAGATCTAGGAAGGTGGGCGTAGAAATCTTAATATATATATTAATATTATATTAAATTTTACAACTTTGGTGTTCTAAGCATTTTTCTATAAATAGGGTGCTTAGGTTAGAATTGAAAATCACACGAAGCTGAAGTTTTCTCTCTCTATATTATCGAGCGTATTCTTATGAGTATTTTGAGTATACTTTGAGTATTGTTAGATGGTGCAAGTTCCCTTCAGCACTATACCCGATATTCTAGCTAGAAGTACTAATCTTTCGAGGTAAGGGATGTTATTTTCTTCTCAAATGATATTATTTCTTCAATATCATTATGCTGAAATATTGGTTGGAAATTTTTATCAAATTTGGAACTTTTTTCATATCAAAGGTTACTATTCATGAGTTACTATTCACGAGTTACTATTCATGAGTTACTATTCACGAGTACTATTCATGAAGCGTGAAAATGTTTTTTGTGGAATTTCTATCTTTTGGTGTTGGAGTTACTATTCCTGTATACGGCACTATTCACCGAAAAATGAAATTTCTTCTTTTTGTCCAAAATATCTAATCTGGATACTAGCTTTGATTGTATCCATGTTTTGATCATTCTTGAATTTTACACCACTATGATTATTTTTGAGGTATTTTTTTGAACATGGATAAAACAAAGTACGAATCCTTAATCCTTAATCCTTAATCCTTGTCATTTTGTTTCACTAGATTCGTTTCTTTAAAAATATTTTTCATCATCCTCAGTCTTAAATGATGATATTATTGAATATCTTTGGCCTGTAGTGCAAAGATGAATGATTTGAAGAATATCTTTGGTAGTAGTGCAAAGATGAACACGTGTTTAGATGAACATGACCAATCGATGAATATCTTTGGCTGTAGTGCAAAAGATGAATATTTGATTCGGATGTATATTGATTGATGTTACGGGGATAAAAGATAGAGCGATGAACTTTTAAATTCATACATAGAAGATAGTAGTTTGCATTCTCTACTTAACTCTTCTAATGAATTATTATTTCATTGCGAATATTGATTTAAAATTTGTTGTCTATTGTATTCTATTAGATTTTTCCCTGTTGAAGACTAACGATAATTTATTGTATATTATCTTAGTCATAATATTCTTTACTGGGCTAGTTGAGCTCACCCTTTTCCTTTTTGTTCCATTTTTCTTCTCAGGAGGCGAGAATATAGCGAGTACGAGTTGGGGTATGGAATGAAGGTTTTAGAAAGAATTGTTTAGTAGTCCTCACCATTTTTGTAAAATAATGTATCAATAAATGTGATGAGGATTTATTTGAGTATAGATATTGTCTAGAAAATAATATTTGTATTCAAACTCAAAGTTTTACTGTTGTAATAATAAAGTTGTAGTTGTTTCTGTACCATGTATTGACAACTCAGAATGGGTGATGTATACCTATTTTGGGGGCGACACACTGAGTCTCAGTCTGATAAAACCAACAAAACCCCTGAAATCACCCATCTAAAAGAAGATCAAGACAGCGATGATATTTGGAAGAAAGTCCTACAGATGGAAGAAACCATTTGGTATCAAAGGGATTGGAGCACACGGGAGTGTTTCATATTCAGACGTTTGTATATTCCCCGGGGTTCATTATCCAAAAAAATTCAAGAGTCCCGATTTTGAAAAATATGATGGATTGGGAGATCTTTACACACATTTAAAGGTGTTCATTGGAGAGCTCAAATCTTATGCCGAGGATGAAAAACTTAGAATGCAACTATTTTAGAAGAGTTTGACTGGAGAAGCTAGAGTATGGTACACCAAATTAGACAAATCCAAGATTTATATCTGGGAGGAGCTAGCCCATGCTTTCCTCAGTCAGTACAATTTCCAAACTCAGATGGCTCCAGATCGGTACCAAATTACCGAGGTCAAGAAACAAGTCAATGAGTCCTTCAAAGAGTATGCCCAAAGATGGAGGCGTCTGGCTGCTCAAGTTATCCCGTCAATGAATGAGTCTGAAATGGTGATGACCTTCACAGACATTCAAGAAGCTCCGTTTTATGAGATGGTCTTAGCTGGCATAGGCAAGTCATTCTATGAAATGATCAAACACGGAGAAATGGATGAGATGGGATTGAAATCAGGAAAGATTCAAGACCTTGCCGCTCTAAAAGCTATAGCTGAGCAATCCAGTCTGGAAGTTATGGAAACAACCCCTAGAGGGTCCATAAGAAGAAAGAGGAGGTTGTTTCCTTGATACTACAAGGACAAAAAGGCAATCAAAACATGCATATTCAGATAAGAAACTATTCCCATTTCCAAGCACAGTCTTCAAACCCTCCATTGCCAAAAAAGTGGGGAAATCAGACGTACTCGAGTGTTCGCACCCTTAGGGGACTCACTCGAAAATATTCTCAAACTTCTGACAGCTCAGAAGAAAATTACCCATCTTCTTCCACCAGCCAACCCGAGTGGAAAGGGTTTCAATGCAAGCAAGACATGTGCTTACCATGCTGGAGCTCTAGGCCAGGACACTCAGGATTGTTGGGCCCTTAAGCATAAGATCCAGGATTTAATTGACAATGGTGAGATCGTGGTGACTAAACCCGACCAACCTCATGTGCAAGATAATTCTCTCCCTCAATACAAGGAAGATGAGGTTAACATGATTAATTGGAGCAGTGGACAGAGCTCCCATTATGGTGGTGGATCCTCCCAAACCAGCAAGGATAGTGCTGATAAATGGGATAATGCACAGTTCTAGTTTATGTTGGAACGGGAAATAAAGGCTCTTGGTGAACAAGTCAATCAATTGGTAGAACTGGTAGTTCACCAACACCAAGTCACACGTCAATTATTCAGTCAGGAGCATGCTAGCCTCCTTCCTCTTATTACAAGTATTCTACCACTTACTCCAGAAAGTGAAACACTAGAGGATAAGATTTCAAAAAGAGCAAAAGTTAAAGCCCGTCGGGACTTTTGCCAACAAAAAAGGAATTCACCTATTTAGGCCAACCGATGGAAGAAATATTGCGAGAGGTGATTAATTAGGGAAAAATCACAACTCTGCTACCTTGATCAACCCACGCTCGGAGACGGTTTAATGCTAATAGAGTATGTCAATACTTCTCCCACTCTCCGGTCACAACACTAAAGAATCTTTGGGCACTCGCCATCTTATTCGAACTTGATTGACATTGGTGTCCTGTAGATGGAAGACAATGAAGGTGTATTACTTGAGAGTGGGGACACATTTCCTACAAGATGGAAGGAAGTCATAGTAGTTATATCCTCTGAAGGAGAGACTACCGCCACACCACTTACAATATAACCAATTCAAATTTCAAAGGTGTTGAAAATCCTTTGAAAGTGGCTCGCACCAAAGCCAATCATATTATCGTTCGGGACATAATATCTCGTTGTCGACTTACAAAATGTGCCATGGAATTATGGAGAGGTCAAGGATCCACCTCAATACAACTGCTGCTGCGGTGTAAAAAGAAAATCCACTTTATCTTCCTCAGTGGGTGATGAAGCCTACCATCAAGTGAAAGGGGAAATTTCCCATGGAGAAGATTGCAGAATTCCTCCGTACTATAGAACAAAACGAAGCCAATGTGGTTTTAAGCTTGAAATAAGCTCCACAACATATTTCTATTCTGGACTTGGTTTTCTCTTTAGAAGATCACAAGAAGGTCTTATTGAGAGTCTTAGAAGAAACCCATTTGCCAAAATCAGTGGATGTTGAAAAGTTCCACCATCTGGTTGATCACATCTTCAACAGTAATGTGATATCCTTCACCGATGATGACATACCTCCCGAAGGGGCGGGTCATTACAAACCATTACACATAGTGGTTATATCCTCTGGATATGTGGTAAGGGGAGTTCTGATAGATGGAGGATCATCCTTAAACATCTACCCCTACTCCACCTTAGAGAAAATGAATATCAATCTCAACAGGATCCGAAGAAGCCATACAATTATCAAAGCTTTTGATGGATCCCGACAAAATGCTTAACTACCTGTGGAGATTGGTACACATACATTCTATGTATCCTTTTGGGTGATCAAGATATCTACAGGATACAACCTACTTTTGGGAAAACCGTGGATTCATATAGCTAGAGCCGTCATGTCCATCCTTCATCAGCAGCTCAAATACATCATTAACGATGCTTTGGTCATTTATTAATCTTTGAGCCGAATGTCTGTACAAAGTGACATACCACTTATCAATTTTAATACAGAAGTTAAGCCTGTCAGCTTCCAGGCCCTTGAGGTGAGCAACACTCACTATCAACTCATTGGGGCGTCACCTCTGATACCCAGAGTTTCTTTCGAGGTAACGTCAGTAAGTCATAAGATGATATCCTTGGGATTTCAGCCTAGACATGGGTTAGGAAAAGATTATTAGGGTATCAAGCGCCCAATTCAAGTTCCTAGTCAAATAGGGACACCCTGACTAGGCTATTCTCCAAGGTCTAGTCACAAGAACCAACAATCACAAGCCAGTTCCTTCATATTCAAGGTGATTGCTAAACCTACAGAGGTTGAGCCTGTACAACCTTCATTAAAGGTTCCTGCCCATGTGGTGGCTATGTTAATTGCTAAGCTGATACTGGTCAAAGAGAAAGAAGTCCTGATTCCAGAACCCCAAGGTGGAAGAAAGGGATCTAAGACATAAACAAGACATTGCAGGACAGTTATCAAATATGCGTGTCCTAGTCCATACGGAGGGTATGAACATAGACATCCCAAGTGATGATTGTCCAGAGATCATGGTTATCATTCAGGAGAAGGAGGATGACAACAACCCCTTCATCATTGTTGTCCACTAGGACATCTTCCTTGGAAATTGGAGCAGCACTCCTTGCATTTTCCAATAAGGGTAAAAAGAGCAGACATTCCCTCTACCTTGTAGATAGTCATAACTGCTTACTTTTATTGTATAGTTTTAGCAATTAGTTTTAACATTTCATGCTAACATTTTATATGATTGAACAGTTTTATATATTAAGTGAAAGCTTTTTGTTTCGGGACTCTAAAGTTAGATGTGCCTAAACTTACTGATAAGGTGCCTATTCTTCACAAGAACTGTAACTTTGATGTAAAGTTAGACTCAAACTTGATGGCGATTGAACAAGAGGACTATGAGATACCTCAGGAGATTAAAGAATGGGTCAAAGATAAACCCAAGCCAAAACTTAATCAAACCACCTCTTTTAACCTTGAAACCTCAGAAAACCCCAAACAATTCCAGATTGGAATGGACCTTACTCCGAACCAAAGGAATGACATGGTTACTCTATTGACCCAATTCCAGGATGTGTTTGCATGGTCTTATGAAGACATGGTGGGTTTGTCCACTAACATTGTCATTTATCGCCTCTCCATCAAAGAGTGATTCAAGCCAGTCAGGTAGAAGCTCAGGCGATTAAAACCTGATTGGAGTTTAAAAGTTAAAGAAGAAATTATGAAGCAATTTCAAGCCGACATCATCACGGTGTCAACATACTCTGAATGGCTATCTAACATAGTCCCCGTGCCTAAACCTGGAGGAAAGGTGCGAGTTTGCATGGATTACATGGATCTAAATAAAGCTTGTCTCAAAAATAGCTTTCCCGTGCCATTCATCCACATACTCATTGACAATACAGCTCAATATGACATGTACTCCTTTGCTGACTGCTTTGCGGGGTACCATCAAATCATGGTTGCTGAAGAGGATCGTAAGAAAACTGCATTCATCACTCCTTGAGGAACCTTTTGTTAGGTTTGTAATATTCATGAGCGCAATCAAATGGCATAAAATATGCGGAAACGTGGAAAATCAGAGTTTTAAAAATTTTACAAACCATATACCCGGATCACCCTTTATGCACAATTATTAATTAAACGAAAAAGAAAGAACAAGAATCATACCCTTGAAGATCCGAAGCTTCCTCGGTACAAGTTCACCTCAATCCTTTTCGCGTTCAACTTGAATCCACCGGGTTTGGTTCCTTCCTTTGATCAACGTTAGCCACCCAAGTGTTTGGCCTCTAGAGGTGATCCACCAAGGAAGAAGAAGGATTTAAGAAGATGGGTGTTTGACAAAATCCTAATTTTTCTATCTCTATAGAAAAAGGCGTACTCTCCCAACTATTGGAATTACGCCTGTTGTTAAAAATTCAACAACCACCACCCATAATAAGACCCCTCTTATTTATAAATGTGGGCAACCCTCCTTAACAATTAAGAAATTTGGTTTTATTTTAATTAATTAAATTTCTTTAATTAATTAGGCTCCCAATCTTATTAGGAATAATTAATTAAACTCTTATAATTAATTGGCCTCCTAATCTTATTAGGATATTTGAGAGTACTTTTATTAATTAATTCTCAAACTCCTTTAGGAATTAAATAATAATAATAAGACTTCTCTTATTAATTTATATTTAATATTTTCAAAATATTAAATAATAAATATTAAGCTATTTAATTTATTCTATTACCATAGATTAAATTAAATATACTTAATTTATTATTATGATTATGCCATTAACTTCTTAAATAATTATTCTTCCTTTTATGGTGTGACCCTTTAGGTTCTCCATATTAAACCGGTTGTGAATAAATCAATTAGAACAATTCTAATCTTATTTAAATAAATAAATTAAACTAATAATTTATTTAAATAAATAATATTTATTCTACAATAGGGATAAGCCTCCCTAGCGATTAACGACTTTTCAAATAATATAGATTTCAACATCAATCATAAAAGAACCTTTGAGTAAATAGTTACCGTACAATTCAATCCTTCCACCATACAATGTCCCAATTAAATATAAGACATGGAATTACTGTCAAGTCTTATTTTATTTAATTATATGTATTTAGATCCTTAAATGCACAACCCCAAATAATGCAAATTAGAAACTCCTTTCTAATTTCATTCTGCCTTGGCCAAGGACTACTGAGTTATCATTTATCGAATCACATAGGACATTTCTCTTCTTTTACTAGAAGTGGTAGATTCTTTATTTATCATACATTATCTCCATGTACAACTTATTATACCCAAGCATACCCTTTGATATACCCTAAGGGTCTTAAGGAATAAGTCAAAGTATAACTCATCATACACAAGATACTATGATGATCTCAAGTCCAAGGATCACTTGTACTACTATCACTACAGGAATTCCTATTGACAGACAAGTAAACTCCATTAGGTATTCCCTAGTGAGCCACGTTCAGTGAACTTATTCTCTAATAAGCACCTACATACTTGTTTTAGTGTCTCCACACAAATGATCATGAGATCAATCATCCTCATCCAATGAGCAAGCAACGTATGCACCAATCTATCCGGATTTACTAATCCCCAATTTAGTAATCCAACAATTGGGAACTATTTTAGTTTTAAGCATTCTAAGAATTTAGATCTCATTAGAATGATCATCATCATTATTCTAAAAGCATTGCTTAAAACTATGGGTTTATCACATATTATAAAACAACATCATGTAGATAATTAAAAGCCTTTAATAAATTAATACTTTTTTTATTAATTAATGAATAAGATTATTACAAAGTATATGCTTTATCATCAAACATGATTAGCTTGTATGCATACTACTTTCAATCTCCCACTTGCACTAAAGCCAATCGTCATGGTATCTCATACTCTTCTTCTCTAAGTGACGATTATCCTGCTGTTGGATAAGCTTCAGTATATGGATATGTAATGTTGTTCTTGAGAGTCCACTATCTTTATAGTGATTTCCCATCTTTCAATGATTCCTATAATCAAATGAAAGTGCCACAACACATGTTTAGATCCAAGATGAGACTTAGGAACTATTCCTAGTTCTGTAATGAACTTTTCATCCAAACAATCAACTTGCAGCTTCATTTATAGCTATATACTTTGTCTTTATCACTAAACTAGAAAATCTTTGCTTTTTGGAACCTTTCCAATTCACTACACCATCGTTCAAGGTAACGCTTTACCTTAAAGTAGATTTTATGTCGTCTTGGTCTGTCTGAAAAACTTGAGTCTGTTAAGCCCTCTAGTTTTAATTTAGACCCACCATAAATATGATTACATCCTTAGTGCCAGTAAAGTACTTTAAGATGTTTTTCACTGTCTGACAGTGATCTTCTCTAGAATATGACCGATCAACATCAGGTCTTGTATATTTCATTGCATACATAATAGTTACTCATGCGATCTCTCTTTTAGGAGTCTGTGGGGACTATTAAGAGAGATACACTCCATGGCTCATCAACATGAGACATCTCTTGGAGTTTTCCATGCTAAACGACTTTAGCATCAAATGAATATACGTTCTTTGGGTTAAGACGAGCATCTTATTAAATCTATCTATATAGATTTGTATCCCCAATAACGATACTCTTCCCAAATCATTCATGGAGGAATGTTTAGACAACTTTATCTTTACTGATTGTAGCATTAGTATGTTATTCCTCATCCGTAGTATATCAACATATAATACTAGAAATTTCACGATGCTCCCACTGACCCTTTTGTACACACTAGAACTCTTACCTCATCGTATGTAACTCTGGATCATCATCTTCTATGATGCGTATCTCATCATCATCATCCATGATGAATCCATACCTCCTAGGTATCTTCGGTACTATTCATTTATAATTGATTTGTGGTACAATAGGTCTATCTACTGAGTTCCTATTATTTGACTTATAGTATTTTGTGGTTCTTGAACTCTTCAAGATCAATTATTCTCCCACTAGCCCCTTCAATGATAAACATCTTTATCTTAGAAGGCAGCATGTTTCTCAATAAACAACTTTTGCTAAGTAGGATTATAGAACATATGCCCTAAACTTACTTTAGGATGTCCCACAAATCTGTACTTGTCAAATTTTGTCCCAAGCTTATCCTTTGAAACCTTTTCACATAAGTTGGACAACCCCTTATCTTAACATACTTAAGATTAGGAATCCTCCATGTCTATAACTTTTAATGGAGTCTTGGGGCCGGATTTTGAGGTTACCTTTTCGTAGATATGCAGCCATTTTTAAGACATGATCCTAGAAGGATACAGGAATGTCGGTAAAATCATTGTGGACTGCACCGTGTCCAACAAGGTATGATTTTTCCTTTCAGATACATCAATCAATTATTGTGTATCAGGAGGCGTCCATTATGAGAAAACCATTTGAGATGATCTAGAAACTTATTGCACAAGTATTCCTTCCTTGATCCGATCAAGAATCTTAATACTTTGTCAATTTATTTCACTTCTGAATTCTTTGAACCTTTCAAATAATTTAGACTTGTATTTCAGTAAATACACACATTCAACTCTTTGAATGATCATCTCCTTTTCTTATACTAGTTTGTTCAATTTGTAAAATTATTTTTCACGTAAGTCAAGTATACAAAATCCATTAAGTAATATTCCAGTTCTATACAAAACATTATTATTATAAATAGAACAACAATTGTTCTTAAATATAATACCAAAGATTTCATTGTCCAACAACAAAATGAAATAATGTTTCCAATGAGAACTTGAATACAATAACAACTTATTGACTTAATAGACTTCCCTGGAGGCTGTGCTAGACTATAAGTTCCTATGGCTAATGCAGCAACCTTTGCTTCATTTCCCACACATAGGATTACTTATCATTGTTTAGTTTTCTACTTCTGCTTGGTCCATTCATAAATCTATATTTATGATAACCAAAGTCGGTATCCAATACCCAGGTAGAACCTTGACTTAAAGAAAAATTTATTTTAAATCATGAACAAATTTGTATTTGTAACCAAAACTTCACTAAGCTTCTTTGGTTAACCTCTACAAGATTCTTCTTGCAGTTACTTTCCTGTGTCCAGGCTTATTGCAGTGAAAGCAAACTCCTTTGCTATCTGTATCAGTTTTGTTCTTATTATCCTTTGTTTTTGCCTTTCTATTCACCTTCATTGAATCGTTCTTCTTTTTAGAAGATCTTTTGGCCCCTAACAGTAAGACATGGTCTTTCTTGGTTGGAAAGTGACTCTCAACATTTTTTAACATGTTAAGCAAATCAGCGATGCTGATATCTAGCTTGTTCATATGAAAAATTCACAACAATTGTAAAAGGAGTTCGAGAGTGAGTGCAAGATCAAATCTTGGCTCAACTCTCCATCCATGACAAAACCCATTGTCCTAATTGTTCAATCAAATTGATCATGTTTGGAACATGTGTCTGTACTGTAGTGTCATTGGTCATTCTAGATCGGAAGAGCTCCTTAGATATTTGATATTTATCAGTCCTACTTTCCTCACCATCAACTACTTGATGTGCAGGAATATAGTAAGAACATCCATAGTTTCATGCTGACGCTGAAGCTCATTACTCATGGATGCGAGCATGATGCATTGAGCCAACTGTGCATCATCTTGCTACTTTCTGAAAGTAGCAATATCTTCCTCAGAGGCATTGTCTGCAACCATTGCAGGGATAGGCTTATTAAGGACATAAGATAACTTTTCAGCCATGAGAACTATTCTCAAATTCCTTAACTAATTCATTTAATTTGGTCCGGTTAAATAGCATCTAATATGCTACGTAATGATAGTAATTTAGACATTGTAAAATTCTATAAATAAATTTGTAATTAACAACATTTTAGCATACATTCTTTTATTAATTACCAAAATAAATTAGGTCTTGTTTTAAATTGGTATCTCCCACTATTTTCTTCAAACTATATTACCCTCAATACATATAGTTCGGCAAAATCTAATTAAAGATTTGATATTGAGAATAAGGATCCCATTTCAAATGTATATAACCTTGTGTGTGCACAACAAACTATATATAAATAAATAGGTAGACAACCTCTTGTCAATTACATCAACTATGTAACTCCTTATATTTTGCCTCTTAAATCATAATGGTCAAGTGTGTGCACATCCGAACTAAAATGATTTAAGTTAAGTCAGACCCAGCATTTTCATATAAGTGAAGAGAAAACTACAGCCCTTGTGTGTGCACAACAAAGCAATAATGTTCAATTCCTTATAAACATCATATGAAACAACATCTTAAATATTTAACACTTGCCTTATGTGTGCACAACAAACTCATATTAAATATTCAATACTCTATTGTTTCTATCATGCTAGAAGGTGACGTTTGATATTCCAAATATCTTTGAACGTTACAACTTAATATAAAATATGTGAGGGGTTTGTTATTATTTTGTCTCATCTTGTTTAGCTCGCATGCACACACACACACACACACACACACACACACACACATATATATATATATATATATATATATATAAAATATGCGTCATATTAATTAACATGTGAAGCATGTTTGCATACTATATAATATATATATAGTACAAGCATGCACATATAGAATACTATATTCTACCTGGATTGATTATGGACTTTTATTCTAGTTTGGTTCACTAGAGCCACCAAGTGAACCAAAAGGTCAAACCCTAGGGGTGTAAGAATTAATATTTAAATATAACTATTACATTTAAATCCGGGCTCCATTACAAACGGGTCTTCAAGCGCTCCTTGCTCCTTGATCTCCAATTTTTCAAAATTAATTCTAACTATTCCTATTACAAAACTATTTAAAATAAATAGAAATCTTGATCGTGATCGAGGGAAGTACATAGGAAGGAGTTAGAATTTACATTAAAAAAAAATTAGAGAAGGCGAGGTACGCATGAACCCCATTTAATAAAACCCATACATTCATGCATCCAACTAAAATAAAATCCAATCACATTGGTCAATAGTCCATAATTAATCCCATTTATTATCATACACATCACCACATGCATCAATAAATAACATTCATCTCATGAATAATAAACATTCAATATATATATTGATATCATTTAATGGGCAAATTTAGTTAGTATAAAATCTAATTCTGAATCAAAATAAACTCCTTTATTTTAATCCAAATTTAAATTAAAATAAAACTATTGAAAGTAGTATGCACACAAGCCAATCATGTTTGATGATAAAGCATATACTTTGTAACAATCTTATTCATTTATTAATAAAAAGTATTAATTTATTAAAGTCTTTTAAATATCTACATGATGATCTTTGTTTTATTATATGTGATAAACCCATAGTTTTAAACAATACTTTTAGAATAATGATGATGATCATTCTAATGAGATCTAAATTCTTAGAAAGCTTAAAACTAAAATAGTTCCCAATCGTTTGGATTACTAAATTGGGGATTAGTGAATCAGGATAGATTGGTACATACGTGCTTGCTCATTAGATGAGGATGATTGATCTCATGATCATTCATTGTGTGGAACACTAAAGCAAGTATGTAGAAAAGTGCTACTTTGTAATAATTAATAAAAAGTATTAATTTATTAAGTCTTTAAATATCTACACGTGGCTCGTGATAAAAGGAATACTAATGGAGTTTTATTTGTTCCCAATAAATTGGGATTTCTGTACATACGTTGCTTGCTCATTAGATGAGGTGATAGTAGTGGAGACACTCAAAGCAAGTATGTAATCCTTGGACTTGAGATCATCATAGTATCTTGTGTATGATGATTTATACTTTGACTTATTCCTTAAGACCCTTAGGGTATATCAAAGGGTATGCTTGGGTATAATAAGTTGTACATGGAGATAATGTATGATCAATAAAGAATCTACCACTTCTAATAAAAAGAGAAATGTCCTATGTGATTCGATAAATGACAACCCAAAGTAGTCCTTGGCGGCGAATGAAATTAGAAAGGAGTTTCTAATTTGTATTATTTGAGTTGTGCATTTAAGGATCTAAAATACATATAATTAAATAAAATAAGACTTGTGAAGAATTCCATGTCTTATATTTAATTGGGACATTGTATGGTGGAATGATTGAATTATACGGTAACTATTTACTCAAAGGTTCTTTTATGATTAATGTTGAAATCTATATTATCCGGAAAGTCGTTGATCGCTAGGGAGGCTTATCCTATTGTAGAATAAATATTATTTATTTAAATAAATTAATTGTTTAATTTATTTATTTAAATAAAATTAGAATTGTTCTAATTGATTTATTTACAACCGGTTTAATATGGAGAACCTAAAGGGTCACACCATAAAAGGAAGAATAATTATTTAAGAAGTTAATGGCATAATCGTAATAATATGTTAAGTATATTTAATTTAATCTATGGTGATAGAATAAATTAAATAGCTTAATATTTATTATTTAATATTTTAGAAATATTAAATATAAATTAATAAGAGGAGTCTTATTAATATTATTACAATTATAATTATTTTAATTTCTAAAAGAGTTTAGGAATTAATTTAATATAAGTACTCTCATTTATTCCTAATAGGATTAGGAGGAAAATTAATTAAAGGAGTTTAATTAATTATCCCTAATAAGATTAGGGAGCTTAATTAATTAAAAGAATTTAATTAATTAAATAAATCCCAATTCCTTAATTGTTAAGGTGGGTTGCCCACATCTATAAATAAGAGGAGTCTTATTATGGGTTGTGGGGTTGTTGACTTTTTTCAACAACAACATAATTCCAATTTGTTGGAGAGTACCCTTTTTCTATAGAGATAGAAAACTAGGGTTTGAGCCAAATACACCATCTTCTTGAATTCTTTATTTTTCCTTGGTGGATCACCTCTAGAGGCCAAACGCTTGGGTGGCTAATGTTGATCTAAGGAAGGAACCAAACCCGGTGGATTCAAGTTGAACGCGAAAAGGATTGGAGGTGAACTTGTATCTGAGGAAGCTCGATCTTCAAGGGTATGATTTTATTCTTTATCTTTTTCGTTTAATTAATAATTATGCATAAAGGGTGATCCGGGTATATGGTTTGTAAATTTTTAAACTCGATTTTACACGCTTAGCACTTTTTATGCAATTTGATTCTTACTTTCATGAATATTACAAACCTAACGGTGGCATCGAGCCAAACCTTTATGCGAATTATTAATTGTTTTGATTTGATATGTATATTGATATGTGTTTAGAACAATTTAATTGGGCATAATTTTATTATATAAAATTTATATATAAAAAAAAAATCAGTTTTTTTATATCTAGAAGGAACTCATTGTGATTCACGAAAAAGGAATTCGTATTTAAATTTAAAAAGTCACATGAATGCTTTTAAAACATAAAAAAAACGTGGATGATTTAGTGGATTGATGCATATTAAGCGGTTTTGAAAAGTTAATTGATATGTTAATTAAAAAAAAAAAAGGGACACGTGAGTCATTTTTTTTTTGATAACATGCTTGATACTTGTTATTCCATGTAATTATAAGAAAAAGGAAGGCACGGTAATAATATTATGTATATATTATATTATAATAACGGTTTTATTATATATATATATAATAACGGTTTTGTTTTATTATATATATATATAATATTCTTAATAGTTTTATTATTAAAATAAAATTTTATTTTAATATTAAAATAAAAGGTTTATTTTTATATTAAAATATAAAGTTTATTTTAATTTTAAAATTAAATTTCATGCTAACTAATTAAAGTTGGAATTAGATTCCATAATAACTAATTGGAGTTGAAATTGGATTATATGTTTCCTTAAATAAAGAGTTTATTTAGAAAGGAAAGAGAATCCTAATTTCCTTAAATAAAAGATTTTATTTAGATATGAAATAAGATTTCATATTATTCAAAATAAAGGAGTTTATTTGTGAATAGGAAAGAGAATCAGTGTTTCCTTTAATATTATTTTTTTACATGGAATTGGATTCCATAACTAATTAAAATAAAGGAGTTTATTTTGATTAAAGTTTTGATTAAAATAAAATAGTTTATTTTATTCAAAATTGGATAAATTAAAATAAAATAGTTTTATTTTGATTTAAATTTGGATTAAAATAAAGGAGTTTATTTTGATTCAAAAATAGATTTTATACTAACTAAATTTGCCCATTAAATGATATCAATATATATATTAAATGTTTATTATTCATGAGATGAATGTTATTTATTGATGCATATGATGATGTGTATGATAATAAATGGGATTGATTATGGACTATTGACCAATATGATTGGATTTTATTTTAGTTGGATGCATGAATGAATGGGTTTTATTAAATGGGGTCTGCGTACCTCGTCTTCTCTAATTTTTCTTAATATAAATTCTATCTTTCTCCTATGTACTTCTCCTTGACTGCTGATCAAGGTTTCTATTTATTTTAAATAGTTTTGTTAATAGGAATAGTTAGAATTAATTTTGAAGAATTGGAGATCAAGGAGCAAGGACCGCTTGAAGACCCATTTGTAATGGAGCCCGGGTTTAAATATAATAGTTATATTTAAATGTTATTTCTTGCACCCCTAGGGTTTGACCTTTTGGTTCACTTGGTGGCTCTAGTGAACCAAACTAGAATAAAAGTCCATAATCAATCAAGGGTAGAATATAGTATTCTATATGTGCATGCTTATACTATATATTTTATATATTATGCAAACATGCTTCGTATGTTCATTAATATGGCGTATTTTTTATATATATATATGTGCATGCAGCGCTTAAACAAGATGAGACAAATTAATAACAAAACCCTCAAATTTTTATATTAAGTCCTAAGCGTTCAAAGATATTTGGAATATCGAAACGCTTTCTAGCATAATAAAATTAATAGAGTATTAAATATTTAATATGAGTTTGTTGTGTCACCACAAGGCAAGTATTAAGTATTTAAGATGTTAATTTATCACATTTGATGCTTATAAAGAAAATTGAACAATATTGTTTTGTTGTGTCACCACAAGGATGATATTTTCTTTTTGAATATATGGAGTGCTAGGTTGGACTTAACTTGGATAATTTTGATTCGGATGTGCCACCACTTGATCAAAATAATCTAAGAGGCAAAATACAAGGAGTTGCATAGTTGATGTAATTGACAAAAGTTGTCTACCTATTTATTTATATATAGTTTGTTGTGTCACCACAAGGCTATATACATTTGAAATGGGATCCTTATTTTCACTAGCAAATCTTTAATTAGATTTTGCCGAACTATATAAGTGAGGTAATATAGTTTGAAGAAAATAGTAGGAGATACCAATTTAAAATAAGACCTAAATTATTTTGGTAATTAATAAAAGAATGTATGTTAAAATGTTGTTAATTACAAATTCATTTACGAATTTTACAATGTCTAAAATTACTATCATCGCGAAGCATATTAGATGCTAAATTAACCTAATCGAATTAAGCGGATTGGTTAAGGAATTTGAGAATTGTTCTCATATTTGAAAAGCTATCTTATGTCCTTAATCGCCTATCCCTCGCAATGGTTGCGCATAATGCCTCGAGGAAGAGATTGCTACTTTTAGAAAGTGGCAAGATGATGCACAGTTGGCTCAATGCATCATGCTCACATCCATGAGTAACGAGCTTCAGCGTCAGCATGAAACTATGGATGCTCCTACTATATTCCTGCACATCAAGTAGTTGATGGTGAGGAAAGTAGGACTGATAGATATCAGATATCTAAGGAGCTCTTCCGATCTAGAATGACTGATGACACTATAGTACAGATAAAAGTCCTTAACATAATCAATTTGATTGAACAATTAGGACAATGAGTTTTGTCATGGATGGAGAGTTGAGCCAAGATTTGATCTTGCACTCACTCCCGGACTCCTTTCACAATTGTTGTGAATTTTTCATATAAACAAGCTAGATATCAGCCTTGCTGATTCGCTTAACATGTTGAAAATGTTGAGAGTGACTTTCCAACCAAGAAAGATCAAGTCTTACTGGTAGGGGCCAAAGGATCTTCTGAAAAGAAGAACGATTCAAAGAAGGTAAATAAAAAGGCATAAACAAAGGATAATAAGAATAAAACTGATACGGATAGCAAAGGAGTTTGCTTCCACTGCTATAAGCCTGGACACTGGAAAGAAACTGCAAGAAGCATCTTGCAGGGGCTAACCAAAGAAGCTTAGTGAAGTTTTAGTTACAAATACAAATTTGTTCATGATTGAAATAAATTTTTCTTTAAGTCAAGGTTCTACTTGGGTATTGGATACCGACTTTGGTTATCATAAATGTAGATTTATGAAGGGACCAAGCAGAAGTAGAAAGTTAAACAAAGATAAGTAATCCTATGTGTGGAAAATGTAGCAAAGGTTGCTGCATTAGCTATAGAAACTTATAGTTTAGCACTGCCTACGGGCAAATCTATTAAGTCAATAAGTTGTTATTGTATTCCAATTCTTGTTAGAAACATTATTTCCATTTTATTGTTGAACAATAAAATTTTTGGTATTATAATTAAGAACAATTGTTGTTCTATTTATAATAATAATGTTTCGTATAGAACTGAAAGATTACTTAATGGATTTTGTATACTTGACTTATGTAAAAAATTATTTTATAAATTGAACAAACTAGTATAAGAAAAGGAGATGATCATTCAAAGAGTTGAATGTATGTATTTGTTTAAATACAAGTGTGAATTATTTGAAAGGTTCAAAGAATTCAGAAGTGAAACAAATTGACAAAGTATTAAGATTCTTTGATTAGATTAAGGAATAAATACTTGTGCAATAAGTTTCTAGATCATCTCAAATGGTTTTTTCTCATAATGGACACCCTCGATACATAATAATTGATTGATGGATCGAGAAAGGAAAAATCGTACCTTGTTGGACATGGTGCGGTCCATAATAATTTTACCGACATTCCAAAGATCCCTCTCAGGGTCATGTCCTAGAAATGGTCGCACATCTCACGAAAAGGTAACCTCTAAATCCACCCCCAAGACTCCATAAAAGTTATGGACAGGGAGGATTCCTAATCTTAAGTATGTTAAGATAAGGGTTTGTCCAACTTATGTGAAACGATTTCAAAAGGATAAGCTTGGGACAAGATTTGACATGTATAGATTTGTGGGACATCCTAAAGTAAGTTTAGGGTATATGTTCTATAATTCTACTTAGCAAAAGGTGTTTGTTACGAAACACGCTGCCTTCTAAGATAAAGGTGTTTATCATTGAAGGGCTAGTGGGAATATAATAGATCTTGAAGAGTTCAAGAACCACAAAACACTATAAGTCAAATAAGAGGAACCTGTAGATAGACCTATTGTACCACAACCTAAATAAGAAAATCGAATAGTACCAAAGATACCTAGGAGGTATGGATTCATCATGGATGATGATGATGAGGTACACATCATAGAAGATGACGATCCAGAGTTACATTCGATGAGGTAAGTCTTCTAGTGTGTACAAAAGGGTTAGTGGGAGCATCGTGACATTCCTAGTACTATATGTTGATATACTACGAATAAGGAATGATATACCAATGCTACAATCAGTAAAGATAAAGTTGTCTAAACATTCATCCATGAATGATTTGGAAGAGTATCTTAATTGGGGATATAAATCTATATAGAAAGATTTAAAAAGATGCTCGACTTAACCCAAGGAACGTATATTCATTTGATGCTAAAGTCGTTTAGCATGGAAAACTCCAAGAGATGTCTCATGTAGATGAGCTATGGAGTGTATCTCTCTTAATAGTCCCCATGACTCTCGAAAAGAGAGGTCGCATGAGTGACAATCATGCATGCAATGAAATATACGAGACCGATGTTGATCGGTCATATTATGGAGAAGTTCACTATGAGTCGTTGAAAACATCTTAAAGTGCTTAACCAAAGCACTAAGGATGTGATCATATACATGGTGGGTCTTAATTAAAACTAGAGTGCTTAATGAGACTCAAGTTTTTCGCATGCGGACCAAGACGACAGAAAATCCACTTTAAGGTAAAGTGTTACCTTGAACGGTGGTGCAGTGAATTGGAAAGGTTCCAAACAGCAAAGAGTTGCTGGTTTAGTGATAAAGACAAAGTATATAGCTATAAATGAAGCTGCAATTGATTGTTTGGATTAAAAGTTCATTACAGAACTAGGAATAGTTCCTAAGTCTCATCTTAGATCTAAACATGTGTTGTGGCACTTTCATTTGATTATCAGAATCATTGAAAGATGGGAAATCACTATAGAGATAGTGGACTCTCAAGAACAACATTACATATCCATTAACTAAAGCTTATCCAACAGCAGGATAATCGTCACTTAGAGAAGAAGAGTATAAGATACCATGACGATTGGCTTTAGTGCAAGTGGGAGATTGAAAGTAGTATGCACACAAGCCAATCATGTTTGATGATAAAGCATATACTTTGTAACAATCTTATTCATTTATTAATAAAAAGTATTAATTTATTAAAGGCTTTTAATTATCTACATGATGCTATTTTATTATATGTGATAAACCCATAGTTTTAAGCAATGCTTTTAGAATAATGATGATGATCATTCTAATGAGATCTAAATTCTTAGAAAGCTTAAAACTAAAATAGTTCACAATCGTTGGATTACTAAATTGGGGATTAGTGAATCCGGATAGATTGGTACATACGTTGCTTGCTCATTGGATGAGGATGATTGATCTCATGATCATTTGTGTGGAGACACTAAAGCAAGTATGTAGGTGCTTATTAGAGAATAAGTTCACTGAACGTGGCTCGCTAAGGAATACCTAATGGAGTTTTATTTGCCTGTCAATAGGAATTCCTGTAGTGATAGTAGTACAAGTAATCCTTGGACTTGAGATCATCATAGTATCTTGTGTATGATGATTTATACTTTGACTTATTCCTTAAGACCCTTAGGGTATATCAAAGGGTATGCTTGGGTATAATAAGTTGTACATGGAGATAATGTATGATCAATAAAGAATATACCACTTCTAATAAAAGAAGAGAAATGTCCTATGTGATTCGATAAATGACAACCCAGTAGTCCTTGGCCAAGGCAGAATGAAATTAGAAAGGAGTTTCTAATTTGCATTATTTGGAGTTGTGCATTTAAGGATCGAAAATACATATAATTAAATAAAATAAGACTTGACAGTAATTCCATGTCTTATATTTAATTGGGACATTGTATGGTGGAATGATTGAATTGTACGGTAACTATTTACTCAAAGGTTCTTTTATGATTAATGTTGAAATCTATATTATCTGGAAAGTCGTTGATCGCTAGGGAGGCTTATCCCTATTGTAGAATAAATATTATTTATTTAAATAAATTAATTGTTTAATTTATTTATTTAAATAAGATTAAAATTGTTCTAATTGATTTATTCACAATAGGTTTTAATATGGAGAACTTAAAGGGTCACACCATAAAAGGAAGAATAATTATTTAAGAAGTTAATGGCATAATTGTAATAATATGTTAAGTATATTTAATTTAATCTATGGTATTAGAATAAATTAAATAGCTTAATATTTATTATTTAATATTTTAGAAATATTAAATATAAATTAATAAG
The DNA here is from genome assembly GCA_020205615.1 of Panax quinquefolius. Classification (NCBI taxonomy): domain Eukaryota; kingdom Viridiplantae; phylum Streptophyta; class Magnoliopsida; order Apiales; family Araliaceae; genus Panax; species Panax quinquefolius. The sequence goes on from CM035155.1 coordinate 112,354,174, forward strand.
AGGAGTCTTATTAATATTATTACAATTATTATTATTTTAATTTCTAAAAGAGTTTAGGAATTAATTTAATATAAGTACTCTCATTTATTCCTAATAGGATTAGGAGGGAAAATTAATTAAAGGAGTTTAATTAAGTATCCCTAATAAGATTAGGGAGCTTAATTAATTAAAAGAATTTAATTAATTAAATAAATCTCAATTCCTTAATTGTTAAGGTGGGTTGCCCACATCTATAAATAAGAGGAGTCTTATTATGGGTTGTGGGGGTTGTTGACTTTTTCAACAACGACATAATTCCAATTTGTTGGAGAGTACCCTTTTCTATAGAGATAGAAAACTAGGGTTTGAGCCAAATACACCATCTTCTTGAATTCTTTATTTTTCCTTGGTGGATCACCTCTAGAGGCCAAACGCTTTGGGTGGCTAATGTTGATCTAAGGAAGGAACCAAACCGGTGGATTCAAGTTGAGCGTGAAAAGAATTGGAGGTGAACTTGTACCGAGGAAGCTCGATCTTCAAGGGTATGATTTTATTCTTTATCTTTTCGTTTAATTAATAATTATGCATAAAGGGTGATCGGGTATATGGGTTTGTAAATTTTTAAACTCGATTTTACACGCTCAGCACTTTTTTATGCAATTTGATTCATTTCATGAATATTACAAACCTAACAACTATTTTATTTTAATTTATCCAATTTTGAATAAAAAATAAATTATTTTATTTTAATCAAAATCTTTAATCAAAATAAACTCCTTTATTTTAATTAATTATGGAATCCAATTCCATGTAAAAAAATAAACTCCTTTATTTTAAGGAAACACTTGATTCTCTTTCCTATTCATAAATAAACTCTTTTATTTTGAATAATATGAAATCTTATTTCATATCTAAATAAACTCCTTTATTTAAGGAAACACATATTCTCTTTCCTATTCATAAATAAACTCTTTATTTTAAATAATATGAAATCTTATTTCATATCTAAATAAACTCTTTTATTTAAGGAAATATAGAATCTAATTTCAACTATAATTAGTTATCATGGAATCAAATTCCAACTCTAATTAGTTAGCATGAAATTTAATTTTAAAATTAAAATAAAATTTTTTATTTAAAATTAAAATTATTAAAATATATATATATATATATATATATATATATATATATATAATTACAAGTAATGCTTTCAAAAACTCAAAACAAAACTTATCCTGGATAATAATTCTTGATCATAACCCACGTGCAATACAGCAACGAACCATATCTCTTCAAGATTTTAATTCGTTAATCTATGATAATATATAATTATTATGGTATCAACGATTAACAAACCGTGGCTAATATATATAATATTAGCATTACCAAGTAATCAAATATCCAGCTTTCGACTTATTAACATATCGCAATCCAAAAGTGATTCAAGTGGAACCTAATTAACTATATATATATATATATATATATATATATATATATATATATATATATATAAGTATAATTAGGTGACCCATGAGGCCATGACTTTCCGTGATGAGTCACTTGAATTACGCTGAATGATGTAAGAAAAAAAATCAGATACTAATTTTTTTTTAAAAGCGACCGCTTTTTTTTAAATAAATTTTATACAACAAATTATGCCCAATTAAATTGTTCCAAACACATATCAATATACATATTAAATATGAAAAATTAATAATTTGCATAAAGGTTTAGCTCTGAAACCACTGTTAGGTTTGTAATATTCATGAGCGCAATCAAATTGCATAAAATATGCGTAAACGTGGAAAATCAGAGTTTTAAAAATTTTACAAACCATATACCCGGATCACCCTTTATGCATAATTATTAATTAAACGAAAAAGAAAGAATAAGAATCATACCCTTGAAGATCCGAGCTTCCTTAGGTACAAGTTCACCTCCAATCATTTTCGCGTTCAACTTGAATCCACCGGATTTGGTTCCTTCCTTTGATCAACGTTAGTCACCCAAGTTTTTGGCCTCTAGAGGTGATCCACTAAGGAAGAAGAAGGATTCAAGAAGATGGGTGTTTGACAAAACCCTTAGTTTTTCTATCTCTATAGAAAAAGGCGCATTTCTCCCAACTATTGGAATTACGCCTATTGTTAAAAAGTCAACAACCACCACCCATAATAAGACTCCTCTTATTTATAAATGTGGGCAACCCTCCTTAACAATTAAGAAATTGGGTTTTATTTTAATTAATTAAATTCCTTTAATTAATTAGGCTCCCAATCTTATTAGGAATAATTAATTAAACTCTTTTAATTAATTGGCCTCCTAATCTTATTAGAATATTTGAGAGTACTTTTATTAATTAATTCTCAAACTCCTTTAGGAATTAAATAATAATAATAAGACTCCTCTTATTAATTTATATTTAATATTTCCAAAATATTAAATAATAAATATTAAGCTATTTAATTTATTCTATCACCATAGATTAAATTAAATATACTTAATTTATTATTACGATTATGCCATTAACTTCATAAATAATTATTCTTCCTTTTATGGTGTGACCCTTTAGGTTCTCCATATTAAACAGGTTGTGAATAAATCAATTAGAACAATTTAATCTTATTTAAATAAATAAATTAAACTAATAATTTATTTAAATAAATAATATTTATTCTACAATAGGATAAGCCTCCCTAAATGATCAACGCGACTTTCCAGATAATATAGATTTCAACATCAATCATAAAAGAACCTTTGAGTAAATAGTTACTGCATAATTCAATCCTTCCACCATACAATGTCCCAATTAAATATAAGACATGGAATTACTATCAAGTCTTATTATATTTAATTATATGTATTTCGATCCTTAAATGCACAACCCCAAATAATTCAAATTAGAAACTCCTTTCTAATTTCATTTCGCTTCGCCAAGGACTCTTCGAGTTGTCATTTATCGAATCACATAGGACATTTCTCTTCTTTACTAGAAGTGGTAGATTCTTTATTGATCATACATTATCTCCATGTACAACTTATTATACCCAAGCATACCCTTTGATATACCCTAAGGGTCTTAAGGAATAAGTCAAAGTATAACTCATCATACATAAGATACTATGATGATCTCAAGTCCAAGGATCACTAGTACTACTATCACTACAGAATTCCTATTATCGACAGCAAGTAAAGCTCCATTAGGTATTCCTTAGCGAGCCAATGCTCAAAGTGAACTTATTCTCTAATAAGCACCTACATACTTGCTTTAGTGTCTCCACACAAATGATCATGAGATCAATCATCCTCATCCAATGAGCAAGCAACGATGTACCAATCTATCCGGATTTACTAATCCCCAATTTAGTAATCCAACGATTGGGAACTATTTTAGTTTTAAGCTTTCTAAGAATTTAGATCTCATTAGAATGACCATCATCATTATTCTAAAAGCATTGCTTAAAACTATGAGTTTATCACATATTATAAAACAAAGATCATGTAGATAATTAAAAGCCTTTAATAAATTAATACTTTTTATTAATAAATGAATAAGATTATTACAAAGTATATGCTTTATCATCAAACATGATTGGCTCAGTATGCATACTACTTTCACCTTTTTTGCTATAAAGAGTTGTCATTCAAATTTTATCGATGCCGGAGCTACCTATCAGCAAGCCATGATGGCTCTTTTCCACGATCTAATACACAAAGAGATACAAATCTATGTGGATGACATCATTGTCAAATTCCGAAGGGAAGAAGACCACCTAGATTATCTCAAAAAGCTCTTCAACAGGTTGTGTAAGTACAACTTGAAGTTAATTCTAGCCAAATGCTCCTTTGGTGTTAAATCAGGTAAGTTGCTGGATTCGTAGTCAGCCACAAAGGGATTGAGCTGGATCCTACAAAAATCCAGGCCATTATAGAAATGCCCATACCTCAGACAGAGAAGGAAATACGGGGATTTTTGAGAAGAATCAACTTCATCAGTCGATTCATCTCCCAAGTCACAGCAACGTGTGAGCCTATCTTCAAGTTGTTAAGTATGAACTCCTCCATGAAATGGAATGATGAGTGTCAGAAACCCTTCCTTACAATCAAAGAGCAGCTAGTTAAAGCTCCTGATTTGGTACCTCCCAGGGATGATGTTCCCCTGTTCATGTACCTGTTAATAAATGACAATGCCATGGGCTGCATGCTGGGACATAAAGATGATAGAGGTTAAGAAAAAGCTATCTATTACCTCTACAAAAGATTTAGCAGTAGTGAACATAAGTACACTCTGATTGAGAAAACTTATTGTGCTTTAGCATGGGCTTCCATGAGATTATAACATTATCTCCATGGTTACATAAACCATCTCATATCTCACATGGATCCTCTCATGTACATGTTCAGCAAACCCATGTTGAATTTCCAACTATCCAAATGGCAGTTAATCCTACAACAATTCAACATTGTCCACGTGACTCAAAAGTCCATCAAAGGTCAAGGAATTGCTGATCAACTGGCTACTGCACCTTCATGGGATTTCAAACCCTTGGAAACCTACTTACCCGATGAAGGGGTAATGGTAGTTCAGATACACCATCAGGACAATACACACCAATTATGGAAAATATATTTTGATAAAGCTGTAAATATAGAAGGTTTTGGGGCTAGACCAGTTCTAGTATCCATTACGGGGAACAACATCCTGTCATCGTCAAATTATAGTTTGCCAGCACCAACAACACAGCTAAGTATGAAGGCTATATCATGGGGTTTAAACGCCTAATCAATGGGCATCAGACGATTAACTATCTTTGGAGATTCTGAATTGGTAATTAGATAAACCATTAGGATCTATTACACCAAAGAGCTACATTTGTCGCCTTTACCATCCAAGAAAGTTATATAGATGGCTTTTGAGTTTGAAGAAAAATCCTTCCTCCACATTCCTCGAAATAGGAATGACTTTTGGATGATGCGCTTAGCAACTTTGGCCTCCTTAATCAACATACTTGACAAGGAAGACATGCCAAACATCACATTTGCCCTACAAAAGCCTCCAACCTATGGGAATTATATTGGAGAAGTATCGAATGAGCTACCTCCCATCTAATACCCTTGGTATCAATATATCAAGGAATATCTACGAGATGCATCTACACCCACTGAGGTGAGTCAGGTTGAAAAAAAGCGGATCCATTGAATTGCTATGAAAGTCAACCTGAGCGGAGACACACTCTATAAAAGAGATACATGACTAGGTCTCCTCAGATGTATGGACAAAGACCAAGCTTAGAGACTTATGGATGAAATCCATGGTGGAGTATGTGGGCCACACATGAGCAGCCCTCTACTTATCAAGAAAATCCTAAGAATAGTGCATTATCGCTCTCTCTCTCTCAAGGTCGATTTGTGATGATCACGTCAAGAGGTGTTACCAATGCCAAATTCATGGGAATGTTATCCACGCCCCTCCAAGGGAGCTCTACAATATTAGTTTGCCCTCGCCCTTCTCAATGTGGGGAATGGATGTGATCGGGCCCATCGAGCCCAAAGCTAGTAATGGGCATCGATTTATCTTTAAAGATGATCGATTACTTCACCAAGTGGGTAGAAGCGCCTCTTCCCCAAGGTTACTAAAGAAGTTATCATTGGTTTCATCGTAAAAAATGTCATTTGTCGATATGGATAACCAGAGGTGATTGTGTTAGACAATGCCAAAAACCTCAACAATCAAATGATGGAGGAGTTATGCAGTAAATTCCACATCAAACATCTCAACTCCGTCATCTATCGTCCAAAGATGAATGGTGTTGTTGATGTGACGCCCCCAAATCTGAGTACTTGAAACTTGTGCTTGGTGCTCCATGATAACATTCATTTAACTTCTTAATGTATTAATTAAACAAAATTATTATATCAAAGTTATCTACCTTCCCAGTCTCGAGAACCTTTACGTCTTTCATTACATGATAAATATTATATTATCTTACTACAAATAGTCATAACAACATAATTTAACCAACTCCTTGACTTCCCTTCCCTTTGTCCTTTTGGAACCTTCAGGTCGTGCTAGCTTTAATGAAAACATTTAAATTTAAAGCAAGAATGAGCATTTGAGTGCCCAACAAGTAATAGAAATGAATAAAGACTATCTGAAAGATTTAAATATTCTCTTTGGTCAACACTTCTACAACGAAGTAAATGTTGTGAAGTAAGCTGAAACAATACTAAACGACATATTAATTCTATTTCATTTTTTTGAAACTACGTACTGACTATAAATTTTGAAATAGTTTAATAAACTATGAATTTTATTTTAATTTTTGAAAAGGTTAAATAGAACTTCATCTCGAAAACGCCGTGCCTTCTTGGACACACGGAGGGTGATCACTGTTATGCCTCAGATTGATCAACACTACTTGTTTGAACGATAAATTGTTCAAATTGGTCGCCTTTGGCACATAAAAGTTTTTCCTGTTCGGGATGTTCGTTATTAATCTGAAATCTGAATTAGAATAATTCAACTGAGTAACAATAATATTCTATTCTGGTCAACGATATTTTTAAATACATATACATATCTGAAAACTAGTAGGTATGTGTCAACATGTGATTAAATACAATCATTATCCAAGTGAGGGCACTTGAATAATCTAACTTAACTATCTATCAACAGAGTATATATTGATCATACATTATTATGGTAATGGTAAATGAATAGGGTTTGATAACTGACATGAATACTAATATTGAAATACATGACCGATAACTGTAGAGTTTAATAACTTATATAACATGAGTATAATTCAATAACTTACTTACACAAGATCATTGTATAAGTAGATACAAAGAGTAAGGATACTTTTTGTTCGGCCGCTTACACAACTTAGTTTTATCTTTTATACTAAAACCTATCATTTATAAGATTATTCTCTTGATCAGAATAATTTATCAGAACATATAACACTGCTATTTGCAGTCATCATATAGCTTAAACACATTGTCACATAGTTATAATAGTGATTTTAACATAAATAATTACTTATCAGGTCAATCTATATAAGTTCAGTCAACTTTGGTAACATTTTGCAGTAAATGATTTCGGCTTTATCGGATAATAATCGAGTTTATATTTACTTAAACTCTATTCTCAGAACTTCAATACTATAGTAGATAAGTTAAATATTAATCATATTATTTTTCAAGGTCTTATAATAATTTTTAAATAATATTATAATTTATCATGATTTTCAAAAACATTGAAATCATTTTTAAATGATTTAAATATAGAATAATTCCATTATCATTAATATTTAAATAATATAAAAATATTAATGAAATACTTGACAAAATATCTAAGTTATTAATAATAACTCAAAATATTTTTAAAACATTTATTTTTCCTTAAATGATTTTTAAAACATTTAAAATCATTTTTAAATGATCACCATTAATATTTAAATATTAATGTATTATTCATGAAAATATTAAAAGTCATTTATTATAACTTAAAATATTTTTAAATCCTTTATATCCTTTATTAATGATTTTTAAATCATTAAAACCATTTTTAAACTATTTATTTAATATAAATATTAAATAAACTCATTAACATTAATATTAAATTATTAATAAAATTACCTTAAAATATTAAAAGTCATGATTTATAACTTAGAATATTTTTAAACATCCTATTATTATTTAAAATAATTTTTATAATATAAAATCATTTTTAATCCATTTATTTAATACATTTATTAAATAAATTTAATACCATTAATATTCAAATAAATAGTAATATTAATGAAAAATACGTTAATTTCTCAAAAGTTAATTTTTATAACTTAATATAATTTTTAAAACTGTTTTTGTAATTTTTAGGAATTTATTTCTATTTTCTTATGTATTTTTCGGAAATTAGGAAACTAAATTACATAAATCCGTCAGCTAAAGGCTTTAGCGACAGTTTTTGTCGCGATAGGTTTTCATGAGGCTCAAGAACACTGACAGTCAGTGTTCATGGTGCCACGTTCAATCGCCTTTAACTTCACGGGTCGATATTTTTTCAAGGTGGTCTTGTAATGGTCTCAGTAGTAGGGTTGTAACACTACACACATTACAACAACTAACATGGTCATAAAGCTACATTGATGCAAGATCTGGCTTTGCAAAGTCACTGCCAGAGCTTCTGGGTTTTCCAAAAACCCAGACAGCTTTATGGGTCCATTTTGTGGCTTAAATTTCTATAGGTTCTGGTTACGATTAATGTGTTGTAATGGTTTAAGGTTGTAGTCCACATGTCAAGGTACAATTATAAATCATCAGGTCAACATAACTACATCAAAATCATAACCTAGCATCTGGTCAAACATTGTCAGAACTAATGTTCATACGGTTTCTTGGTTTTCCCAGAAACTCCATCAATGAGTGAGTGGCCTAGTTTGACCATCGATTACTTTCATTCTGTTTGTTATAAAAGTGATATAAAAGCATGAATCTGTAGTACACATACAAGAATACAATCTTAAAACACTAACACAAACAAATCATCAAACACTTGCAAGATCTGGACCCATAAATATCTTGTCAGACGCTGAAATCCAAATTCTGGGTTACCCATAATTTGAAAGTCAATGCCGAGTAGGCTACTTTGACTATCCACTACTTACAATCTATTGATTGTTTGAATGATTTAAAGGCATGGATCTGGAGTATAACTAACATGCTACAAACAAGATACAACAACATCAACAAAACACTTAACACCTGACATATATGAGACTTAGAAAGTGTTGTCAGACACTTATTTTGAGTTTTTGGGTTGCCTAGAAACTCGTGGTCATGCTCGATCAACTGAGTTTGACCATAAATAACTTTTTTTCTGGACATGATCTAAGCCTGATTTCAAGTCCAGGTCAAAATCCATATAGCAAACTATAATTCTAAAACATCAAACATACAAAACAATTAACAGGCTCAGATCTATGGCCTCTGACATTCGGTTGTCAGGCCATAAATTTAGGGTTCTTGGACAATTTTGGAAAGTTGATTTTTGATCACTTTGATGCTATAAATCTATGATGTAACATCATAGATAATCATATAACATCTTCTAACACTTAAATAAACACATAAACAAGAAATCTAACATGGCTTTAATGATCAAAATTGAGTTTTAGAGTTATACCTCTTTCTTGAAAATGCTTTGATCTTGCTCTACACAACTGATCTTAGTGTTCTAGAGGGTTGTTTGGGGACTTGTTTACTTAGAGATTTTGTGGGTTTGAGAGAGATAAGGTTGGTTGAGTGTTTGATAGTAAGTGAACAACTTTAGTAGACTTTTTCTCTCATTTTCTTTTATAAATTTACTCAATGAATCTTAGCTTGCAAGGTGGCACAAAAGATAAGGATCACGAGATTTCAAGCACATGGAAGATCTAATCTTGGCGAGTCATGCTTTCTAGAACATCTTTTTGCTTACAAGTTAAGTAAAAGGGTATTTTGGTCATTTTACAAACTAAAGGGTATTTTGGTCTTTTCCACTTGAATTTTAAGGGTAGTTTGGTAATTTCAAATATTTCCCATAAATTTTAATCTTAAGATTTGCTAAATAACATTAGGGCTTTCTAATCACCAATTAGGGTTTTTAAAATTAGGTTTAGGGTTTCTCAAAAATCAAATTAGGGTTTCTAACTTAGCATTTAGGGTTTCTTAATAATCGTTAGAGTTTCCCCTAATTAGATTTATAATCACTAACATATCTCTTTGATCACATAACCCTGATTAAAATCAGTCTTAGTTTCCTATTTAGGGTTCGAATTGGGGTTATGGACTAGATCCGACTAAACTTTCATTATCCGTTAACTTAAAATTTTAAATTGACTATCCTGCTAAATCCTTATCTCATATAATCAAAATATTATTTGTAATATCCATCTTTAAATAAAAATTTATTCGTAAAAAAAACGTGAGATATGATTATTCAAAAATTTTCTGTGTCTTTATAGTTGAAGCGGCTAATAAGAATATCAAAAAGATCATGCAAAAGATGTTTATCAATCACAAAGGATGGCCTGACTTGTTTCCTCTGACTCTATTAGCCTATAAAATGTCAATGCGTACTTCCACTGGGGCAACCCCTTACTCATTAACCTATGGCATGGAAGTAGTGCTCCCCATAGAAGTGGAAATGGAATCCCTCAAAATGTTGATAGATGCTCAGCTAGATGAAGACCAATGGTTATAAGATAGTTACCATCAATTATCTCTAATAGATGAAAGGCGGGTCGCTGCTATCTTCCATGGTCAGTTATATCAACAAAGGATCTAGATCCTACAATAAGAAAGTCCGTCTACGGCAGTTCAAAAAACATGACTTGGTCTTGAAGAAGGTTCTTGACAACCAAGATCAATCCAAAGGAAAATTCACCCCAAACTGGGAAGGCCCATTTGTTGTCAAGGAGGTATTGACAGGAGGAGCTCTTAGATTACAAGAGATGGATGGAGATAAATTTCTGTAACTCATTAACTCGGACACTGTGAAATGGTACTATGTCTGAAGATACCATTAAGTAAGCATCCTAGTTTTGAATCACCAGATCCCCAGTCAATTTAGGTTTTCTAAACCCCTCACTACATACAACCTTTTCTTCACATTCGTTTGCCCCATCAGGGACAAACATATCTCCCAACCAGCAGTCTAGTTTCAGATCATCAGATCCTTCACTCAACGTAGGTTCTCAAAACCTTTCACACTTTCAGTTTTGTCCCACTAGGGATAAAACTTTTCACACCTTTAGTTTGTCCCATTAGGGATCAAACTTTTCATCTGCAGTCTATCCTGTACATGGGGTGAACTACGCAGACCTGATCTCCCCAATACACGGGAGTACGTAGGCAACCATTTTTATGGTTCGGTCTCACCACAGGAAAAAAACAAAAACAAAAACATCTCTACACCCTTTTCGCCACATAAAACTTTGAACTTTTTCACGCTAGGTTCAAACTACGCAGACCTGATCTCCCATTCTCAATTGGAGTATGTAGGTAGCCATTCATGGTTCGGTCTTACCCCTACCAAGACACAAAAACTTGTCAAAAAGTACTGGGATTATCCTTCAATCCACCAAACTTCATCGACTTAGACCAAAGGGATGAAACTACTTGGCCTCCCCACAGAAATGGGAGAACCGGTGACCATCTAAGCTACGGTTGAGTCCTCAAAGAGAAACACTAATCTATAAGAGATGGAACTACCTGTGCTCCCCCATACAAAGGAGTACCGACGACCATATGTGGTGTGGTCAACCTCAGAGAGGAAAGCCACACTCCTCTCCATAACCACATACAGAAATCAGTCCCAAGAAACCAAAAAGGGTAGGGAATACACATAGATTAACGATCCATTCTGAAAGATCCTGAGACATCTCAATGTCCATCCATCAAGGGGAGTTCGTAATACATCAATATCACAAGCCCTCGAGAAACAGGATAAAATCAAGGAAGCAACAAGGCATAACTAAAAGGAAAGTGAATCAAAACATATTTCCCTGCTATATATAATACTGTTTGATATATACAATATGTATATGTATACATGACAAAAATGGCTAAGTTTAGTCATGCAGGGAAAATACAAGGCCATCTACAAGTTAGTATATATGCGCGCTATCAAATCTAACATGGCATCCCTTTCAGAAGAAGGGGGTAACGCTGTGAGCTCCTGCCCAAGGGTATCTACACGAGCCAACAGATCCACAGCCAACTGCATGGTGACACTATACTCATCAATAGACGTGTTCATCTCTGTAATGATATCAGTAGTGTGAGACCTTAATGAAGTATTATCTATAATAGCGGTATCTCAGGCAGATACATCGCCATCCCTCTCAATAACCACTGCATCCCTAGATGATCTAGCCTCATCCCGCTCAGCAACGGCGGTGTCTCGATGAGCTAAGACATCATCTTTCTCCACTAGAGCAAAGATCTCTCCCAAAGAAGAGTCATCAACATCAAGGCCCTAGCCCGATCTCTCTCAAATGTCATCAGATGAAGACTCTGCTCTAAATACTCTGCCGAGTGTGGGGTCACAGTAGCAGTCATACTGAGAGAATCAATAAGAGCTATTGTCAACCCAGCAAACAGCTCCTCCTTAGTGGGAGAATCAGTGTCCTCCATGGGCTCCCCACTGTCAGAATTAATCCCCGGCTCTTTGGATACAACCGCAGTCGATGTAGTCTCTGCCTCCATCCATAAAGAATACTCTATAGAAAGGCCCTGATGGTTGACCAAAAAATCAGCCCTCTCACGCTGAGCCCAACAGACATAAACCCTGGATCTATCCTCTGCTGATAAATGCCAAGAAGACAAACATTGACCTAATGATCCCTCAAAAGGATGAATATCCTAAAACTGGTCAAACTGTGCCATCACAGCTAGTGGGTGATACGTGGTCATGCCCCTCAAACTAGCCAGAGGGAGATAATCCATGCCAGGTGCATGAGTAATGAAGCTGTAGGGAGAATTGAGCCCTAAACACAGTAAAATGTCAAATGGATCCTCGATCCCTACCAAGAACACCGACCAGGATGCAGCATCTATACACTCCGCTGGATGAAAGGAGTAAGACATGGCTATCTCATTGAAAAAATAATACCCATGGCATCGGAAGGTGCCAATCAGTCTCAGGTGTGACATGAATCACACATACAGCAAGACCGAGCTACCTGTAAATACCCCTGCAGAATGGGTGCGGCAATACGTGGCTGACCTCAATGTCTCTGCCAAAATCATCAGTACAATGGTATGTCCCTCCCTGAGAGCTCGTGACCGCCATAACTACACCGATGTCTAAATGATCCATGTACAGTGGCATGCACAAATAAGCCACTAAACATATCATGAGTACGTCTACTCTGGCAACATGCCACTGATCCTCCAACGTGGTGAAATCCCTGGAGTGTTGTGTATAACTGTCCAATGAGCCAAATCTGTCTATCAAAAAATTTTGGGACACTACATGCCCAGAAGTGATCTCGCATCCTCGGCTACTCTATGCCTCAAACCAACTAGGGTCATAAAACCGGCTCATATCACCGATGGCCATTCGAGCGTAAGGTTTGTCCAATGGCAAAGCCGTCATCCGCCCATACTCCTCTAAGGTAGGAGTCAACTCCTAGGTCTTAAACCAAAACACATGCATGTCCAGTACCAAGTGCTCTAGAATGCCCTCTACAAAACCCAAGGGAACCTGGAACATCAGGAGGGTCATAGAGTGTCAGAATAATGATCTAAAGTCACCCGATCTCGAGGTGACAAACTATCATATCATGATCTCAAACATGAGGCTACCAATACTGGTGGGGTGTGATCAATGCGGCTAATTGTCAAGGAAGACATTTATGTGGGCCAGTATCATAAGACCATCCAAAGGGTCAATGTTGAGCATCTCTAGATATACATATGCATAACATAATATATGCATGATAAATAATAGATGGCAATATAATATAGGGAATGGAAAATAGTAGACATACATTCCTACGTACATCGTCACCTAATATATTATCTCTGTATACAGCTGGAAAATACAGGAAAATAGGGCACAACCGCCCAACAACTAACATAGGCCTATCAAAAGATATAACGAGAATAGTGTGACGCCCCCAAAATAGGTATACATCACCCATTCTGAGTCGCCGGATATCACACTATAAAAATCATTTACAAACTTCATTTATACAATTGTTGAACCGTCGTGCAGAATACGACCACAGTTAAACTGTGAGTTTTAATACAAATGTATGTAACTCTCATGGTGCCTCGACCACAACCTTACAATGGTACTTTACATAAAAGTACAGACAATAACTGTTTTAGAAATTAAAATCTTTGGAAAATACTCAAGGAAACCTTCGTACATGGGAGGCCATGCGTCCAGGTTATGATAGATATCATATGTTCATAGAATTATCCTTGGTTGACCCAATAGTCCCCAAAGAAAATAAGAAGATTACTATCGTCTTCTTTCTAATGGTGAGTCTTCTCTTGACATATAATTATCTCCGTTTTCTCTAATTGAGAATAATATTTCAAACAAACTCTAAAATCATATAGGTAGTGCTCGTAGATATACTCAGCAAGTGGATGTGCACAACCCTGTCTTATGATAACACGAGGTTGTATGTCATTAGACATCTTGTATGATAGTGGCAAAACACCCTTCCAAAGTTGGGTTCACCTCACCCTATTCGATTCACCAAAATTAAATATCAAATGACGTATACAATACGACACACTTATCTAAAGTTCTCAATAAAATTATTACAATACTATTTAGGGAGAACCTCAATTTCTATAGACCACGGTTCTATTCCCCCGTATCCCCGCTCGATCCAAACAATACTCTTATTACACGAAAGGGATTGTGAAGAAAAAGGGGGTGAGCACAACTAGCTATGAAAAATGAAAGTAATATCATGACTAAAAGATAATTTACATCATCAATAGCCTTCAATAAGTAATAAATCAGAGATTTAGAACATATGAAAGATGATAAAAAAATTCAACCATAGTTGCAACGGAACGAGCAATCCGTTAGAAGAGTCAAATAGACCATCAGGTCTATTATCTTCTCTATGTTAAAAGTCCACCAATAATGTTTTATCCCTGTAATATCAATCAACAATTCATTTTCCACAATCATATGAATAACTCATAATCATAATTGTGATTCTAAATTCCTCTTCGTACCCAGGACAAAGATAATTTTCGTCACCTATTTTCACTTGAAACATCAAAAATCATGGTTATACCTGTCGTCGTCGGGATTTTTGAGTGTCCCTTTTCGTTACTTGTTCTTTGGTGTTCTCATATTAATGTGAGATTTTTTTGAAAAAATAAGTGAAAAAGGTCTGACATGTATAATGTCGACGATTTGACTTTAAGAGTCGCCAGTTGGTGTATTTAACTGGTTGCACCAACGCAACCGAAAAAGGTTTTCACATTGACCCAGTGATTTGACACTTCTAAACGGGTCTGTGAAACCGAGATTCATTTTGGGTCCGGGGGCTTGATTATGCGGAGGGAAGGTGTTAGGCACCCCCCGACATCCGTGTTACCACGGTGACCGCCACTTTTTAAAGAAACTATTATATGAATGTGTGTGTGTGTGGATCAATGTGCAATTATTTGGAAGTAGTATTGTACCTCGTTCGCACCTATATACATAAGGTTTGAATTTATAGAAAAATTCAGTTTTAAACAAGTTATAGCAATGAAGTTTTATAAAAAGAGGTTTTTGAAACCCTGTGCTCAATAGTGATTGAGGCCTTTGATACTTCCATTTTATTATTAAATGTTCGGCTTGTTTGCTTTTATTTTCGAGATGCGAGGCATTCTCGAGAAAATAATTTACAGCAGTGCCAAACTCCTCACGGGAATGACAGTCATCCAAGGAAATTCAGACACTGAAAAGTAATGTACAAGCTGCTAACAGCTGAAAAATGTCCATCATGGGAACCGAATCTAGATTCAGTAGACTGAATCTGTGATCACATGATTCCTAGGCTCACATGATATTGCAGTTTGTATGGAAAGCAGTAAGTAGTTATATATATAAAAGCTATAAATATATATATACAGACTTGATCAACCACCACGAAGCAACTCCATGGGGGATCGGAAATGTAAATATATAAAAGCGGTAAATATATATATATATATATATATATATATATATATATATATATATATATATATATGATAATCAACCACCAATAAGTAAACTCTGTGGGACGAAATGTAAATAAAGTCGTAAAAAGCAATCAACCGCCACGTAAGTAAACTCTGTGCAAGACGAAATGTAAATAAAGTTGTAAAAGCTATCAACTACCCAAGAAGTAAACTCCAAGTGTGATTTAAATATAAATAAAGTTGTAAAAGGCCACGGAGGAAACTCCAGCCTAATAGAAAATAAATATATATATATATATATATATATATATATATATATATATATATATATATATATATATATATAAAAGCAATAAACGACCGGATGTAAAATCGTGCTCATAAGATATGTCCGACAACATTATATATATATATATATATATATATATATATATATATATATATATATATATATATATATATATATATATAAAGCGAGATAAACGCTCCGCATGCTCATCGAATGTCATAGGCTCAATATATATATATATATATATATATATATATATATATATATATATAAAGTTTAGTAAATGCAACGGATGTAAAATATATATGTCTGACAATAATTATATATATATATATATATATATATATATAAAAGCGTATAAACGCCTCCGCATCAAGTTCAGCATAACTCGATAATGTTAGTCCATATATGAAATATATATATATATAATATATATATATATATATATAAAATGAAAAAATTACGGATCGAAGTGCTGGGCAAACACACACAACACGACTCTCAATGTGTATAACAATTGTGTGCTAATATGAAAAGAAGACTTTATAAAATATGAGAAGGCTTACAGTGGGCTGCCAAAGTAGACTTCTATGACTTTATATGGATTAACACTCAGCTCCCATTTGGATAAAAAGATAGTTATATGTGAGCTAACAGATGTTTATAGAAGAGGAAACACTCAATAGGGGTGTATACAGAGTAAAATAGACAGGGCTTCCTCGCCTTTTTCTCTCATTCTCTCTCTCAAATGGCTGACCCTAAGGCTCATATTTATAGATTGATGGCCGCAGGTACACCTGCGCCAGCCACGGTCGTGGTGCATACGGGTCTCGCGGGTCCCGTCGTCTCAAAGTTCGTACACTCGTGCACTGTAATGTCTACTCAAACTTGTAGAACTTCAATCTGAGCATCCGAACGAGGTATATCTGACCTTCTTCGGACTGCTTGTGTCGAGAGTTACGTAATGACATGGATTAGAGGTTGTACGAAGTCAGGAAGAGGGGTCCATGCCCATGGTCTTCAAGCTTCAAATTCTATCCAAAGTACTGTTATGCGTAATAGTCACTCAGGATTGTTACTCCTCGATTCTTATGGGACATCGATTGGATGTATGTATGTATGAAGTGTTGAGACGACGCGCAAGTGTTGAAGGGGCAAGATGATGTTTGACTCTTCGTCGGGGTTATCGCCGATTTGAGTTGAAAGTAGACGTTGCTCAGGGTTACATCTGAGAATGGACTACCTTTTTGTATGCCACGATATCATCTTGTGAGAGAAAACGTTGAGGCGATAAGATGACGTTTTGACTCTTCACCGGGGTCATCACCGGTTTGAGCTGAAAGTAAACGTTGCTCAGGGTTATATCTGAGGTTGGACTGCTTGTTTGTATGCCTCATTGTCATCTTTGGGTGTGCCTGTCTGCCCGTTGTTAGCTCCGGGTCTGAGGTATGAGTGCCTCAGTAGGAGGTCTGAGCTTGAAGCTGACCGCAGGTATTTGAAACAAGCATTTCCGGAGTTATCGCCGAAACTGCAATTGCATCCCTTGGGGCTATCACCAAGGATGGAGTCGCTACTCCCAGTGTTGTTTCTGGGAGTGGAACTGAGCGTCGCGGTGTTATCGCCAAGATAGAACTATCCTCTCCGGTGTTGTTGCCGGTCTTTTGGTCTGCGTACCTCGGGGTTATCTCCGAGATTGGAAATGACATTCCCGGTGTGTGTTCCGGGTTTGAGATGAAATTCTCGGTTTGTGTTCCTGGTTGGAACTAAACTTCCGGTAGTATTCGGAATGGATGTAAGCTGTCTTCCAGGGTTATCTCCGAAAGATGAATCTGCCCTCCTACAATGTTAGTAAAAAGGCGTGCGAGAAAATTTTGAGTGTCTACAGATGCCCCTCTTTATCATATTCATGCAATGCAAGGCATGGATAGGATAAAGAATCCTAGACACTTGAATTGCAAGCAAGATAAACATGATGTTATATGCAGCAACATGATGCAAATGTATGTAGCATGATTTCCAGGTAATCCTGTTGGGATGACAATCAGTGATGGCTTGGACATGCGATCCAAGTCTTCAAGGATGTTGATGTTGGGGCTATCACCAAAATCTTGAATCCTAGACATTGGCTTATATTCCATAGAGGTACCTCTTGTGTGTAAGAGATCTGTGGGGATAAAGCTTTGTCTGTTTGAGGATGTGTATAACATATTCCCTCATTCTGTCGGAGTTACTGCCAACAGTTTTGTTGATGTCAGGGTTGCCCGACCTTCGTTGATGTGTGTATCACCGGATAGATCTCTGCTGGGTGCATTGTCAAGGTTTCTTGACCTTCATTGATGTATGTGTCAATGGTCGCATTGCATTGTAACCCCCGTCGGGGATACATGGATGCTTGCTTCGATGGGTTTACTTGCCATCGGTTGACATGACGTCAAGGTTGCTTAACCTTCATTGATGTGTGTATTAATGGTTGCATTGCGTTGTAACCCCCGCTAGGGAATGTGGATACTTGAAGAATGTGCGTTGTGACCCCCGTTGGTGATATTTCATCAGTTGATAACTTCGGCGTTGAACCCCCGCTGGGGATGTTTGATATTTTGTGGTTTTACGTTGTAACCCCCGCCGGCGATGTTTAGGGTTATGACCCTGTAAATGACGGCATCAGACCTTTGTGGGGTATTACCGAGCATGATATGTGAAAGCTGAGCTCATTGGTATAGTATACCCTGCATTCAGGCGAATACCATTGAGACGACGGAAGTTTAACTCTGACCGACAAGAAACCAGAATTTTCGGCTATTCCGAGCACTTTTATTCCTAATTTGGCCTTTTCAGCTTGTGAGACCTCCTTTACAACTCTAACTGGAGTGAGCTGGAGGTGTAGGACCCATGTAGAAGTGCCACAGGTACACCTGCAGGAGCCGCAGATGAGCCTGCGGCCAACCATGCCTATGTCTAGGCGAATGGTTGCTTTCATAAGTCATTTTCAAGTTGCGCAGTGAAGGAAATCTGAGAGCTCTTCTTCAGATCTGCAGAGTTCGGGCAACTTTCTGCATATTCTGCCACCGTACAAGCATTCTTCACTGTCTTGGTAACGTATGCATGTATTTTTTTCCAGTTTTTATCCGTTGGAAAATGACTTATCACATGAAATGTATTTAGACACATAGTAGTGAATATGCATGCTGATATGACTTGATAAAAAATATTCAACATAGCAAATGTTAGTATTAAACCATGTTGAACATAATGATGTGAAAAAATTTGACTTTTGAAACAGTTAAATTGGCACCTTTTACTATCATTTCTTATCCTATCTGAGGACAAATGAGTAAAGGTAGAAAAACAAAACAATCCTGGTAATTAGACTACACTTATGGATTTTTTACTGTGATGAAAATGCATGTAGGATGTATATGACTGTGTATAGGTGTGCTACTGAATGGCCACCTAGTCATGCCTATGTGCATGTGGATAGTCCCATTTACAAAGGGGGCTATGGCAAAATTTTCCCAAAATGTAGGTATTGGGTAGTCATGCATTTTTAACTCTACTGTGGATGTATGTTAAAAAAATGCATTTTGAAAAGCTCCAGGTAAGAATTTACCACACCCTTTCTGAGGTGATTTGGAGACTTGTTGTCAAGATATTATGGATCCGAATTAGCCGAGCAGTTCCCATAGGACCACTTCTGGTGTACGGAGGAGAGCTTCTGAAGAGCCTCAACGACGTTCTATCAGACAACCTCATCGTTTAGTGGAGGCGGTGATACGTCCTATTCAAGTTGAAGTGCCGAATGTTGAGGACGAGGAGGAGGATGTACCGATCGAGGTTCCTGCTCCTGCTGTACATGTTCCTCGTAGGGAATTGCCAGGTATTCAAGTGGCAAACCCAGATCTTCTAGGTGAATTGAGTAGGCATCCTTCAGCATACCTACACGCAAACGAGGTATGAAGTTAGATCTTTAATCTTCCTTATTTCCTATTGATGAGGAGTTAAGGATTCTGATGTTGATCTGCATTTGATGTAGGTTCTCGGCTTCACACAGCCTCGAGGGAACTGGTTTAGCATCCACTCTATGTATCAAGCTTTGCATGATGACTACAGAGCGATCGTCCATGGCTGGGGATTTGGGATGTTCTTCTCCATTCTACCCCGTCGCTGTCCCTGGGGTTACCTCAGGGCATTGTCTGAGTGGTGATTTCACCAGACTCAGTCACTCCATTTGCTGGACTGTGAGGTGATGATGACGCCGATGGATTAGCGGTTTATCATAGGTATGGAGTTTGGAGGGGCGCCGGTGCCTTGCACGACGGATATCACCCCTACTACCGCCGCCGATCCTTGTTGGGAGTTTTCATGAGGAGGCGCCAAGGGGAGGACTGTTCAGACGGGTCCCTCGGCGTAGATGTTATGTGAGGGTTATTGAGTGAGCCCATACCCGATGATGTGAGAGTCAGTGATCGCATTCTTCGGTGATTGTTCCTGATGATCATTAGGGGCTACTTCATAGCAGATAATTCCTCTACGTTGTCCTTCGCTTTGATCAGCGCCACTCGACACGTGGACCGTATAGGAGAGTATGATTGGGGTTCCTACACCTTTGCCTACTTCCTCAAGGGAATGCGCATGCGATCGCAGGGCTTGACCGATGCGTGGTTAGGATTCTACCCGTTTCTGCTGGTGAGTGTTTCTCTTGTCTTTTCCCATGTATTGGTTAAGAGTGTCGAATCGACGTGCCAGATGTTGCCTTTTGTGTTGGCAGTTTTGGGCCTATGATAGGCTTCCATGTTTGCGTCCTATGAGCGTGTTAGGTTTAGACACCTATCCACGAGGATGAAGATGGCATCATTCCATACTGGCGGAGTTCCCTGTTGCTGAGGGTTTCACTCATTGTCGCCTACAGCTGGAGTTATTGACAACCGATGTCATCACATGGGTTCCCTACTCTGGAGAGCATTTGGGAGTTGGATTTGAGGATGGGTACCCGACTGGAGTAGAGTATGTCATTTCCACCCGTAGGATTCCTCTCTTTACAGATGGAGGATAGGAGCTCTATTTAGGAGAGCGTGCTATCAGGAGCACTACAGGAGAGATACGTATGCCGATCTTGCCTCCTGCCAGGCGTTATTGGCCTGTTTCGCAGTCACCCGTCATTGACATCCCATTGATGGGGATTGACGGTTTTACATTGTCAGAGGGCCCCTGGTCTTAGGAGATGTTCCAGCATAGGTGGATCCCTCGTACTATTGGAGCTCAGACCCGCGCCACACAGTTCATGGGGGATATGGTTCCAGGATCCGTGATGATGAAGGATTGGCTAGCCTGTGTCAAAGATCCGACTCATGTGACACAGATTGGCAGATTGACCCGGCAGTTGGACCGGACACATCTTTTCATTCGGCATTTGGGTAGAGATCCTTCAGAGGTAGATAGTTTTGATCCTTCCAGCTCTGGTGCTGGCCCCTCAGGTGACCCATATGGCTTTAACAGTGCAGAACCTCCCTTGTATCGGCCTGACAACCCCGTAGATAGAGATCCAGTGACTCAGGAGGAGTTACATCAGGTGAACAGTATCGATGATGTAGACATCGACACCATTGACTTTTTCTAATTTATTTCTTGTTATCTCTTTTGATAGGCCTCTGTTAGCTACTGGGTAGCTTCGCCCCATTCTCGTTATCTCTTTCTCGTATTCTACCTTGTGTGTTGTTTAATTCGTTGTTAATTGAGTAGTATACATCCAAGACACGTTTTTCTAAGTAATTCCACACTCATTAGAGTTCACTTGCCATCCAAATGCTTGAATTCAAGTCCTAGCAGAGTCCAAAACCAAACAGGAGATTTCACTCAGTCGAGACCCCCCTGCCATGTGCACCCTTTTCTCGCTAAAATCTGTTGAAGACCCCCCCCCCGTGGCCGAGGGTATATAAATAAACAAAGCGCCGCCCGTGGGCATCTATTCTGCTGAATGACTTTACTTGCTTGATGAATACTTCCATAAATGCTCCAAATGACTCCAATTCTTGTTAAATGCCACAACAACCACCCTACACATAAAAGAACACAAAAACAAATAAAAACGAACATGAAACAAGAAAATAGTAACAATTAAGCGTGAAATGGACAACGATTCGTGGATATGAAATCCACTTATCAAAATTTCCATTTTAGCTCTTAAACTCTTCATATCTTGTTATTGTTAGATGTTATTTTGAGTTTTATGAGTTGTGAAACATCCTAAGAGTGATGAAATTAGAGATATGGAGCTAATACGTGGTGTGTGGAGTTATAAGGAGAAAAAACATGGTGAATACCGAACTAAATGGCTATGAAATCAGAGCCCACAATTTTGATGCACCCAGTATGTTCGATTAAATTACTAAAAGACCAATTTTCCTAAAAACCCATAGTTAGGCAAAGCTAAGACTTGAGTTTGATTCATACATGTGTAACTAGATTCGCAGAGATTAATATGTGGAACCTTTTTTAGGTGAGTGCAAGTATGAGGGCATTAAGACTCATGGTTTCCTTCGCTTAGAAATGCTAGCTAAGTGAGAGTAAAAATGATTACCTAAAGATCTGATCCATTAACACATCCGTCATTGGTTGCCGAGAAAATATCTTGCAAGTCATACCTTTCTTGTTGTGTTCCTTGAGAACAAAAATGCTTGTAAACTGAAGGTCAGGAGTCTCTGTTGTGCCAACCAGCTCTGGAATATCTGACACATCATCAAAGCCAAAATATGCCTAGCCAAGCAAGCCATAAGTAGGTAAGAATTCATTCCTAACAGGAAGAGGAAATAAAACAAAACAATACAAATAATATCAGTGAGGGACAAGATACTCACAGGATTCAAGAGGCCCCTAACAAAAGTAGCATGTGTATGCCGCAATTTTCATTCAGAATCGAAATTCTGAGGCTAAAAGAAATAGGGACCTCATCCAAGGAGTTGCAACCATTTTGACTTTACATTTATAAATGTTTCCTTTGTAGAGAGTTGAGCTCATAAAAACTTCCAAGCTAAGAGATGGATTTTATTTCTTCATTAATGTGCAATGCAACATCCGAACGATTTATCAATCCAAATGACCATTTGCCAGTTTCCTCCTTCAATTGCCCATAAACCTCCGCCAGATCTCGCCAAGGAAATCGCACAAAGAAGTCCATCGATGTGACACACTCGACCATAGTTAATTCTCGTGATGACCCGCCCATATAAGCATGTTATATTGAAAAATAAATAAAAGGAAAATGCTCACAATGAGGCCCTATAAGCCATATAATTTAAGTTATTAATGTACACAACAATAGAATAATATATGGAAGATGGAAAAAGAGGAAACAATTTTAGTTTAGTATATGATTTCATTAGTCCATGTCTATGAATGAAATGGAGCAGAGCAACAAGTTTTTTTTCTTCGATAAATACTTCAAGGGAAACCTTATTATCTCAATCGCTATAGATATATGGGTAGCCGTTGTTTCCTTGTCTTGAAATTGTAATCTTAACTTTTTTCTTGTAGATACTATAGTCCTGCATATTTGATATATAATACATTAGTTTTTTTGATAAGTAATAAATTTCATCAGTGTTATCACATGGTCTTTATCATCATCTTTCGTTGTTCTTTGAGATTTTGTGTTTTTGCACATTTAATATAAATTTCATGATTAAATTTTTTTTTTGCTAACTAGTAAGTCTCTATCATCATCATGTTTCTTTTCTTTCTTCTTCTCGTGCTTTTTCCCCCGCTACTTTTAGTCCAATGGATTTGAAGCGCTAGTTTGAAAAAATGCGATTACAAATTTCTTGATTAATTTTTTTCCTAAAAGTAATAAATTTCACTATTATTATCATCATCGCTTTTTTTCTTCTTTTTTTGTGCCTTTTTCCTTGCTAATTTTAGTCCAATGGATTTGAACCATTGGCGTAACTTTTCAGATTTAAAGGCTCTTTGATTTCTTTGGTTTGTGAAGAATGCAATCATTATCTGGATTTCAAACTTAATATACTTTGTTTTGGACTCATGATTTGAGTGATTTATTTTTGGTTCAAAGACAATAATGTCATGCATTTGAATCTGTACGGTTTGTTGTGTGTGAGGATGTATATATAGGTAGAGATACAGGCAAAAGAGAGAACTAAAAATAGAAGTATACATACACTAGACTTTTGCTTTATGGCTATATCACCAAGTCGGATATTTTCCATATGTTCATTTTCTTTTTGATCTAACATTTTGGAAAAATTTTTACCAACTTCTTTAATTAAGTGTATGTAATTTCAGTTTATAAGGTGTAGTTTGTAAGTCGGTATAAATCTCTATTGTTGCATATATGCCATTCATGTATATTAAATTGATGAAGCTTTTTTGTCTTTTCAGAGGACATTTGTACACAACTAGCTTACGAGGGGTAAAGAAAATCCAAAGGTATGTAATGTAATTTGTTTAAATGATTATTTCATATAAGAAAGTATATGCATTCATATCAAGACATTTGTTTATCCGGTGCGTCTAATGTTTGCCTGTATGTCAGAAAGTGAGTTTGACGTGAATTCTTTTTGGACCTGAACACGGAAGCACTACTACACTTGTCTGCTACTCTACGGTAATAATATCTTATCATTCTATAATAGTTTAACTATAATCTTTGTTGAACCACAACAGTACACTAGTTACTATGGAATAACCTAAAGCAACAACATAGAGAAACAGGTGATGTAGCACATAAGCTTGCCACTAGAACGAAAGAGGC
The DNA here is from genome assembly GCA_020205615.1 of Panax quinquefolius. Classification (NCBI taxonomy): domain Eukaryota; kingdom Viridiplantae; phylum Streptophyta; class Magnoliopsida; order Apiales; family Araliaceae; genus Panax; species Panax quinquefolius. The sequence continues at coordinate 112,378,896 of CM035155.1, forward strand.
AACATGCTCAATAACCCAAACTCCAGTCGATGGCATTCCCACACTACTACCAAACAACTAGCCATTTAAGTACCAATTTCTATTTATGTATCGGAAAAAACATTAAGCAACATACGAGCTGCTATTTCTACTTATGGATTGGTTCACTAATAGAACCAAAAATCAACAAAGATTAAGCGGAAAGTGATTTCGGTACAATAGCACAAAAATGCAAAGAATTTCTATTTATAGATTGATTTATGGGCTGACAAAACACATGAAAAGTGTGTAATTCTGCACACTATTTTGAAATATAATAATCCTTTTACTTGGTTTTGCTTGAATGAGTTGTGATGGTGGTGGTTATTGATTACCATTACTTTATTTGCTATTATATTGTAAAGGGATTCTGGATGAGTATTTTCATGTATCAGTATTTGTAATACTAAGAACCTTTTCAGACTCCACACTAAACAAACTAGGGCAAAAGGCCGGCAGACCCTAGTCTATGAAGGTTTACCTAAAGATTATGATGGACACCGCTTTCAGCACTAGATAAGCGTAACATAAATAACAAACACAGAAATTGACTTTTGCTTTGTGGCTATAATGTTCTCTCACGTTGCTTCTCTACTTTTTTTTGTCATGAAATTGAATTTGTGTAGTTTAAAAATGTTAGACCCCTCTTGTTTTGTAGGTTTTGTTTAGCTTTAGCATATTTTACTTGTTATGCTATCTGAATGGAATTTGGCAAGAGCCACTTGTTGGTGCACATGCAGATCCCTATTAGACCTCAAAACAGATAAAGGCTACAATTATTGATTCAATGAATGTGAAGAAATTCACCTTGGTTCTTTTACAAGAATAATATACTTAAGTTAAAGCCAAAAATGTATCCGCAAAGAACAAGGAGACCTTTCAGCTAGAAATTCAGAAGAAATATGAAGAGATCTTGGGACGGCCTGATGTAAAATAGAAAATAGAGGCGTTGAACGATGAAATCAGAAACTTTGGTGCGTCTGGAGTTCACATGAAAGTAGTTCATGCACATGGTGGTCATTGGCTCATTACTTTGCACTTGATTGTGAAAATAGTTCATGCACATGGTCATGTATTTGAGTATTAATTAACTGCTTTCTTCTGTTGGTAAGGTTGAGTTTGTTGCTCAGTTCTGCTAGTGTTATTGTAATAACACGATGATTTTATTTAAAGGGTTGGAATTTATTGGTCATCATCTTGGTGTAATCTTTTTTTTTATTTCTAGATCTATAATTTTATATTTAGTTTTTCATTTATTCGCAACAACTAATTTTGTCACTATTAATAACTTTTTCGGTGACGAGATATATCGTCACCATAAGCATTGAATTAGTGACATTGAAAAATGTCTCCCAAAAAGCAACTCTTTGGTGACAAATTTCTTTGTAATAGTATTTAAAATATGAAATGACAACGACATAATTGTCATGTTAAATATATTATTAGGTGACAAATTGTTCTATCATCATTTATTTTCTTATTCTTGATGACGATAAACACAATAACATGACGAAAGAATAATCATAAATATGACAATATTGTCGTCATTAAAATTAAATGATTTAAATATAGTAACATATTTTCGTCACTAAAACAATATCATTTAATGACGAAAAATGATTTTCGGCATTTAATGCACCAAGTATTGATGACAAAACATAATATAGAGTGACAAAAGTTTTATTTAAATAGTGACGCTATTAACGTCACTAAAAGTAATTAATTATAGTGACAATGATGTAGATCGTCACCATAAGTTAAAACATTTAGTGACGACATCAAATATTGTCAAATAAACCTAATATCACGCTCATACGGTGACACTCTGTGACGATTAACACTCGTCACCAAATGTTTTAGTGACGAAAAATGAATTTTATGTGACAAATTTTAGCGTCATTTTTTGTGTAATTTCTTGTAGTGTCTAGTCAAATTATCTAAGTCCAGATCAATTTCTGAAACATTTCGGTGTACCGACAGCTTTATCGGGTAATAATCGAGTCTAAGACTCTATACTAAAATTCAATATAACTAAAACATCGGTAAAATTATTTTTAAATGACTTATAATAATTTTTAAACAATTATTATAATTTATCATGATTTTTCAAACACAGGAATCATTATTAAATGATTTAAATATTAAATAATTCTATTATCATTTATATTTAAATAATATTAAAATATTAATGAAATCATTATCAAAATATTGAAGTTATTTATAATAACTCAAAATATTTTTAAAACATTAATATTACCCCTAAATGATTTTTAAAACATTTAAAATTATTTTTAAATAATTACCATTAATATTTAAATATTAATGTACTATTTATCAAAATATTAAAAGTCATTTATTATAACTTAAAATATTTTTAATTCATTTATACCCTTTTTAAATGATTTTTAATTAATAAAAATTATTTTTAAATTATTTATTTAATATAATAAATAAATAAATCTAATATCATTAATATTAAATTATTAATGAAATTATGTAACACCCCCTTTCCAAAATAGAAAGAGAGGTTACTCAAAACACAACAGAACTAAGGAAGATCACAAGGATCTAAACCACAAAAGAATAATCTCAAAATAATTCAATATCAGAAGACAAACCATAATAAATGTCACACTGGATCAATCCACAATTTAAAATAATTATTACAACTTTAAATAAATCAATGTATCGAAACCTAACAAAATATATCAAAACTATTGGATTAAAGGAAGCTCTCTCGTCACACTTGCCCTTGGTCCCCCAGTTACTCTTAGGAAGAAGAACACAGCATGAGCCAAATGCCCAGTACGGATATAGAACACAAGAATTGAACCGAAATAACTAACTCAATTAATTGAACTGAACTGTAATGAACAAAACCAACACAATGAAATGATAGGCTGAATCAAATGGTTGGGTGTTATTTCATACCGAGCTCATAATAAATAGTAATGTACCTTGCCACATAGGCAAGTCAAATAATGCCACACATGCAATCAAAATAATGCCACACAGGCAATCACACATCGGACTGCGCAATCCAGATGCATGCAAAATCGGAAGGTGTGTTTGGCACAAACATCACCAATCCGCAGAACAGAACAGAACAGAAAACTAGGGTTGACCCATACGCCTCCCACAACAAAACAACAAATGGCCAACTCCTACCGGAGCACAAAACGGAGACGCCGTGGACTGATCACACCGCCACGGAAGGTGTCATGCCTCGGTGCCAAGATGACATGCCTGTGGTACCCCCACAGGTGGTTATAGCTCAGGTATACCCTACGGTATTCTAACAAAATATAATGTCACAACACATGCGACACAACAAAGGGGTTCTAACATGTACATGTTAAACTGAAACGAGATATCAACACAAGTCTCCAAAAATATTAACATGCACATTACTACAAATATCAAAATAAATTTAGGCATGTTGTACTAGCCTACAGAGTACAAATATGAGTTCCACTATGAACGCCAAACGAAATTATCACAATGAATTTGACAAGAAATAATCATGAGAGGCAATACTAATTTTCAAAACGCATAACGAAACGAATAAATTAGAAACAAAAGAGTCTCGCTGAAAGAGTACGGAATCCGTACCTGGATTGAGCAATGTAATACCCAAAATTTAAACAAAATTATGCTAATCCCCTTCAAGTCAATCTAATAAAATAAAATAAAATTTTATTACAAATTTACTCTCATTAACAACAAATCTTTATTAAATTTATTATCAAATAAATTTTATAATTTTATCAACAAAACTAACGAGTTTAAATTAATATACAAAATTTCAATTTGATTCACTAATTCAATTATACGCCTTCATAAATCAAATGCATATTAAAATATAAAAATATAATATATATATATATATATATATATATATATATATATATATATATATATATATATAACAACTCTGTAACAAACTTGATATGCTAAAATTCTTATTAGCTTACAAAGGTCCTCAGAAGTACGTTAACGATTTTTTTTTTTTTAAAGTGGTCTATATATATATATATATATGGACTACAACACAATTTCAAAACAGTAAGCTTAAACAAAAAAATCAAGTTACTGAAACCCTTTTTTTTTTTTTAAGCAAGTTCGGTAAAATAAACTTATATATACATTTACAATCGTGAACAAATCTATACATAAGTACTCATATGCATGCACCTCTCAATCACACAATTAAAATGATATGACCCAAACAAACTAGTTAATTTCTAAAGAATAAACAATTTATGCCTATGAGCCAACAGTTAATGATAGAAAAAAGGAGAAGACACTTTGCTTTTGTTTCTTTTTTCGCTATCTCTTTCTCTCTCTCTCTCTCTCTCTCGCCTCACGCCTCACAAATTTCTCTCTCTTCCTCTCGGTTGGTATGAAACGCAGCGATTGTAAGTAGCTAGGTTTTATTTACTAACATGTTTTTATAAATTCTCATAATTATAAAAGGATTTAATATTACCCCCCATAAATTAAACCCAAATAAATTTTAAAGCCCAATTTTATCAAACTAATTTATTCAACACTTATTAACTTATTAGCCCAAAATAAATAACTAGTTTGACCCAAATACAAGACAAGGTCCAATTAGAATATGTTGTTAAAATAAATAATTATTTTATTATCTAATTAATAATTTTTTTTTGGGTATTACATCACCTACCCTTAAAAAGGATTCCGTCCCCTAATCAAAAGAATGGAACGCACCTAATTAATTTTCAAAGAGATGCGGATACTCGCTCAAATAGACTCTTCCATCTCCCGTGTAGTAGCTTCGCGCTCAATGATTTCTCCACAAAATCTTAACAAACGGAATAGTCTTCCTCCTCATGATCCTTTCTTGACGATCCAAAATCGCCTCAGCTTGTTCCTCACAAGTAAGATCCTCTCGAATCTTATCGAAAGGATATTGCACCACGTGCAACGGATGATAATGATAACTCCTCAACACCGACACATGGAACACATTATGCACGTGAGCTAGTTGTGGAGGCAAAGCTAACTAGGTATGCAACCTCACCAACCCTCTCCAGAATCTCAAATGGTCCAATATAACGCGGACTAAGTTTCCCTTTCAACCCAAATCGCCGAATTCCCTTCCAAGGAGAAACTTTTAGAAACACATGCTCACCAGGTTCAAATTCTAAAGTCCTCCTATGCTTATCAGCATAACACTTCTGCCGTGATCGAGCCGACTTCAATTTCTCCTTAGCCACCGCTACCTTCTCCATAGTTAATTTGAACTACTCAGGCCCTTCTATGGCCCTTTCGCCAACCTCATCCCAACAAGTTGGTGCCCGACACTTCCTGCCATACAGTGCCTCAAACGGAGCCATTCCAATACTTGCATGCCAGCTGTTGTTATAAGAAAACTCAACTAGGCTCAAGTAATCATCCCAATTACCCGACCACTCAAGTGCACAAGACCTCAACATGTCCTCTAACGTCTGAATAGTCCTTTCAGATTGCCCATCAGTTTGTGGATGGAAAGAAGTACTGAAGTTGAGCCGAGTACCCCAAGCTCGTTGAAACCCTTTCCAAAACCTTGAAGTAAACCGTGGGTCCCGATCTGAAACAATAGATACCGGAGTACCATGAAGTCTAACAATCTCCTGCTGAAAGATATGTGCCAACCTGTCCACTGAGTAACCCTCATGGATAGCCAAAAAGTGTGCCGATTTGGTCAACCGGTCCATCACTACCCATATGGCATCATTCTTCCTGAAAGTCTTCGGCAACCCAGTCACAAAATCCATCGTGACATCCTCCCACTTCCACACTGGAATATCTAATTGTTGCAACAACCCACTAGCTCGTTGATGTTCTATCTTCACTTGTTGACAAGTGAGGCACTTTCCAATATATTCAGCCACGTCTCGTTTCATCCCATTCCACCAAAAATTCTTCTTCAAATCCCTATACATCTTCGTAGAACCTGGATGAATTGAAAATGGCGAACTATGAGCCTCAAACCCAACACACCTCTCGAATGATTGGATCTGACGGTACACACAACCGCCACCCAACCAAATCACACCATGGTCATCAATACGAAACTCGGACTGCTTGCCCTCCTCTAAATTCTGCGTCATACTCCACAACTCCCCATCTTCCTTTTGAGCTTCTTTGACCCACGAGATAAGAGAGGGCTCCACTCTCATACCCGCCAAATGCCCATCCCAACCTCTCATACATACAACTCCAACTCGATCCGCTCCATATCTGAAATAAGCTGAGGTTGCGTAATAAGGCCAGCTACACTCCCTGAACTCTTTCGGCTAAGAGCATCTGCAACCACATTTGCCTTCCCCGGGTGATACTGAATCCTCGCATCATAATCTTTTAGAAGCTCCAACCAACGCCTTTGCTTCATATTGAGCTCCTTCTGAGTGAAAATGTATTTAAGACTTTTGTGATCGGTGAAGATATCACAAGTCTCTCCATACAAATAATGCCTCCAAATCTTTAAGGCAAAGATCACCGCTGCCAACTCCAAATCATGTGTGGGGTAATTCACCTCGTAAGGTTTAAGCTGCCTAGAAGCATAAGCAATCACCTTACCGTGTTGCATCAAAACACACCCCAAGCCCTTCTTAGAAGCATCACTATAAATCGTTGATAGCCTCTTGTCCCCGACAAGAATGCAAGTATAGGAGGCGACACAAGTCGTTTCTTCAACTCCTCGAAACTCTTCTCCCGCTCTTCATTCCACATAAACTTCACGCCCTTTCTCATCAACTGAGTCAATGGTAAGGCAAGCAAGGAAAACCCTTCCACAAACCGCCTATAATACCATGCCAAACCCAAGAAACTCCTAATCTCCGTCACTGTAGTAGGTCTTGGCCATTTAGTGATAGCCTCAACCTTCGCAGGATCCACCTTAAAGCCTTCAAGCAGAAAAACAACGGGCCAAAAAATGCAACTGCTCCAACCAAAACTCAGATTTGGAGAATTTAGCATCTGATTTCTCTTTATGCAAAATCCCCAACACTGTATGCGAAGATGCTCCTCATGCTCTTTCTTAGACTTTGAGTAAACCAAAATATCATCAATAAAGACAATGACAAATTGGTCTAAGTACTCTCTGAACACCCGATTCATCAAATCCATAAACACAGCCGGAGCGTTAGTCACACCGAAAGGCATCACCAGAAACTCGTAATGCCCATATCGAGTAACGAAAAGTCGCGTCTTAGGGATATCCTCATCCTCACTCTCAATCGATGATAGCCCGACCTCAAGTCTATCTTGAAAAATATTTCGCCCCACGAAGTTGGTCAAACAAGTCATCAATCCTCAAGAATGGATACCGATTCTCGATGGTGATCTTGTTCAACTCTCTGTAGTCTATACACAGCCTCATAGATCCATCCTTCTTCTTCACAAACAAGACTGGAGTACCCCACGGTGAAACACTCGGGCGAATCACACCACGATCTAACAATTCCTGCAACTGTTCCTTCAACTCTTGCAACTCCAACGGTGCCATCCGACATCTGGCTTTTAGATAGCTCTCACACCAGAACAAGCTCAATAGCAAACTCCACCTCCCTCATTGCAAGGTGGCAACGCGACAACTCCTCAGAAATACATCGAAAAGTCACGAACAATAGGAACATCCTCAATACGAGACTCACCCTTAGAGGTATCCTTCACAAATGCCAAATACCCCTCACAACCCTTTGCTACCAACTTCCCAGCCTTCAAAGCTAAAATTAACTTCACCACTCTACTCTATTTGTGAACCCTGAAACACTTAATTCGAGACTTCACATCTCCAAATATAACCTTCTTCGCCTGACAATCGATAGTGGCACGGTGTTTATCTAGCCAGTCCATCCCAAGAATGACATCGAAATCGTGCATACTCATCGGAAGAAGATTAGCCCTACGAATCCTATCCCCAAAACTGATCGGACACCCTCGATACAAATCGGTAATAACAACTGAAGTCCCCATCGGGGTAGCAATAGACATAACAGAATCCAAAGACTGAGATGGCACACCCAAAAGCAAACAAAAGATCGAGCAACAATGAATGAGTAGAACCCGTATCAAATAAAATAGAAGCCTCGTGATTGCCAACTAAAAGAGTACCGTACCGATGATTACACAATGTGCACCGCCGCTTTAGTTATACGTCAAAAAAAAGACTCGGCCACCCTGACGCTGACCTCCATTGCCACCATTATCACCACCTCCACCATTTTTGCGTGGACCGATACAATCCCTAGCAATATGACCCATCTGTCCACATAAGAAGCATGCACCTGTGAGTCTGTGGCATTGCCTCCCCGGATGATTAGCCCCACAAGTAACACATGGAGCTTTCGGAATGAGATTCGGGTTACCCCCACCAGCTGGTCCCGGATAACGACCCTGATTTTGCCCCTGCTGACGATTATTCCCCTGTTGACGATTCTGTCCATACCAAGGTAGCTGAAGCTGACGATTCTGCCCTTGCTGAGGCATCTGCTGATAACCCCTGTTCTGATTTTGGCCACGCCACTGCCCCTGCTGGCCACCACGGTTCCTATCCCACTGACCACCCTAATTCTTCCCCTGCTGACCCGAAGTTTGACCCTGCTGGTCATCTCTGTCCCTCTTTCGACTCCCTTCCGGTTTAGAAGACCGAAAGTCCTGTCGCTCCATCTCAATATTTTTTGGGCAGATTGCCATCACGACACGTCTGCAAACTTGTTGTTAATAAGATGCTGGCGATACCTATAATGAATCCGCCACTTGAACTTCTCCGCCTGTTCTGCTGCAGTCCCTGCTGAGGTTCCCGCAAAGCCTGCCAACCTAGTGAACCTCGTCATGAAATCTGTGATGGACTCATCATCTTTTCTCGCCGAATAGATGATACTCTCTAGCATAGGCCTCTTTATCAGCAGCTGGAAAATACTGCTGATAAAATACCTCACAAAACTCAGCCCAACCAAGTGTTTCAACATAACCATCACCCTTTGTTGTTTTCATCGCTTTCCACCACCTCTGTGCATCCCCTTCTAGCTTGTACACTGCAAGTGACACTTTTTGATTATCCGAGCACCCCAACACATCAAAGATCTTCTCTAGGTGAGCAATCCAATTCTCTGCATCAATTGGAGTCAGAGCTGAACTGAATGAGTGTGGTTTCTGCTTCTGAAACCTTTCCAACCATACATACATTGGAACCACCTGCTGATCATGACCATCTATATTCTCTTCCTCTTCGTTTTGCATCTTTGACCATTATTTCTTGTGTTCTTACCTCGTCAGAATTTCGGTGGTGGTAATTCTTTGCATTGCTTGTACAACCTGTGCCACCAATCGAGGTAAAGCACAGTTCTTCCTTTGATTCACCAAGGTAGCCAATTGAGCATTAATCGATCATTAGGTTGCTCATCGGACCGACCTTCACCTCTTTCCCTATTGTTACCTCGCCTCCCAAAGAACTCTAGTTGATCTTGAGCCATCTAAGAAAGAGATCACGAATATAAACAAAGCAGATTAGAGACAAATTTGAATATAGGCGATATGATAAGCGAACGGAAAATCAAGCAGAACAAAAACCTAACCCGTAAGTCTACCCATAACTCATAGGTCAAACCTAAATAGGTTTTCTACAAGAAAGAACCTGGCTTTGATACCAACTCTGCAACACCCCCTTTCCAAAATAGAAAGAGAGGTTACTCAAAACACAACAGAACTAAGGAAGATCACAAGGCTCTAAACCACAAAAGAATAATCTCATAATAATTCAATATCATAAGACATACCATAATAAATGTCACACTAGCTCAATCCACAATCTAAAATAATTATTACAACTTTAAATAAATCAATGTATCGAAACCTAACAAAATATATCAAAACTATTGGATTAAAGGAAGCTCTCGTCACACTTGCCCTTGGTCCCCCAGTTACTGCTGGGAAGAAGAAGAACACAACATGAGCCAAATGCCCAAAGACGGATATAGAATACGAGAATTGAACCGAAATAACTAACTAAATTAATTGAACTGAACTATAATGAACAAAACCAACACAATGAAATGATAGGCTGAATCAAATGGCTGGGTGTTATTTCATACCGAGCTCAGAATAAATAGTAATATACCTTGCCACACGGGCAAGTCAAATAATGCCACACATGCAATCAAAATAATGCCACATAGGCAATCACACATCGGACTGCGCAATCCAGATGCATGCAAAATCAGAAGGTGAGTTTGGCACAAACATCACCAATCCGCAGAACAGAACAGAATAGAAAACTAGGGTCGACCCATACGCCTCCCACAACAAAACACCAAATGGCCAACTCCCATCGGAGCACAAAACGGAGACGCTGTGGACTGATCACACCGCCACGGAAGGTGTCATGCCTCGGTTAAGAGGACATGCTGTGGTACCCCACGGTGGTTATAGCTCGGTATACCCTACGGTATTCTAACAAAATATAATGTCACAACACATGCAACACAACAAAGGGGTTCTAACATATACATGTTAAACTGAAACGAGATATCAACACAAGTCTCCAAAAATATTAACATGCACATTACTACAAATATCAAAATAAATTTAGGCATGTTGTACTAGCCTACGAGAGTACAAATATGAGTTCCACTATGAGCATAAACGAAATTATCACAATGAATTTGACAAGAAATAATCATGAGAGGCAATACTAATTTTCAAAACGCAAACTAAACGAATAAATTAGAAACAAAAGAGTCTCATTTGAAAGAGTACGGAATCCGTACACGATTGAGCAATGTAATACCCAAAATTTAAACAAAATTATGCTAATCCCCTTCAAGTCAATCTAATAAAATAAAATAAAATTTTATTACAAATTTACTCATTAACAACAAATACTGTTAAATTTATTATCAAATAAATTTTATAATTTTATCAACAAAACTAACGAGTTTAAATTAATATACAAAATTTCAATTTGATTCACTAATTCAATTATACGCTTCATAAATCAAATGCATATTAAAATATAAAATTTAATATATATATATATATATATATATATATATATATATATATATATAACAACTCTGTAACAAACTTGATATGCTAAAATTCTTATTAGCTTACAAAGGTCTCAGAAGTACGTTAACGATATTTTTTTTTTTTTAATAGTGGTTCTATTATACATATATATATGGACTACAACACAATTTCAAAGCAAGAAGCTTAAACAAAAAATTAAATTCTGAAACCTTTTTTTTTTTAAGCAGGTTTGGTAAAATAAACTTATATATACATTTACAATTTGTGAACAAATCTATACATAAAATGCATGCGCATGAGACCTCTCAATCACACAATTAAAATGATATGACCCAAACAAACTAGTTAATTTCTAAAGAATAAACAATTTATGCCTATGAGCCAATAGTTAATGATAGAAAAAAGGAGAAGACACCTGCTTTTGTTCTCTTTTCTGCTATCTTTTCTCTCTCTCTCTACCGCAGCTCCACGCCAATTCTCTCTCTTCTTCTCGGTTGGTATGAAACGCAGTGTAAGTAGCTAGGTTTTATTTACTAACATGTTTTTATAAATTCTCATAATTATAAAAGGATTTAATATTACCCCCCATAAATTAAACCCAAATAAATTTTAAAGCCCAATTTTATCAAACTAATTTATTCAACACTTATTAACTTATTAGCCCAAAATAAATAACTAGTTTGATCCAAATACAAGACAAGGTCCAATTAGAATATGTTGTTAAAATAAATAATTATTTTATTATCTAATTAATCTTTTTTTTTTGGGTATTACAAATTATCCTTTAAATATTAAAAGTTATATTTAATAACTTAAAATAGTTTTAAATACTTTATTTTCATTTAAAATGATTTTTTATAATATTAAAATTATTTTTAATTAAATTATTTAATATAATTATTAAATAAATATAAATATCATCAATATTAAATAATTAATAAAATTTATCTTAAAATATTAAAAGTTATATTTTATAACTTAAAATATTTTTAAATACCTTATTATTATTTAATATGATTTTTAGTACAGAAAAATCATTTTTAATTAATTTTTTTAATGCATTTATTAAATAAATTAAATATCAATAATATTTAAATAAATACTAATATTTATGATAAATATGCCAATTTATTAAAAGTTAATTTTTATAACTTAAAATGATTTTTAAAACTTATTTTATAATTTTCAAAAATTATTTTCTATTTTTAATCATTTTCCAGAAATTCAGAAAATAAAAATAATAAAAACTGTCGTTGTAGCCTATAGCGACGCTTTCTGTCGTTGTTGGTGATCTTGAGCTTCAAGAACGCTGACAAGCAGTGTGTTGGTGCCAGGTTTGACCAACTGTGATTCTTTGTTCAAGCATGTTCTGAGCCATATTACACATTGATCTTGTATTGTTTAGGTAACACTACAATTATCACCAACAATATGGGTCATACAACAAAACACTTTGAAGATCCAAGCCCCCAAAGTTGCTGTCATAACGTTTCTGGGTTTTCTAGGTAACCCAAAAACCCAGGCAGTTCTAGTAGGCACTTTCTTGCCCAATTTAATCTAGGTTCTGGTCATGATTAATGTGATCTCATGGTTCAAACCTATTGTTTTCATGTCATAGAACATATATATAACATCATATCAGTCCAACAACATCTACATCACTATATTCAGTACGGTCAAACATGGTAAGAAAACTCGTTCATACATTTTCTGGAAATTCCAGAAATCAGAAATCGTGACCGGATGGTCTACTTTGACCATCCACTACATTAAATCTATTTGATGTTTAGTTGATCAAAAAGCATAAACATGTAGTACATATACCAAACTACAATGTAGATACAACAACAAGAACAAACCATCAAAAACCTGACAGATCATGGCTTGACAAAATATTGTCAGGTACTGGTTTTGAGTTTCTGGGTTACCCAGAAACTCTTTGGTCAAGCTTGGTCAACGACGTTTGACCATGAATATCTTACATTCTATGCATGATCTGGTCCTTCTACAAGTTCTAGAACACAGATCTCATAGCATACTACAAGATCAAACATTTAAAACACCAAAACAATAAACATGCTGAGATCTAGGAGGTCTGACATTCATTGTCAGACAACATTTTCAACATTTTCTAAATTTTTGAAATCTTCAAATCCGAGCCTATAGATGTTATGGATCTAACATCTATCAACCCAGATCACTTATATAGACTAAAAACAACATGATTAAACATTAAAATACCAGATCTAACATGGAATCAAAGTTCAGATTTAGTTTAGGGTTTATACCTTTACTTTGCACAATCTTGATTCCGGGCTTCTAATCAGTTATGAGTGTTAGTGGGGCTTGATTTGGTGACTGAAATGTTAAAGGTTTTCGTAGGTTTTGAGTGGAAAGAGTTTGGTTGAGAGTAAGTTATAGAAATGAGGCAAATAATGACTTCTCTCTCTAATTCTATATATATATATGATCATACAATGTATGTAGCTGAAATAATGGCTGATGGTTGTGTTTTTAAGTCAAAAAGAAAGTCAAGAGTGGTTGAACCACTACAAATATGGTAAGATTTGCAAGCAACTTATAAAAAAATGTGACAAAGGGTATTTTGGTCATTAGGCTTGTGATTTTAATTGCAAAAATATAAATTGGCAAACCCTTAGGGTTTGACCCTTAGGGTTTAACCCTTAAGGTTTAACCCTAAGGTTTCATACATTGATTTTTATAGAATTTCTAATTATAGCTAAAATAGAAAATTAGGTTTCCTAAATTATAAATTTAGGGTTTCTAAATTAGTTTAGGTTTTCTAATAATATAAAACATGAAAATTAGGTTTAAGGTTCACTAATTAGCATTAAGATTGCTAAATTAGCGATTAGGGTTCATACATAGCAAATTAGGGTTACTAATTTGACAATTAGGATTCTAGCTTAGTAATTAAGGTTTCTAATTACTAATTAGGGTTTCTAAAAATAATTAGGATTTCCCTAATTAACTTTAAATTCTATATTACTAAACATAAATCATATAACACAATTACATAACAGTCTCAAACTCATAATTGAGTTTCAAAATAGGGTTTACCACAGTATTGCTAGGGTTTTCTAACACTGTACTATAATTGACCAATCGTTATCAATACGTACATATAGTACATATTTATAGCGCTGAAATAAAAATAATATATTATTATTATTTTCATTCCTTGATCAAAACCCAAAATTAGGGTTTGGATTTCATATCTGATTTATCTTGCATATATAGCATTATTAATTAAGTTAAAATAATTAACTTAACTAATCTGAATAAATTCATATAATAAAATAATAATTCCAATAATCATTTCATTAATTATTTAAATATTACAATAATCATATTTTCATGGAAAATAAATAATAAAATTATTTTTACCAAAAAATTAATTACAAAAATATAATTTATAATGATCAATAATTCTAAAAAAATATTTGAAATTATTCATGTAATAAATAAATTTTATTTATCACATATATATATATACTTTACCTTGCACGTATTCCCACCTTTAAAATAAATAAATAAATAAAAATTTATACGCAAAATTTCTGATTTAATTATATAGAAAATATCAGGTTGTTACATGGCCAGTCTAATCCTACTCATATATCTCTCGAGGAGTTCGAAGGGTTAAACAATCAAATTATAGAGTTGGCTGTTCTACTCAAAGAACTACACAAGTTCACTCAAGGTTCACAAATACCCATACATACAGAATCCTCTGCACATGGAGGAACCCAGGGTCCAGACAAAGAAGTTCCAGTACCTGAGTCTCAGTCTGATAAAACCAACAAAACCCCTGAAATCACCCATCTAAAAGAAGATCAAGACACCGGTGATATTTGGAAGAAAGTCCTACAGATGGAAGAAACCATTTGGTCTATCAAAGGGATTGGAGCACACGGGAGTGTTTCATATTCGAGACCTTTTGTATATTCCCGGGGTTCATTATCCGAAAAAATTCAAGAGTCCCGATTTTGAAAAATATGATGGATTGGGAGATCTTTACACACATTTAAAGGTGTTCATTGGAGAGCTCGAATCTTATGCCGAGGATGAAAAACTCAGAATGCAACTGTTTCAGAAGAGTTTGACTGGAGAAGCTAGAGTATGGTACACCAAATTAGACAAATCCAAGATTTATATCTGGGAGGAGCTAGCCCATGCTTTCCTCAGTCAGTACAATTTCCAAACTCAGATGGCTCTAAACCGGTACCAAATTACCAAGGTCAAGAAATAAGTCAATGAGTCCTTCAAAGAGTATGCCCAAAGATGGAGGCGTCTGGCTGCTGAAGTTATCGCATCAATGAATGAGTCTGAAATGGTGATGACCTTCACAGACATTCAAGAAGCTCCATTTTATGAGATGGTCTTAGCTGGCATAGGCAAGTCATTCTATGAAATGATCAAACACGGAGAAATGGATGAGATGGGATTGAAATCAGGAAAGATTCAAGACCTTGCTGCTCTAAAAGCTGTAGCTGAGCAATCCAGTCTGGAAGTTATAGAAACAACCCCCAGAGGGTCCATAAGAAGAAGGAGGAGGATGTTTCCTTGATACTACAAGGACAAAAAGGTAATCAAAACATGCATATTCAGATAAGAAACTATTCCCCTTTCCAAGCACACGGTCTTCAAACCCTCCATTGCCAAAAAGTGGAGAAATCGGGACGTACTGAGTGTGTTCGCGCACCTTAGGGGACTCACTCGAAAATATTCTCAAAACTTCGACAACTCGTAAGAAAATTACCCATCTTCTTCCACCACCAACCAACCCTAGTGGAAAGGGTTTCAATGCAAGCAAGACATGTGCTTGCTTACCATGCTTTGGAGCTCTGGCCGGGACACTCAGGATTGTTGGGCCCTTAAGCATAAGATCCAGGATTTAATTGACAATGGTGAGATCGTGGTGACTAAACCCGACCAACCTCATGTGCAAGACAATTCTCTCCCTCAACACAAGGAAGATGAGGTTAACATGATTAATTGGAGCAGTGGACAGAGCTCCCATTATGGTGGTGGATCCTCCCAAACCAGCAAGGATAGTGCTGATAAATGGGATAATGCACAGTTCCAATTTATGTTGGAACGGGAAATGAAGGCTCTTGGCGAACAAGTCAATCAATTGGCAGAACTGGTGGTTCATCAACACCAAGTCACACGTCAATTATTCAGTCAGGAGCATGCTAGCCTCCTTCCTCTTATTACAAGTATTCTACCACTTACTCCAGAAAGTGAAACACTAGAGGATAAGATTTCAAAAAGAGCAAAAGTTAAAGCCCGTCAGGACTTTGCCAACAAAAGGGAATTCACCTATTTAGGCCAACCGATGGAAGAAATATTGCAGAGGCTGATTAATTAGGGAAAAATCACAGCTCTGCTACCTTCAGTCAACCCACGCTCAGGACGGTTTAATGCTAATAGAGTATGTCAATACTTCTCCCACTCTCCGGTCACAACACTAAAGAATGCTGGGCACTCCGCCATCTTATTCAGAACTTGATTGACATTGGTGTCCTGTAGATGGAAGACAATGAAGGTGTATTACTTGAGAGTGGGGACACATTTCCTACAAGATGGAAGGAAGTCATAGTAGTTATATCCTCTGAAGGAGACTCGGCTGCCACACCACTTACAATATAACCAATTCAGCTCAAAGGTGTTGAAAATCCTTTGAAAGTGGCTGCACCAAAGCCAATCATATTATCGTTCAGGACACAATATCCTGTTGTCAGCTTACAAAATGTGCCATGGAATTATGGAGAGGCTGAAGGATCCACCTCCAATACAACTGCTGCAGTGTAAAAAGAAAATCCACTTTATCTTCCTCAGTGGGTGATGAAGCCTACCATCAAGTGAAAGGGGAAATTTCCCATGGAGAAGATTGAAGAATTCCTCCGTACTATAGGACAAAATGAAGCCAAGGTGGTTTTAAGCTTGAAATAAGCTCCACAACATATTTCTATACTGGACTTGGTTTTCTCTTCAGAAGATCACAAGAAGGTCTTATTGAGAGTCTTAGAAGAAGCCCATTTGCCAAAATCGTTGGATGTTGAAAAGTTCCACCATCCGGTTGATCACATCTTCAACGAAGAATGTGATATCCTTCACCGATGATGACATACCTCCCAAAGGGACGGGTCATTACAAACCATTACACATAGTGGTTATATCCTCTCGGATATGTGGTAAGGGAGTTTCGATAGATGGAGGATCATCCTTAAACATCTACCCCTACGCCACCTTAGAAAATGAATATCAATCTCAACAGGATCCAGAAGAAGCCATACAATTATCAAAGCTTTTGATGGATCCCGACAAAATGTTGTCGGAGAGATTTAACTACCGTGGAGATTGGTACACATACATTCATGTATCCTTTTGGGTGATCAAGATATCTATGAGGATACAACCTACTTTTTGGGAAAACTGGTGGATTCATATGGCTAGAGCCGTCTGTCCACCCTTCATCAATAGACTCAAATACATCATTAATGATAGCACAGTCCTTTATTAATCTTTGAGCGTAATGTCTGTACAAAGTGACATACCACTTATCAGTTTCAATACAGAAGTTAAGCCTGTCAGCTTCCAGGCCCTTGAGGTGAGCAACACTCACTATCAACCCATTGGGGCGTCACCTCTGATACCCAGAGTTTCTTTCGAGGTAACGTCGGTAAGTCATAAGATGATATCCTTGGGATTTCAGCCTGGACATGGGTTAGGAAAAGATTATTAGGGTATCAAGCGCCCAATTCAAGTTCCTAGTCAAATAGGGACAACCTGACTAGGCTATTCTCCTAGGTATAGTCACAAGAACCCACAATCACAAGCCAGTTCCTTCATATTCAAGGTGATTGCTAAACCTACAGAGGCTGAGCCTGTACAACCTTCATTAAAGGTTCCTGCCCATGTGGTGGCTATGTTAATTGCTAAGCTGATACCGGTCAAAGAGAAAGAAGTCCTGATTCCAGAACCCCAAGGTGGAAGAAAGGGATCTAAGACATAAACAAGACATTGCAGGACAGTTATCAAATATGCGTGTCCTAGTCCATACGGAGGGTATGAACAGAGACATCCCAAGTGATGATTGTCCAGAGATCATGGTCATCATTCAGGAGAAGGAGGACGACAACAACCCCTTCATCATTGTTGTCCACTAGGACTTCATCCTTGGAAATTGGAGCAGCACTCCTTGCATTTGCCAATAAGGGTAAAAAGTGCAGACATTCCCTCTACCTTGTAGATAGTCATAACTGCTTACTTTTGTTGTATAGTTTTAGCAGTTAGTTTTAACATTTCATGCTAACATTTTATATGATTGAACAGTTTTATATATTAAGTGAAAGCTTTTTGTTTCGGGACTCTAAAGTTAGATGTGCCTAAACTTACTGATAAGGTGCCTATTCTTCACAAGGACTGTAACTTTGATGTAAAGTTAGACTCAGACTTGATGGAGATTGAACAAGAGGACTATGAGATACCTCAGGAGATCAAAGAATGGGTCAAAGATAAACCCAAGCCAAATCTTAATCAAACCACCTCTTTTAACCTTGGAACCTCAGAAAACCCCAAACAATTCCAGATTGGAATGGACCTTACTCCGAACCAAAGGAATGACATGGTTACTCTATTGACCCAATTCCAGGATGTGTTTGCATGGTCTTATGAAGACATGGTCGGTTTGTCCACTAACATTGTCATTTATCGCCTCCCCATCAAAGAGTGATTCAAGCCAGTCAGGTAGAAGCTCAGGCGATTAAAACCTGAGTGGAGTTTAAAAGTTAAAGAAGAAATTATGAAGCAATTTCAAGCCGACATCATCACGGTGTCAACATACTCTGAATGGCTATCTAACATAGTCCCCGTGCCTAAACCTGGAGGAAAGGTGTGAGTTTGCATGGATTACATGGATCTAAATAAAGCTTGTCTCAAAAATAGCTTTCCCGTGCCATTCATCCACATACTCATTGATAATACAGCTCAATATGAGATGTACTCCTTTTCTTGGCGCTTTTTCCGGGTACCATCAAATCATGGTTCTTTGAAGAGGATCGTAAGAAAAAGCGCATTCATCACTCCTTGGGGAACCTTTTGTTAGGTTTGTAATATTCATGAGCGCAATCAAATTGCATAAAATATTCAGAAACGTGGAAAATTAGAGTTTTAAAAATTTTACAAACCATATACCCGGATCACCCTTTATGCACAATTATTAATTAAACGAAAAAGAAAGAACAAGAATCATACCCTTGAAGATCCGAGCTTCCTCGTGTACAAGTTCACCTCGATCCTTTTTCGCGTTCAACTTGAATCCACGGGTTTGGTTCCTTCCTTTGATCGGCGTTAGCCACCCAAGTGTTTGGCCTCTAGAGGTGATCCACCAAGGAAGAAGAAGGATTCAAGAAGATGGGTGTTTGGCAAAACCCTAGTTTTTCTATCTCTATA
Source organism: Panax quinquefolius (assembly GCA_020205615.1). Taxonomy (NCBI): domain Eukaryota; kingdom Viridiplantae; phylum Streptophyta; class Magnoliopsida; order Apiales; family Araliaceae; genus Panax; species Panax quinquefolius. The sequence continues at coordinate 112,398,435 of CM035155.1, forward strand.
GAAAAAGGCGTACTCTCCCAACTATTGGAATTATGTCTGTTGTTAAAAAGTCAACAACCACCACCCATAATAAGACCCCTCTTATTTATAAATGTGGGCAACCCTCCTTAACAATTAAGAAATTGGGTTTTATTTTAATTAATTAAATTCCTTTAATTAATTAGGCTCCCAATCTTATTAGGAATAATTAATTAAACTCTTTTAATTAATTGGCCTCCTAATCTTATTAGGATATTTGAGAGTACTTTTATTAATTAATTCTCAAACTCCTTTAGGAATTAAATAATAATAATAAGACTCCTCTTATTAATTTATATTTAATATTTCCAAAATATTAAATAATAAATATTAAGTTATTTAATTTATTCTATCACCATAGATTAAATTAAATATACTTAATTTATTATTACGATTATGCCATTAACTTCTTAAATAATTATTCTTCCTTTTATGGTGTGACCCTTTAGGTTCTCCATATTAAAACCTAGGTTGTGAATAAATCAATTAGAACAATTCTAAACTTATTTAAATAAATAAATTAAACTAATAATTTATTTAAATAAATAATATTTATTCTACTGATAGGGATAAGCCTCCCTAGCGATCAACGACTTTCCGGATAATATAGATTTCAACATCAATCATAAAAGAACCTTTGAGTAAATAGTTACCGATAATTCAATCATTCCACCATACAATGTCCCAATTAAATATAAGACATGGAATTCTTTGTCAAGTCTTATTTTATTTAATTATATGTATTTCGATCCTTAAATGCACAACCCCAAATAATGCAAATTAGAAACTCCTTTCTAATTTCATTCTGCCTTAGCTAAGGACTACTGAGTTATCATTTATCGAATCACATAGGACATTTCTCTTCTTTTACTAGAAGTGGTAGATTCTTTATTGATCATACATTATCTCCACGTACAACTTATTATACCCAAGCATACCCTTTGATATACCCTAAGGGTCTTAAGGATTAAGTCAAAGTATAACTCATCATACACAAGATACTATGATGATCTCAAGTCCAAGGATCACTCAGACTACTATCACTATAGGTGAATTCTATTGACGAGATGCATAAGTAAACTCCATTAGGTATTCCTTAGCGAGCCACGTTCAGTGAACTTATTCTCTAATAAGAACCTACATACTTGCTTTAGTGTCTCCACACAAATGATCATGAGGTCAATCATCCTCATCCAATTAGCAAGTAACGTATGTACCAATCTGTCCGGATTTACTAATCCCCAATTTAGTAATCCAACGATTGGGAACTATTTCAGTTTTAAGCTTTCTAAGAATTTAGATCTCATTAGAATGATCATCATCATTATTCTAAAAGCATTGCTTAAAACTATGGGTTTATCACATATTATAAAACAGCATCATGTAGATAATTAAAAGCCTTTAATAAATTAATACTTTTTTATTAATAAATGAATAAGATTATTACAAAGTATATGCTTTATCATCAAACATGATTGGCTTGTATGCATACTACTTTCAATCTCCCACTTGCACTAAAGCCAATCGTCATGGTATCTCATACTCTTCTTCTCTAAGTGATGATTATCCTGCTGTTGGATAAGCTTCAGTATATGGATATGTAATGTTGTTCTTGAGAGTCCACTATCTTTATAGTGATTTCCCATCTTTCAATGATTCCTATAATCAAATGAAAGTGCCACAACACATGTTTAGATCCAAGATGAGACTTAGGAACTATTCTAGTTACGTAATGAACTTTTCATCCAAACAATCAACTTGCGACTTCATTTATAGCTATATACTTTGTCTTTATCACTAAACCGGAAAATCTTTGTTGTTTAGAACCTTTC